>CM076582.1:149030648-149371282 GCA_034641835.2 Pinus albicaulis
CAGGTACAAGACTTATGTGTGGGAAGTATCTTTTACAATTGCACTGGAGATTTATGTCTTTGTGCAGGGGCTCTAAGCTTCAAGCTTTGAGCACTCTGTTCCTATAACATGATATTGGTTCCTGTACCGGAACACAGATTCCTACACCAAGTTTTCCAATTACTTTTGAGAAAAGAAAGAGTGTGCTAATCCATGAAAATAATTTGCAAAGGCGAATCAGAATTCTGAAATAACTTGCACACACAAAAGAATGCTTCAACCAAACTGAATCTCACAATGAAAATAGAATTTGAAATAAAACAAACATAAAAAGTCAAAGCAGCCTTTCTTCAATGCAGTGAAAGAAATAACTCAAGTATGACAGCAGGATTTATCCCTGTAATGGTTACTCACATAAACCAGATCTGCCTTTAATATTTTTTAGCTCGAAAAGGTTCACTTTAACTATTCAGATTTAATTTTTGATTCTTTCCTTTTAAAAATATAAAGTGCAGGCACAGATCGATGTGTTGTAACGACAATCGTTCATCAGTTAACAAAACATCTTTAATTCCTAGGATGTTAACTCTTGGTATTAGAAAGACTTCTATTTGCTAATGAACATTCACTTGCAAAAATACATCGAATTCTTATGAAGGAAAGGAATGAAACAAATTTTCTGTAATGAACTGACAAAACCAAGTTGCAGGAATTATACATGTACTAGTGCAGGAATAACGTGCTTGCACGATTCCAGGCAGAAGTAAACTAAGATTATTAAAAAAGGAAATGACCGAACATAAATCATACTTAATTAATGTTCACGCCATGGATCCATCACACCTTGACCGTTAATGAAATAAAACCATAATTCTTATGAATAAATAAATCATAAACTCAATCAACACACAACTTTAACTAAACGAAATCGAGAGGGCAAACGAGCTGGGTTGGCTGGGCACTAGCCAACCAGATTGTTTCCCATTTTAGGAAAATTGAAGCTTCAAAAATCAAATATGCATCAGTAATAGATTGAAACATGGAATGTAAACAACATGGTGTAGCTCCTTGTATTAATTCTGTATCAACAAAAATACATCATAAGTATGGATCCAGCCCAAAACGAGGTTGAAAACACAAAATTAAAATTTTTCCAGAGTTACAGTAGCATGGCTATCACTCGATAATTCCTGTATGGAATATATATTTTATACAACCTTTCGGCCTATGGCCATAATGAAATTACATATAATCTTTCTAATTCTAGCCTTTCGGCTAAAAAAAATCAACAACTAGCATTACAAAATAAGCCTGCAGCTATAACCAAATGCTAATCTAATCATTGGCCAACGACCCAATATTCGATCATATCCCCGACTATCCTCTAGTCAAAATTTAACTGAAGATGACCACAACTGAATAGGACGAGTTGGAACGAGATGCCTGCGTTAGGTAACGAGCTGTCGCGAAAGTTTAGGAGCAGTCGGCTGCCAACGGTGCAGGAATCTGCCTACACTAGACCATGCTGATACAATGATTAATAAGTTTACCTATAAAATACTCTAGGAAGGAAAATATTAGTTGCAAGGTTATTAAAGGCATAAAATATATTAAAATGATTAATTAAGTACTTAATAAACTTTAAATATGAAATATAAAACTAGTGCAGGGATAGGACAAGATTCTTGGAATAGTGCAGAAATAAGGAAGTTTATGAGGATAAAACAGAGGTTAATGATTGTGGGTTTAAAGTAGGAAGGGGTTTAAAATGAAGAATTTTATCCTACCAACAACTAGTGCACACCAAGGCGACACACCTAGCCTAATGTATCCCTTGTCAAGCACTTTCTTCAATTGCAGATTCAATTCTACTAACTTTGGTGTTCTCATCCTATAAGGTTCCTTCGATGTTGGTGTTGCACCTAGTACCAACTGAATAGAAAATTCCACTTCCCTATGATGAGAAAACTATGAAATATCTATTGGAAACACATCCTGAAACTGCTACAAAAACTAGGTACCTAATCAATACCTCTGCATCCTCAACATCCTTACCTTTACCACTAAAGATATGCTCTGCAAAAAAGACACACCATTTCCTACGACCGCGCTTTTGTTGCATATTTATAGCTATTCTAACTTATGTTTCCTTCTTCTTACCCTATAATATTTTGTGTTCTCCATTTTCATCCAGACACTCAATATCCTTTTCATAATAATCCACCATATTCATGTGAAGATACAACCAATCCATACCCAATAGCATGTTGTACGATCCCAATGGAAGTACATTCAAATGCATTGATGTAGGAATATTGTTTAACACAGATGCACAAATCTTACCTAATGATGAACTATTTTGTTTGTACTTGTAGGAAACTTCACTAACCAATAATCTACATGCACTTATTTTCTCAAACCACACGTATCCACCATTTTAGGGTTAACATAACTATAATTAGATCGAGGGTCAATCAAAATAGAAACAACTTGATCACAAAGCTTACCATCCATATCGATAATAGATGTTTCGTGATTTTCCTACCTGTTATACAATGTTGCTTAGATCTCAGGAATTCTCTTTCCAACGTCCCCAACTGTCTGTGCTTCCTATGCACTGTAGATCTGAGGCCTACCACCTTGATATGATAAAAAGTCCTTCTTCAGATGCTCATTTCCACATATCCAACAATGCAACTATCCCTTACCATCACCTTTATTCCGCTACTCTCTAATTTGTGATCCATGTCCCTTTCTAGTTACATTAAACTTCTTGTAAGGAGCAACATTCTCTTTCTCACCTGTATCCTGAGGTCTTTTTATCCTCGGCTACCATTTACCTTTATTCTTTTATTTCCCTTTCCAACCTTGTTAAGACTCCATTTTGCACTTTAATTTCTCATAACAATGCTTCAACTTTCCAATGAATTCTTCAAGCGAACGAGGCTCATGATACTCAATATGATATTTAAATGTTAATGAGAATCCATTAACAAATATCTAAACTTTGGCCTTCTCATACTTAAGATACGTTAAATACCTCAGTAACTCCAGGAACTTAGTTGTGTACTCCTCATATGTTAATGATCCCATATTTATCTAACATAACTCCTTGGAATTACTATCATAGTACCTTTCTAACAAATATTTCTTCCTTAAAAGTCTTTTAAATTCATGCCAACTCAACTCCTTTTCCTAAAATATCTTACCTACTTCAAATCTTCCCACTAGATGTCTTCTTTCCCTTTGAGGATGAAGATAACTATTATGGCCTTCATGTTCTCTTCGTAATCACGAAACTCAAAGAAATTCTTAATCCCAATCAACCATGGCTCTGCATCTTCTGGCTTCTTCAAATCTCCATCAAATGTCGGTGGCTTGGATTCTTGAACTCCTACAGAAAATATCCCCAGTCATTCCTCCTGTAGTGATGATAACGATGACGACCATGATTCCTGTAAGAACTAGAACTATAATAGAACCTGTTTCCATCACCTCTCCTATCGGGTGTATCCATGAACCTGCCATCCATTATCATGTAATCTCTATCTGACTTGTGCCCACCATGAGACCTACTACCATATTCCAAATTCATCCTTTCCTCTTGTCCATGACTGATCCTAAGTGGTCCTTATATATGCAAGTCTGAAAAGCTCTGAAGGATAATTGAATTAACCTCTGCTTGTTTCTCCTGTGCATTGGAAAGTGTCTCTTGTGACTCTATGATTATGCCATTATTTTCTTTGCAACTTCTTATTTATGCCTCTATACTTCTCAATGTGTCTGCTATGCTAGGGGATAAATCATCAATGTGTTTCTCATGTGACCTGTAGGGAGAGGCTCGTAAAATTTAATCCAACATTATTTTATTAATATTTTCCTTCTACCTCTTGCAAGCATACCATGTCAGATAAAAAAAGTATAAAAACAAATAAACATACCTCAGTATAGTTCAAGGAAGGATATATCATCTGTAAGGTCAACCAGATTAGATTGATACATGTATAATCATAATAATAAACCATATTAGCATGATACATGTATAATCATAATCATAAAAATATATCAACATCATCTCAATCATTATCTAGTTTACATGCATGAAAATATCAGCTGCATACCATGACCTCATGCACAACAACCATGGCCATAACAATGCATGCATCACAAATATATAGACATTGACATGCATAAAAAATGCATATATGATCAACATGCATTCATGACAACTACATACCAACAAAAGCATCATCAACTTATACATGACAACACAATGATAACAATTACCATAACTATGCATACTTAACAAGCACATATACAACCATCATGCATGTACGAAAAACACATTCCGCCCATCCAGTCCAAGAGTAAAACCATGCTCTAATACCACTCTATGACACCCTCCTCCCACATTTACCCAAGTTACCAACATGCCAAGGAAAACATGTAACAAAGAGTTACTATGATAGTATTTAACCTCCTAAATCACCTTAAGGAGGTGGAATCGACAAGAAAAAACCACTTAATGACTTCCCTCAAGTACTACAGGACACCCAAGGGATAAACCACCCTTCTAGGTGCCCAAGCCTTGAGATAAAATGTTGTTTCACTGTCCTGATCTCCTAGACACTGGTACAAAATTGATGGAATTCGACTGAAACCCTCAAGTTGCATGCATGATGCTTGAAAGGGAGAGATTGTAGTCTTTTTCACCCAGTTTTATGCTTGCGACTACGAGATTATTCAATTTTTTCAGGCTAGGATCCAGAACTTTGCCCAAAACTTAATGAGAATTTATATAACCATGAACGACACAAGGACAAATCCTTCCAAAAAAATCTTAGACAAGAACTTGACTTAACCATGCCTAACCATGATAGAAATTTCATCATATATATCATGAAAATGAAATCTACAGGTCATAAATACACATCTCAACATAGGTATGTCATACTATCTGAGAATCATCAAGAAGTTATAATGCCCTCTTATAATAGTTTCAATATCATGTATTAGGTCATGCATGCATTAACATTTCATTTATTAACAGAAACATGACGAGAGCTATAACTCAAGTATGTAATAAACCATGCTCATAACTAACATATAAACAAAATTTTAACAATGATATAACAACCATTAAATCCACATCATAAAAAGTATAAATATTCATGAAATACAAGAGGAAAAGAGCTCTTATTAACATATACAAAATCCAACCAAATCAGGGAATTCCACGTACCACTCGACCATAGATTAGGTTGAACCAAATATTTCTTTAATTCAATCACCCTCGTGCCATATTCCAAGCATGAATGTGGGACTCACCAAAAAACCAATGAGGGCTTCTCAGGCTTTACCGTATATCTTTCCATTACTGGTCAAGGGATTCCTAGGCCCAAAACCCTCATCTACACAACTAGGCTTTACCATAGTCCTACCATATACCGATCAAGGGATTCCTGGGCCCTAAATAAGCATGGATGCCTATGGATCTATAAACCTAAATTGTGAGGAATTTTCACGTCTCCACCCTTAGGATTTACTGTGTATCCCACCATTTATAGGTCAAGGGATTCCCAGGATGTTGGGAATTTTCCTGAGACGACCCCAATCAGTTTTGGAATCATCCGAAAATTGAACTTAACCAAGTAAAAGAACCCCATCACACCATGGATATCAAAAAATGGAAAGGCAAATTTGAAACAACTGTCACTCTTAGAAAATCCCATGCCAATGAAATCAAGAGAACCAAATATATACATGCATCCATAGACCAACTAGGAAGTCACACATGCAACATGTACTTGTTGGGTATGTGTTATATTCTTTCCATGATTAGTCCCACAGGGGGGGCGGCAGCCCCCCTTGCCGGGGTTCAAGGAAACGCCCCGGGAATTTTTTTTTTTGGTGTGTGGACCCACTCATAGGCGGACCCACCCATGGTTTTGTGCATGCGTTTTCACATGGTTTCTAGGGGATGATGGTTTTCGGTCCTTGGTATTTTGTAGATCCGGTCAAGGGAAGTATGGTTATGTTCTAATCCAGGGTTAATGGATTGGGGTTTATGTATGCTTTAGAATGTATATATATGTGTTGTAACAATGAAAAGAATATAATGAAAAATCAAGCTGGTCATCCTAATTTGGGATCCAGGGGAAAATCTCTGTGTATATCTATTTTATGTTTTATGCTCTTGCTATTGTTTATTTTTTGTTTTTAAGATTCATTTGTAGGTAATTTCTGTACAGGGTTAAAACCTACATTTGGTATTGGAGCTGTTTAGCTTCAAGGGGATGCCTTTGCTACTGAGGGGTTTTTTTGCTCAAGCCTGAGGTAGACCCTGTTCAGTGGGAGATCTACGTGATCGATTCTTGTGGTGAAAGAAGATGGCGAGCAATGGAAAAATAGAGATTGAGAAATTTAATGGTCAGAGTTTTGAGTTGTGGAAGCTCAAGATGGAGGACCTGCTGGTGGATAAATATCAATGGATCATAGTAGATCTAGGTACTAAACCAACGATAATGTCAGATGAAGACTGGAAGAAGTTGGATCAGAAGGCGAAGAGCACAATACAGTTGTGTGTCGTAGATTCAGTATTGTTGAATGTATCTGGGGAAGCTATGGAAAATAATTTGTGGGAAAAACTTGGGACTTTGTACCAATATAAGCCTCTGGTGAATAAATTATTCTTGCAGAAAAAGCTGTATAACCTGAGGATGAAGGATGGAGACCCGGTGACAAAGCATCTAAACGCCTTCAATACTGTGGTAAGCCAGATATCATCTGTTGATATTAAAATCTCATATGAAGATAAGTGCATCAGTTTGTTGTGTTCTCTACTAGATTCGTGGGACAGTTTGGTTATTGCAATAGGTAGCAATACAACTACCTTGAATTTTGATGACATTGTCTCAGCCTTGCTGTCAGAGGAAATGAGACGGAGAAATATGGAGGGTTAGAATGGAGATGCCTTATTTGTACGAGGAAGGTCCCATAATAGAAATAATAATAAGGTTTCGAGTGGGAGATCTAAATCTCCTGGAAATTTTGTAAAGGTGTGCTGCAAATGCGAAAAGGAAGGGCACTACAAAAAGGACTGCAGATCTAAACCTCCTAAGAAAGGAAAGGGATCTGATGATGCTACTTCTGCAGAGGTGAAAACCACCTCAGATGAAGGTGGGGATGTGTATTTGGCTTCTTCTTCAAATACAGATGTAGATCATGAGTCATGGTTGATTGAATCGAGTGCATCCTTTCACTTCACTCCCCATAGGGAGTGGTTCTAGGAGTATGAGAAATATGATGGTAGTGATGTCTTCTTAGGGGATGATAGGAAGGCCAGAATCATCGAATGTGGAAAATTCATGCTGAAGCTACAAGGTGGAAGGATTAGAACACTTCCTGGTGTTATGCACATTCCTGCATTGGCCAGAAATATGATTTCTGTAACCAAGATGGATGATGCAGGTGTAAAAATAGTGTTCGAGAAAGATACCTATAAGATGGTTCGGGGAGCACTGGTATTAATGTGGGGAGATCAGATTGGAACTCTATACAAGCTTTAGGGAAACACTGTTATTGATGGGTGAAAAAGTTCTGTGGTTCCCGAAAGTGGAGAGGAAAGCCTAGAGGTCTCTGGAGAAAAGACCATGCTATGGCATCAAAGGCTTGAACATATTGGAGAGAACAGACTTCAAATACTGCATGGAAATGGTATGGTAGAAGGTATGTCTAATAGCTCTCTGGATTTTGATTTCTGTGAAAATTGTGTATATGGGAAATAGAATCAGGTGAGTTTTCCTTGTGGTGCTAAGAAGGAAAACAAGATATTAGAGCTTGTGCACAGTGATGTGTTTGGACCTGTGTCGGTTCCATCACTGGGTAAGTCTGTGTACTATGTTTCATTCATAGATGACTTCTCAAGGAATACATGGATATATTTCTCGAGGAAGAAATCTGAAGTATTTGATAGATTTAAGGAATTTAAGGCTCTTGTGGAAAACCAGACAGAGAAGAAGATAAAGGTGCTGAGGATAGATAATGGTGGGGAGTTTTTCAAGAAGGAATTTGAAGAGTTCTATAAGAAGTGTGGTATAGCACGATAGAATAATACTCCATACACACCTTAGCAAAATAGAGTTGTAGAAAGAATGAACAGAATGCTGATGGAAAAGGCAAGAAGCATGCTCAGTGGTACCGGGTTAGGACAAGAATTCTGGGTAGAGGTAGTGGAGATTGCACGTTACTTGGTTAACATATCACCTTCATCAACGTTAGAGGATAAGACTCCAAATGAGGTATGGACTGGTAAGAAACCCTCTCTTTCACATCTGAGGGTATTTGGATGTGATGCATATGTACATGTTCCAAAGGAGAAAAGGACCAAGTTGGATAATAAATCTGAAAGGTATCTTATCGGTATAACGATGGTTTAAAGGGTTACAAGCTTTGGAACCTAGAAACAAGGAAGGTTGTGTACAACCGAGATGTGGTGTTTAGAGAGGTGAACATGTTGTTAAACATGAAGTCCTACCAAATGAACCCGAGAAGATAGAGTTTGAGGTAAAGGAGGATGAAGCAAGACTTACAAAAGAAAAATACCTTAAGAGGAAGAACCACAACCCAAACTGTGAGAAGATTAATGTGAAAGAAGAAAACCGTAAAAAGGGTACCATCCGCATTCCGTTCAAATTTTTCTTTTTAACTATAACTCGATGATGATCCTAGAACCGTTCTGGGGAGGCAATAGATTCGTAGATGTAAACTCGAAGGAGGCCATGGTTGATGAAATGGAATCCTTGCACAAAAATGAGGCATGGGATCTGGTGGAGTTGTCGGCTGGAAGGAAGCCCATCGGGAGAAAATGGGTGTTTAAGAATAAGATGAATGTAGAAGGCAAGGTGGAGAAATACAAAGCTCGGTTGGTAGCAAAAGGTTATTCCCAGGTGTCAGGAATTGATTTTGGTGATATTTTTTCTCCTGTTTCCAAAGTTACTTCTATTAGATTACTTTTATCTGTTACTGCTGCATTTGATTTTGAGGTAGAAAATATGGATGTGAAGACATCATTTATTCATGAGGATTTGGAAGAGGAGATATCCATAAACAACTTGAAGGCTTTATGGTGAAGGGGAAGAAAGAATTGGTATGCAGGTTAAAGAAGAATCTGTATAGGTTAAACCAGTCACCAAGGATGTGGTATCAAAAATTTGATACCTATATACGAGGACTTGGCTTCACCAAAAGCAAGGAGGATCAATGTGTTTATTTTAAATTAATTGGTGACCGTGTTATTTATTTGGTCTTGTATGTGGATGATATGTTGTTGATTGGAAATGACAAAGAAATTATCCAAGATTTGAAGACCCAACTATTCTCCAAATTCGACATGAAGGATCTTGGTGCTGAAAACTATATTTTGGGCATGGAAATTAAGAGAGATCGGGCAAAGAGGAAGCTCTGGTTAAACCAGAGGAAGTATGTCGAGACTATATTGCAGAGGTTCAATATGCAGGATAGTAAACCGGTGAGTGTTCCTATTCCTGTAGGTGCAAAGCTGTCTGCTGAACAGTGTCCCAAGACATAAGAAGAAGAGGAGGATATGTCCCGTGTTCCATATGAAAGTGCAGTGGGTAGCCTGATGTATGCAATGGTCTGTATTAGACCAGACATTGCACATGCAGTGGGAGTATTGAGCAGGTTTATGTCAAACCCAGGGAAGGAGCATTGGACAACAGTGAAGCGGGTTTTCAGATATTTGCGTGGCACTAGTGATTATGGCTTGTGTTACCAGGGAAGACCAAGATTGGAAAGAGTGTTGGACATTCATGGTTTTGTTGATGCAGACTGGGCTGGAGATCTGGACCAAAGAAGATCTACAAGTGAGTATGTGTTTAGCCTATTTGGAGGTGCAGTCAGTTGGATGAGTAAAAGACAGTCTGTAGTGGCTCTTTCAACTACAGAGGCAGAATACATAGCAGCCACTCATGCAAGCAAGGAAGCAGTTTGGTTGCAAATATTGTGTTCAAGTATGGGGTTGGTACAACAAGCTATAAGGATATACCGTGATAGCCAAAGTGCAATTTTCTTGGCTAAGAACCCTGCTTATCATTCAAAGACAAAGCACATTGATGTTCAATATCACTTTGTTAGAGATATGGTTGAGGCTAAAAGGGTGTTGCTGGTAAAGGTGGACACTTTGAAGAATGTTGCAGATGTATTGACAAAGTTTGTGAGCACTCAGAAGTTCTCTTGGTGTAGAGAAACAATGGGTGTGAAGAATTGCCCAATGACTAAGCTCTCCTGTGGCCCCCTGCGAAAATAAAACAACAAGTGGGAGAATGTTGGGTATGTGTTATATTCTTTCCAGGATTAGTACTACATGTTGTACGTTGCACTGGGTGCAACAGGGGGGTCGCGGGGGGGGGGGGCGGCAGCCCCCCTGTCGGGGTCTAGGGTAGTGCCTCTGGATTTTTTTTTTTGGTGTGCGGATCCACTCATAGGTGGACCCACCCATGGTTTTGTGCATGATTTTGCACATGGTTTCTGGGGGATGATGGTTTTCAGCCCCTGGTATTTTGTAGATCCGGTCAAGGGAACTATGATTATGTTCTAATCCAGGGTTAATGGATTGGGGTTTATGTATACTTTGACAAGTATATATATGTGTTGTAACACTGAAAGGAATATAATGAAAAATCAAGCTGTTCGTCTCGATTTGGGATCTAGGGGAAAATCTTTGTGTATATATGTTTTATGTTTTATGCTCTCGCTATTGTTTATTTTATGTTTTTAAGATTTGTTTGTAGGTAATTTCTGTACAAGGTTAAAACCTACATTACCTACAAGTATTCCCACAGTAGTTGCTTGATCCAACCTTTCTTATTTGATCCTTACTTTCCTTTTCTTTCTTGCCCTTCAATTTATTTCATTGCTCCAATGCTAGAGTGCTCCAAGAATGCTCTAAGTGTGAAAAAATATGATAGAGGGAGAGAAAGAGAATAGAGATACCTCAAAAACTAAACTAAGAAAAGATATGAACTGGCCCTCAAAAGCCTTTTTATCAATGAGGCCTCTATTTTCTTTATTTTCCATTATTTTATTGCAATTTCCTCCTCACATGAAACTTGTGATCCTTCATCTTTGTTTTCTCCTATTTTCCATTATTTTCATAAATAAAATGTCAACTAATGTCTCTTTTCCTCTTCAAATCCTTTGCCAATGCCTTTGCAAGTTTCCTTAGCCATAATGAATTGAAATGAACACCTTCTAGGATTTTTTTCCCACCATTCATTTTGGAATATGTGTCCCATGACCTTGGTCTTATTTTTCCTTTATTAACTTTATTACATGGATTTTAACTGAGGGCTATTACAAAATCTGCACCTAGATTAGGAACAAGGTGTTTTATATCAACTTATTTGGTCGATGGAAGGTGTGCACAAATCCCTTCCCCTGTCATGATATGGAATTAGATACCTTCTTAAGTTCTCATCCATATATACTATTTTGTTCTCTCAAGTTATAAATGTAAGTAACATTTCTATAAAATTTGTGATAGATTCATGATCCCTATACATACTTTGTTATTCAACAAGCCACTGATGAGTGTTGAACCTCAAAACTGTTTTTACTTTGACACCCTTTTTCATCATTTCTTCCTTCCTTTTCACAAATTAATAACTCCAATCAATGATAATTGACATATTCCATATCAGAGAAAGAATTTAAATGATCTCTACTTTATATTATGATGTTTCTTGTTATTTAAATGAATTTCTGTAACTAGCTACAAAATGTGTGCAATTCTACAGCTAATCGTTGTTTCTGCAACTACTGTTATGGTTTGACAAGTTTTGAGAAGAAAATAAGGAAATGAGTCATATGGGCATCTCTGTAATGATCCACACATGGATCGTATCCCATCCACCTATTTGAATTTGAAGAGAAAACGTGCCTATGCTTGTGGTCAAGGTCGGTCAAGGAGCGTGATCTGCGAAAAAAATACTCTCAATTTGCTCTGACGTAGCAAATCAAGAGACGAACACTAAAGAATTTTCTTCTATATATACTTCTAAATTTCAGTTCTAGTTTTTCTCTGTAAGGGGAAACAACTCAAATGGTTAAATCTGAAAGATGTTTAAATACCAATCTTTTGAAACCGGGAAACAATCCTAATTTTGATAATTTGGTGTATGCTTTTGAAACTCTATTTTTGATAATAACAAGACCAGTTCCAGATCCTTTGATGCGTGTGTAGTCCATTAGATTTTTGACTCATTCTGTTGCAGAGGGCCTCTAGACGGAAAGGAGGTTTTTAGTTGTTTTGTAGTTTGAATTTAGTTATTTAATTTCCTAATGATTCGTTATTTCTGTTCTGTGAATTCATAGTTAAATTCATATTGTTTTCATAGTTAGATTCTTGTCAATTCATAGTTTAATTTACTTACTATTTTATAGATTAATTTCATGAATGTTTTCTTAGATTAAATTTCCAATTAGCTAAGTAATCTTGTGCTCGCTAAGTCTTCTCAAGAAAGTGGCTCTATCATTTTCCAATTGGATCAGATTTGGGTATTCGGTCATATAGCAGTCGTAGTTTCATGCTTTGTGCTTGCTTTCAATTTCAATCAGCATTGTCATTTCAATTCTTAGTAATAGGTTTTATGCTTTCAATCCATGGAATAGAATTAGATTCAGTTAGGATAGAATTAAATTTGAATTGTATTTTTAAAATAGAATAAATTCTCTATTTCCATAGGACTAAAAGATTTTCAATGGATAAGATAGGAAATGATTTCATCTTGTCATTTGAATGCAATAAGATTTAGAATAGTGCTCTATTTTAAACTAGTTAGATATTTTTTCATAGATTTTTTGCCGGCCTACTAACATCATTCAAAGTTTGATTCATTTTTATGCAATTTAGATTAGTTAATGAACATTTCCTTTTCTTCCTTATTTTATATTTCATACTACATTAAAAATAGTTTGTAATTCAATTTATTTATTTAGAATAAAAACAACATTTACTTTTCTTCCTTCTTTAAGAATTAGTTTTCATCGTTAAAATTAATTTAGATTTGACTATTCAATAGCATGTAAAGATTTCATTTCTTAGACCAATTTTAGAGATAAGATACAGAATCCTCAAAAAAACATAAACATACACAACAAAGTAAGAGGACAAGGCTACCTACGGATATATAGTGCACCTCACTTCATTATATTACTAACCTCGGTCAATAATTCATGATAGCAATTTGAGACATCAAATTGACTAAAAAGTTTGGTGCCGTTTCCGGGGAAGTGAAATTAGGAAGCCTTATTTCTTACATTAAAAAAAAATGACATGCATAGAGAAAGAGACTCTAGGGGTAGATTCATAGCTAGAGGTAAAAGTTTGATTCCTACAACACCACTCACCCCCACCAAGACCATATAGTGCCACACCACCATCTCAAACTCATATCCCATTTTTCATCTCAAGACATAGACTTCCTAAAGTCTTAAGATAAAAAATCCTACCAGGATATTCTCCAACTTCATCAAATGAGGTAGTCTTAGAAGAAGAAGATCCTAGATCTCCAACATAAGGAGTAACCTTTTTCACCTCTTCAGGAGAACATATTCTATCTCAAGAGTTAGAAATCCCTAGTGAGGAAGAATAAGAAGTAACTTTCTTCAATATCCCATTGATAGAAGGACCAGAGGAAGAATAATTAACCCTATAGTTAGAACCTTACATTAGCTCTGAGGAATCTATAATGGCAGAAGAAGAAGTTCATGGAGAAATTATGAATGGAGAAGCCTTAAGAGGAGGAGGAAGAGGTAGAGGAAGAGGTGGAGGAAGATATGGAGGCAGAGGCAGAGGCAGAGGAGATCCTAACTCTGTTGGATTTCTTATAGTTGATGAGGGTACAAATTTTACAATGAAAAATATTTCACCTTCTGTCCTTCCCAATTTCCATGGATTAAGGATTGAGGATCCTGAAACATTTTTATTTGAATTTGAAGTCTTATGTAGATCTTATGACTACTTACAAGACTCTCAAAAATTGAAGCTATTCCTTGCAACACTCAAGGGTGCAGCTCTAAAATGGTTCATGGGTTTGATAACACAGTCTATTACGACATGGGATGAGATGAAAAGTGAAAAATTTCAAAGATATCTGGATTATTGAACAGCTATTAATAGGAAGGATGAATTATTTAAAATGATGCAGAGAGAGGATGGAAACTTAGAAGATCTGATTCAATTATAATATCAAGAGAGCTAAGATGGAACATCTAGATCAAGATACTTTAAAATCTCTCTTATTGAAAGCCATTAGATATGCATGGATAGATATACTTAACATGATGGTAAAAGGAGATATCTCTCAATTACCATTACCTAAAATTGCTGAATTGTGCATTCATCTCTCAATAAGAAAATAAAAAACTGGAAAAAATACAAGAGATCCTATTCTCTCTAAAATAAATAAATTTGTAACTCGAATAGTGAGTAGGGAAGAAATTGTAAATATGCTTTATGAATTTAAGATAGATATCTTAGGGAGTCTCAGTGAACAAATAGACACCCTGAAATTACAAAACAAACAAAAATTTGAAACTGACGCCTTAACTATTTTCTATCCTAAATGCAGAAAGAAACATGCTTTGAGAGAATGTCCTCTTGATGTAAAATTTATAGAGACCCATGTTATTTGTGCAGAAAATCATGATTTTTTTTTTTCCCCTCTATACGAGGTCTTAAGGCTGTCTTTCAATAAGAAGAAGCAACTCCATCTTCAGTAGATCCTCTTTGTTTTGTCTCTAGAAGACCATGGCAGGGGCCACAAACTCAAGGTTTTAATAACGAAATGTATAATCAACCCCCACCAAACAATTGTAATTCATCATGGCAACAACCTTGGTCCCAGCCTCAACCTTGGACACAAGGGATGAAAAATCTTTATGTAAAATACTCTCAGTATCACCAGTATCCAAAACCCTATCCAAACTATCCTCCCCAACATTTTCCACAACAAAATCAACCACCCCAAATCCAAAATCAGAATCCACAACTGTCATTACCATATCCACAAAGAAAAAATCAACTACCTGCCCAGCCATTACAAAACCCAAATAACAAAAATGCTCAAAATGTTTATAACATAGAAGGATAAGACTTTACAACTTACATGATTACTCCAATAGATCTTAACAATGTCCAACTTAGATCTGGAAGAATATTAGAAAGGGAAAAGCCTTTTGTTGTTATTCAAGAAAACGATGATTTTGATGAAGAAATTTCTCTACAACAAAATAAAATTTCTAAAGAAGGGACATCTCTTTAGCATAACCAAAGTTCTGAAAATGAAAAACAGAAAGATACAATAAAGTCAACTCCTATAATAGAGAAACCTTCAGTATCTATTTCTAACCCTCCTTTTTTTGAAATATTACAAATTGATAGAGGGATAGAAAAACAAATTTTGTTTCCTAATTATGATTTTATAGATGAATTGAAAAATGTTTGTATCAAAATTCCTTTGTTACAAGCCATTAAAGAGATTCCTATTCTAGCTAAAACAATAAGAGAGTTGAGCACAAAAAAAATCAGGAAGGAAAAAAAAAGAAATAAAAAGGATTCAGCTAGTAGGAAAAATTGCTAACATTATGATGGGAAAAATAGCCATACAAAAATATTTGGAGCCAGGAATTCCAATTGTAAAAACACACATCAATGGAATTTAGATTCCAAATACATTAATTGACTTAGGAGCAACCATCAACATCATGAGAAAACAAACTGTGGAACAACTTAGTATTCCGAACCTTCAGTATACACCAACATTATTGCAATTAGCAGACAGATCAATATTCAAGCCAAATGGTGCATTAGAAGACATATATGTTTCCTTAGACTCTTGGGAGTCTCCAGTTGACTTCATGATCCTAACTCCCAAGAAAAACCTAGGGGTACATCCATTAATATTAGGAAGGCCTTGGTTAGCTATAACGAATGCTTTCATTAGTTGTAGATCCAGTGATATGTTTATTTATGAGGGAAAATCAACAAAGAAATTCACTCTATATCCTCAAACAAAAACAATCATAGAAATAGGATATGAAGAATGGATGGATGATGACAATGACATACAACCTCTCTTTACTATTTCTCATAATAGTTAAGAAAGTTAAATCTTAAATTCAATAGAAAACTTTGAAACATCCTCACAATCGGAAGATGATTATAGCTTTCAAGAATAGTGAAATATTGAATACTTGTCATCTAGATAGATGTCTTCATATTCTATGGAATAATTTGGTAACTCCACAGTTGAAATATTTTCAGGGAAATCTTTAAAAATAAACAAAAACTTGGAAAAATTCCAACGAGAAGAGTTAATCAAAAAATTACAAAAAAATTCTTCTGCATATGCATGGGAGTACACTGACATGAAAGGAATTAGTCTTGAGATTTGTATACATCATATCTACATTGAGGAAAATTTTAGGCCTATAGGCAATCTCAAAGAAGGATGAACCCAAATCTTAGGGAAATTGTGAAAGAAGAATTGCAAAAATTGCTGAATATAAACTTTATCTATCCAATGTCAGAGTCAGTGGGTTTCTCCCCTGGTGATTGTACCTAAAAATAATGGTAATTGGAGGGTATGCATTAATTATCGAGACTTGAATAAGGCTACTCTAAAAGATCATTTCCCATTTCCTTTCTCTGATCAAGTATTAGATACATTAGCAGGAAAGAAGTATTTCTCATTTTTGGATGGTTTTAGTGGTTACAATCAAATTCAAGTAGCACCTGAAGACCAAGACAAAACCACATTCACCTATCCATGGGGAACCTATGCTTACCAAGTACTACCTTTTGGATTGTGCAATGCCCCTGCAACATTCCAGAGGGCAGTTTTAGGAATTTTATCTAATCTAATACATGATTGTGTGGAAGTATATATGGATGATTTTACAGTGTATGGAAAATCATTTGAAAAGGCTCTTGAAAACTTGGAAAAGGTTCTTAAAAGATGCAAAGAAGAAAATATTTCATTAAGTCATGAAAAATTCTCTATGATGTTTACTAAAGGAATTGTTTTAGGACATCACATTTTAGGGGATGGAATTAAAGTAGACTCATCGAAGGTGGAATTCATCTCTAAATTATCAATTCCAAGTTGTCAAAAGGATGTTGGAAGTTTTCTAGGATTTACAGGGTACTATAGAATATTTATAGAAAACTTCACCAAAATAGCATCTCCACTTTTCAAACTGATTACCAAAGATTGTGAATTTAGTTGGAATCCTGATTGCCAATTGGCATTTGAAACCTTGAAAGCAAAAATTCTTGAAGCACCCATATTAAGAGGTCCAAATTAGAAAATACCTTTTCACATTTCAACAAATGCTTTAGATACAGCTCTGGGAGCTGTACTAGGAAAAAAATATTTGATCCCCTATGCCATCTATTACAAAAGTAAAAATTTGACTCCTGCCGAGTTAAGTTACACTGTAACTAAAAAATAGTTTCTAGATGTTGTCAATGCTATTAAAAAATTTAGACACTACATCACTGGATTTGAAACCTTTATTCACATATACCATTATGCAATTAGGTACTTAATGAATAAATCTATCACTAATATCAGAATCACAAGATGTTTATTAATCCTGCAAGAGTTTAACATCATAATTATAGACCACCTTGGAAAACAAAACACAGTTTCTGATTTATTGTCTAGAATTCAAAATAACAATAATGATACTCTAGTAGAGGATAACTTTCCTGATGAATATCTCTTTTAAATAACTACTAAGTCTCCATGGTTTGCAGATATTTCTAATTACTTAACTACATGAAAATTACCAACATACTTGTTTCCTAGAGAGAAAAGAAGAATTATCCAAACAAGCACATTATACTCATGGGTTAATGATGAATTGTATAAAATAGGTCTAGATTTAATCATCAGAAGGTGTGTTCGAGAAGATGAAATGCTTGAAATTCTGAAGGCATGCCACGCTGAACCTTGTGGTGGACACTTTGCTGAGAAGAGGATTGCCTACAAAATCCTTCATTTTGGATATTATTGTCCATCCATCTTTAAAGATTTCAAAGAGTATGTCAAAAGGTGTGACAATTGTATAAGAATAGGGAAACCTGTTCCTACAGATGAAATTCCCTTAAAACCTTAGGTACTCATTGAACCATTTGAAAAATGGGCCCTGGATTTTGTTGGACCAATCAATCCACCATCAAGACAAAATAGGTACATGATGGTTTGCATTGATTATGTCACTAAATGGGTAGAGGCTAAAGCACTTTCTATTGCTAATGAAAATGTTGTAGTTTCATTTCTCTTTGAGGATATTTTCACTCGTTTTGGTGTCCCAAGGGAAATTGTGACAAATTGGGGATCTCAGTTTACATCTAAGGTGGTGCAAAGGATTGTGGATGAATACAAGGTTATGATGCAGGAGCATTGGCTTCCAAGGTCAAAGTGAAAATGTCTAGTTATACTTTTAGGTCTTGACATCAGCCCAAGGAGGGGCCTATTGTAAAAAGGACATTGTAAATCATGTGTAAAATTATTTATTTATTGAATAAGCATAAAGTTAGTGGATTCTAACTAGATGAGTATTAGTCATAATGAAATATGTAACAAATCATTGAGATGGAGGGATGACTCAAGAAGTTAGTGAACAAATCAAAGATAGAGTTAAGTATGGTTTTCTAAAAATAGTATTTAGTTGCCGATATGTAGGAGTTAGTTGTATGAGCTGGATAAGCTCTGATTTGAAAAGGATCTAATGGGGGAAGTGTCAAAATAGAGGGTGAGAACTCTGTGAGAACTTAGAGAGGAGTTTTAAGAATATGGCCAAGGGAAAGAAATGAGGCCGTAGGCATAGTAGATCATGGTTTCATATGCATGTAAAAGTTTTCAATTGAATGAATACAGATTCATTTATATAATGTGTTTTTTTCTCTTTTACAATTGGATAGTGATGTAATCGAGTAATTGTGATGAATATTAGTTAGTTGAGTAACTGATTAACTAGGTACATGTGATATTAATGAGTAGAAGTAATCCATTTTCTGTAGGGATTTGGGATTTTTAGAGTTTCATCCTCTATGTGAATCTAGAAGCTATTGATAGACTATTGTGTTACTTGTAGAACTGGGTAGAATCATGGGTGTATGATTTCAGTTCTGGAGTTGATAAATGGTAGAATCTATGTGTACGAGATTCCAAGAATTAATGAATTACGGTAGAATTGATAGTTATAAACCTCTATTGAAGTCATTTGAGGCTTAAGAAGACTTTGGAAGCTAGAGTAGTTGTGCATGTTCGAAGTATACAAGCATTAGAGGCGTACATAATTCATGTTGAACCTGTGACAAGCTTGAGCCTGATGCCATGTATAAATTGGCTTGGGTAATTGATCTATGAACTGCAATGAGTTTGTGTGAGGTCATAATGAAGGGAAAAAAATCATAGAATCTAAGTCTACAGGAACAATAGGCGATATATAGTAATTTTGTGTGTAGATTTAATTAGAATATGATGGTGACGAGTGTGATAGTCACTTGATGGAGGTGAAGATCAAATTGAATTTTACAATCCGATTATGAGGACTTCTGCATAGTGAAATAGAAGAAACAAGTGGAGATTCAGTTGGTTATATTAGAAACATGAAATGAATGCTTCCTGTGTGTTTTGATGATGATCAAATGGTGGTGAATGGTCAAACGTTGATGTAGAGGTTAATTTTTGGCATCAATGGCCATTGCGATAGGGAGTAGGTTATGTATTGTGGTTCCATGGTGGAGGAGTGAGCACCGATAGAAGTTAGTGTTTGACACTTTCCAGAGCTACGATAGCCCTTGGATATATGGCATGGTTATATGTTGATTGGGAGAGCACTAAGGCATATTGTTTAAGCCTTTCAAGGCATTGTGGTAAGGCTCAGGGCTTTGAGGTGTGGTCATGTGAACAAGCACTAGTGATAAGATATGGCCTTTGGGCATTGTGATGAAATATGGTAGTAAGGTCTTGATCACGTGCTATGAGATAAAGAACCCAGGATAAAGTGTGAATGCATTGGTGTAAAGTGCTTTTGTAACATTGAGCGCTTGAGTAAATGGTATAAGGAAACATTTAGGTGCTTATGTTATGAAAAATAGGTTTAAAGCCTTTAGAAGAGTGGTATCATGCATATGTGAATGGAGTGCCAAGCACATGGAGGAAGCTCAATGGAGCTAGGATAATAGAAAGGTTGATAACCCAAGCTAGTGGAAGAAGATAAATTAGCTCTGGGAGGTTTATGAAGGGTTTTTATAACCTGGGGAGTGTTTCTTTAAGGTTGTAAGCACACTATATTAAGAGTTATCCTTGGGTAAGGTAGGTCTAGGCATAGTGCTGCTATCATTTGGTATCAGAGTGGGAAGAGAGTAAGCTTACTCTATTGAAGGAAAGAAATAGAGAAATGAAGAGAAAGGAAGTGCTTTTGTGAAGGAAAGAGAACACCAAAGAACAAGAAAGTGTTCAGTGAAAGGAAGAAGACATGCCAGTATTATTCTGTAAGGAAGAGGAGTTTGCATGCAAGCAAAGAAGAGGCTTGTAGCCTAAATAGTAAGTTAGACAGTGATAATTAGTTTGGGAGGAGTGACTTCATGCAAGTGGTAGCAACATAAGTGAAGACATCTCAGTAGAAGAAGAGGATTGGCCAGGACCTAGTGTTTCAATTGAGGATTGTAATACAAGAGAACAACTGTGTTCTTAAGAGAAAATGAGTTGTGAGTGTGAAGCCTAGAAGGAGCATAGAGGAGTGCTCAAGGAGGTTCTAAAAAGAGGACCAGTACTTGCCAAAAGTCCAAGCACAAATGAATTTTGGTGAGGTAAGTTGTAGCAGGAGGAAATGTTACTGCAAAGACTAGTGCAACGCATAAAGAGTGAAAGAAACTCATGAAGATGACTATTGAAATTCATACTAGACGTTCAAGAGGCAGCCACAAAGTGAGGAAAGAAGATGCCAAAGTTAATGGCATATGGAGACAGATGAGTGATGAAGAATATGAGAGGGAGAAAGTTGAGATAAAAGTCCATCTGGAAGTCATGATGGAGCTGTTACATAAGGAGGAGGAAGACCAAAGATGTGGTTTCCTCATGAAAGAAATATGAGGTGGCATAATCTATAGAAGAAGGTGAAAGAGAAAATGATAAATTCTCGACTGAAGAAAGAATTACTCAGAATAAGTGAGTATCAGGAGGAATACTTGAAGATAGAAACTCCAAGTGAGGCTAAGAGGTCTCAAAGTATTGAAACTGATATTTTGTGTATGTCTACAGGTATAATGAATGAATAAGGACAATTTTCTAATATTGTCATAAATAATGAAGGAGAAGGACAAAATATTAATCATGTTTTGAAAGAAGATGAGATAGATGAGTCTCATGTACATGCACATGCACAATTGATTGAAGGTGATGTTTTTTAGAATACAATGAAGGCTAAAAACAAAAAATATTTTGCTTATGATGATGGCCATGAATAGAAAGAAGCAAAGGAGGATGTCAAGAATTTAGTTGATATGCTTGAGGAAGCTAGGAGGAAAGGTAGTGAAGACTTTCTGAGTCTTGAAAGAGGCTTAGAACAACAAGAGGAAGATTTGGTGGCTGGATCATCAAATGAGACCAAAGGGTCTTGTGATTTTGAGATTGATAATTTGACTGTGTTTGCAGGTGTTACAAAAGGCAATCCATCTCTTGGATTTGTCTTGAATGAAGTTGAGAATTGTCAAGAAAGGTATGTTGAAGAGTTTCTTTCTGATGAAGACCAAGTTGAGTTGTTGCAGCAGAAGGATATCATAGGTTCCTTACTTAATAAGGACAACATCTCCAAGGAAGGTGAGACAACCATGTCTCATATGAATGAACCTATTATTGTTGAGGATAGGGAGGAATTGGCTTATTTGATTGGAAAAGATAATAATGTAGGACATAACTTTAGAATTGTCATAGTGGTGGATAATCATAGTTCTATTATGATAGAGGATGAAGAAATAGTGTCATAGAGTGATTGGACTTGTGACAAATAAGATGAAAATTGTGAAGATTGTACAGGGTTTTCAGGAGAAATTCCATGTGAGATAACTGATTTATGGATTAAGATAAGTCTTTTGGAGGATAGACTAGCAAGTCAGAGAATGAATATTCTGAATGTACACTTGAATTTGGATGAAGATGAGGCAGAAATGTCTCAAGTTGAAGGAGAGTCAATTTTAGAACTGAATAAGACTGAAAGTTTCCAGGTAAGGCATAATGATGAGGAAGATGTAAAGCATGAAGATACAATGTTTGAAGAAACTGAATTGACTGTCAGAATCAGTGAAGGAGTTGAAGGACAATCACTGAGGGTTTTCAAGGAAGAAGAAGAGGGTTATGTTGAAACTGAAATGAAACATATTAGTGATGTGTTTGAGATGAGACAAGTACAAAGGGAATGGCTGAAATTATTGCTGGAAACATTTGAGAAAGAGAAAGGAATTGCAGACAGTGATGTGGGAATGTCTCAAGTTGTGAAAGAGGTAGGAGCATATACTAGTTCGCCAAACTTGATTATGTTTCCTAGTATACATAGAAGAGGGAATGAGTATATTACTGTAGTCAAAGAATCAGAAGACAATTTATTTTTTGAAAGTAAATTTGCAGGTAGTGAGCAGAAGAGGGATGTTTCAGAGGGAGATATCTGAAGAGATATTCAGGAAGTTTGGGAGGTCGCAATGTCCAAAACAATATTTGAAGCTGTAAATGGAGTAATTCCAAGTGAAAAATAAGAAATTGAAGCAAGAAGAGTTGAATAAAAAAATCAATAGTTTAGTGATGAATGGATAAAGTGCAACAAAATACAATGGAAAAGTAAGGAAAAGAAAATTAGTTTGCAGCAGCAGACTGAATTACAAGAAGTCATAGATGAACTATGGAACCTAATGCAGATACCGAAGATGAGATGTAGCATAATGAGGAAAGAAGTCCACAGTGGAATTGTTTGGAAAGTGAAGAACAATGAAGGTATAGATGGTGGAGCACTATAGTACAAAGTATGGAATCTTGGATGATTTCAACTAAAGAATGATGAAGACAATGCAGCTTATGGACAACAACAAAATAGAGTTTTGGATCTAGGAAAGACAAAAAGTGAAGGAACATGATCAGGTGATCATGTATTCTTCTTGCTTTGGGAGTATGATGCATGTGCATTGGCTTCCAAGGTCAAAGTGCAAATGTCTAGTTAGAATTTTAGGTCTTGACATCAGCCCAAGGAGGGGCATATTGTAAAAAGGACATTGTAAATCCTGTGTAAAAGTATTTAGTTTGTGAATAAGCATAGATTTAGTGGATTTTAACTAGATGAGTATTATTCATAATGAACTATGTAAAAAATCCCTGAGATGGAGGGATGACTCAAGAAGTTAGTGAATGAGTCATAGTTAGAGTTAAGTATGGTTTTATAAAAATGGTAGTTAGTTTTTGATATGTAGGAGTTATTTGTATGAGCTGGATAAGCTCTGATTTGAAAAATATCTAATGGGGGGAGTCTCAAAAGGGAGGGTGAGAACTCAGTGAGAACTCAGAGAGGAGTTTTGAGAAGATAGCCAAGTGAAATAAATGCGGTTGTAGGCAGATTAGATCAAGGTTTCATATGCATGTACAAGTTTTCAATTGAATGAATACAAATTCATTTATATAATGTGTTTTTGTCTCTTTTACAATTGGATAGTGATGTAATCGAGTAATTGTGATGAATATTAGTTAGCTGAGTAATTGATTAAATAGGTACATGTGATCCTGATGAGTAGAAGTAATCCATTTTCTGTAGAGATTTGGGATTTGTAGAGTTTCAACCTCTATGTGAAGCTGGAAGCTATTGATAGACTATTGTGTTACTTGTAGAACTGGGCAAAATCATGGGTGTATGATTTCAGTTCTGGAGTTGATAAATGGCAGAATCTATGTGTAAGAGATTCCAAGCATTAATGAATTAGGGTAGAACTGATAATTATAAACCCCTGCAGAAGTCATTTGAGGCTTAAGAAGTCTCTGGAAGCCATAGTAGTTGTGCATGTTCGAAGTATATGAGCATTGGAGGCATACAAAATTCATGTTGAACCTGTGACAAGCTTGAGCCTGATGCCATGTATAAATTGGCTTGGGTAATTGATCTATGACCTGAAATGAGTTTGTGCGAGGTCATAATGAAGGGATAGAGAGCATAGGCTCTAAGTATACAAGAAAAATAGGCGATATATAGTCAATTTGTGTGTAGAGTTAATTAGAAGATGATGGTGACAAGTGTGATAGTCACTTGATGGAGGTGAAGAGCAAGTCAATGTTTACAATCCATGTATGAGGACTTCTGCATATTGAAATTGCAGAAACAAGATGGAGTTCCTGTGCAAAGTAGGTTGGTTTTATTAGCAACAGGAAATGAATGCTTCCTGTGTGTTTCGATGATGATCGAAAAATGGTGAATGGTCAAACATTGACGTGGAGGTTAATTGTTGGCATCAATGACCATTATGATAGGGAGCAGGTTATGTATTGTGGTTCCATGGTGGAGGAATGAGCGCCGAGAGAAGTTAGTGTTAGACACTTTCCAGATCTGCGATAGCCCTTGTCTATATGGCATGGCTATATGTTGATTGGGAGAGCACCAAGGCATATGGTTTAAGCCTTTAAAAGCATTGCGATAAGGCTCAAAGCTTTGAGGCGTGGTCATGTGAACAAGAACTAGTGATAAGATATGGCCTTTAGGCATTCTGATGAACTATGGTAGTAAGTTCTTGATCACGTGCTATGAGATAAAGCACCCAGACTAAAGTGCGAATGCATTGGTGTAAAGTGCTTTTGTAACATTGGGCACTTGAGTAAATGGTATAAGGAAGAGTTTAGGTTCTTAACTTATGAAAAATAGGTTTAAAGCATTTGGAAGATTGGTATCATGCATATGTGACTGGAGTTCCAAGCACATAGAGGAAGTTCAATGGAGCTAGGATAAGAGAAAGGTTGATAAACCAAGCTAGTGGAAGAAGATAAATTAGCCCTAGGAAGTTTATGAAAGGTTTTTAAAACCTGGGGAGTGTGTCTTGAAGGTTTTTTTTTTGTCTTGAAGGTTTTAAGCACACCATATTAAGAGTTTTTCTTGGGTAAGGTAGGTCTAGGCATAGGCTTGCTATCAGGTTAAACATAGAAATTCCACTCCATATTATCCACAAGCAAATGGTAAAGTGGTGTCCACTAATAAAGCGATTGAAGCAATCCTCACAAAGACTGTACATATTCACAGGAGGCATTGGGAAGATAGGCTTCCTAAATAATATATGGACCTATCAGACTACATGGAGGAATACAACAGGACATACTCCCTTTGAACTTGTTTATGGGAAGCAAGTCCTATTTCCTATAGAATTTTAGATCAAAACCTTCAAGATAGAAGTCAGATCAAAACGATGAGACCTACTACCATATTCCACATTCATCCTTTCCTCTTGTCAATCACTGATCCTAAGTGGTCCTTATCTATGCTAGTCTGAAAAATTTCTAAAGGATAACTGCATTGACCTCTGCTTGTTTCTCCTTTGTATTGGAAGGTGTCTCTTGTGACTTTATGATTATGCCATTATTTTCTTTGCAACTTATTATTTAAGCCTTCATACTTCTCAATATGTCTGCTATGTGAGGGGATAAATCATCAATGTGTTGCTCATGTGACCTGTAGGGAGAGTCTCATAAACTTTAATCCACCATTCTTTTATTCATATTTTCCTTCTACCTCTTGCATACCATGTCAGATAAACCAAGTATAAAAATAAATAAACATACCTCAGTATAGTTTAGGGAAGGATATATCATTTGTAAGGTCAACCAGATTATATTGATACATGTATAATCATAATCATAAACCATATTAGCATGATACATGCATACTCATAATCATAAAAATATATCATCATCATCTGAATCATTATCTAGTTGACATGCATGAAAATATAAATTGCATACCATGACCTCATGCACAAAAACCATGAACATAACAATGCATGCATCACAAATATATAGACACGGACATGCATAAAAAAATCATATATGATCAACATGCATTCATGAAAACCACATACCAAAAAAAACATAAAAACTTCTACATGACAACACAACTATAACAATGACCATAACTATGCATACTTAACAAGCACATATACAACCTTCATGCATGCATGAAAAACACATTCTGCCCATCTAGTGCAAGAGTTTAACCATGCTCTAATACCACTCTATGACACCCTCCTCCCACATTTACCCAAGTTACCAACATGCCAAGGAAATCATGTGACAAAGAGTTACTATGATAGTATTCAACCTCCTAAATCACCTTAAGGAGGTGGAATCGACAAGACAAAACCCCTTAATGACTTCCCTCAAGTACTACAAGACACCCAAGGGATAAACCACCCTTCTAGGTGCCTAATCCCAGAAACTGGTACAACACTACTGGAATTTGACTAAAACCCTCCAGTTTCATGCATGATGCCTGAAAGGGAGAGATTGTAGTATTTTTCGCCCAGTTTTGTGCCTATGACTATTAGATTAATCCACTTTTTCAGGGTAGGATCCAGACCTTTGCCCATAACTTAATGAGAATTTACAGAACCATGAATGACACAAGTTCAAATCCTTCCAAAAAAATCTTAGACAAGAACTTGACTTAACCAGGCCTAACCATGATAGGAATTTTGACAAATACATCATGAACGTGAAATATATAGGTCATAAATAAACATCTCAACATAGAGGTGTCATAATTATCTGAGAATCATCAAGAAGTTATAATTCCCTCTTGTAATATTTTCAATATCATGTATTAGGTCATGCAACCATTAAAATTTCATTTATTAACAAAAACATGATTAGATCCATAACTCAAGTCTATAATAAACCATGCTCATAACTAACATATAAACCAAATAATAAAAATGATATAACAACCATTAAATCCACATCATAACAAGTATAAATACTCATGAAATATAAGAGGAAAAGAGCTCTTATTAACATATACTAAATCTAACCAAGTCAGGGAATTCCAGGTACCACTAGACCATAGATTGGGTTGAACCAAATCTTTCTTTCGTCCTATCACCCTTGTGCCATATTCCAAGCATGAATGTGGGACTCACCACAAAACCAACGAGGGCTTCTTAGGATTTACTGTATATCTCACCATTACCGATCAAGGGATTCCTAGGCCCAAAACCATCATATATACAACTAGGCTTTACCATAGTCCCACCATATACCGATCAAGGGATTCCTAGGCCCTAAACAAGCATGGATGACTATGGATATATAAACCTAAATTGTGAGGAATTTTCCCGTCTCCACCCTCAGAATTTACCATGTATCCCACCTTTTACCGGTCAAGGGATTCCCAGGACTTTGGGAATTTTCCTGATACCACCCCACTCCATTTTGAAATCATCCAACAATTGAACTTAACCAAGTAAAAGAACCCCATCACACCATGGCTATCCAAAAATGGAAAGACAAAGCTAAAACAACTATCACTCCTTAAAAATCCCATCCCAATGAAATCAAGAGAACCAAATATATACATGCATGCACCATGCATCCATAGACCAACTAGGAAATCACACATATAACATGTTACCTACAAGTATTTCCATTGTAGCTTCTTGATCCAACCTTTCTTGCTTGATCCTTACTTTCCTTTTCTTTCTTTCCCTTCCTTTTCTTTCCTTGCTCCAATGCTAGAGTACTCCAAAAATTCTCTAAGTTTGCAAAAGTATGAGAGAGGGAGAGAAAGAGAATAGAGATACCTCAAAAAATAAAATGAAAAAAGATATTAACTGCCCCTCAAAAGCCTTTTTATCAATGAGGCCTCTATTTTCTTTATTTTCCATTATTTTATTACATTTTCCTCCTCACATGAAACATGTGACCCTTAATCTTTGTTTTCTCCTATTTTCCATTATTTTCATAAATAAAATGTCAATTAATGCCTCTTTTCCTTTTCAACTCCTTTGCCAATGCCTTTGGAAGTTTCCTCAGCCATAATGAATTGAAATGAACACACACTAGGATTTTTTTCCCACCATTCATCTTGGAATACATGTCCCATGACCTTGGTCTTAATTTTCCTTTATTAACTTTATTACATGGATTTTAACCCAGGGCTGTTACATAATCTGCACTTGGATTAGGCGCAAGTTGTTTTATATCAACTTATTTGGTCGATGCAAGGTGTTTAAAAATCCCTTCCTTGTCATGATATGGAATTAGATACCTTCCTAAGTGCTCATCCATATATACTATTTTGTTCTCTCTATTTATAAATGTAAGTAACATTTCTATGACATTTGTGATAGATTCATGATCCCTCTACATACTTTGTTATTCAACAAGCCACCGATGAGTGTTGAACCTCAAAACCGTTCTTACTTTGACACCCTTTTTCATGATTTCTTCTTTCCTTTTCACAAATTCATAACTCCAATCAATGATAATTGAAATATTCCATATCATAGAAAGAATTTAAATGATATCTACTTTATATTATGATGTTTCTTGTTATTTAAATTAATTTCTGTAACTCGCTACAAAATGTGTGCAATTATGTAGCTAATCGTTGTTTCTGCAACTACTGTTATGGTTTGACATGTTTTGAGAAGAAAATAAGGAAATGGACAATATGGGAATCTCTGGAATGATCCACACATGGATCATATCCCATCCACCTATTTGAATTCGAAGAAAAAACGTGCCTATGCTTGCAGTCAAGGTTAGACAAGGAGCGTGATTTGCGAATGAAATACTCTCGATATCCTCTGACGTAGAAAATCGAGAGACGACCACTCAAGAATTTTATTCTATCTATACATCTAAATTTCAGTTCTAGTTGTTATCTGTAAGTGGAAACACCTCAAACAGTTAAATCTGAAACATGTTTAAATACTCGTCTTTTGAAACTGGGAAAGAGTCCTAATTTTGGTAATTCAGTGTATGATTTTGAAACTCTATTTTTGATAATAAGAAGACTAGTTCCAGATCCTTTGATGTTTTTGCATTCCATTAGATTTTTAACTCATTCTATTCTAGAGGGCCCCTAAACGAAAAGGAGGTTTTTAGTTGTTTTGTAGTTATAATTTTGTTATTTAATTTCCTGTTGATTCATTATTACTGTTCTGTGAATTCATAGTTAAATTCAAATTGTTTTCATAGTTAGATTCCTGTCAGTTCATAGTTTAATTTTCTTACTTTTTTATAGATTAATTTCATGAATTATTTCTTAGATTAAATTTCCAATTAGCTGTGTAATCTTGTGCTTGCTAAGTCGTCTCAAGAAAGTGGCTTTGTCATTTTCTAGTTGGATCAGATTTGGGTATTCGGTCATACAACAGTCGTATTTTCATGCTTTTTACTCGCTTTCAATTTCAATCAGCACTGTCCTTTCAATTCTTAGTAATAGGGCTTGTGCTTTCAATGCATGTAATATAATTAGATTCAGTGAGGATAGAATTAAATTTGAATTGTATTTTAAAAATAGAATAAATGATCTGTTTCCATAGGACTAAAAGCTTTTCAATGGATAAGATAGGAAATGATTTCATCTTGTCATTTGAATGCAATTAGATTTAGAATAGTGCTCCATTTTAAACTAGTTAGATATTTTTCATAGATGTTTTTCCGACCTACTAACATCATTCAAATTTTGATTCATTTTTATGCAATTTAGATTAGTTAATGAATATTTCCTTTTCTTCCTTCTTTTATATTTCATATTAGATTAAAAATAGTTTGTAATTCAATTTATTTCTTTAGAATAAAAACAACATTTCCTTTTCTTCCCTCCTTAAGAAATAGTTTTCATCATTAAAATTCATTTAGATTTGACTATTCACTAGCATTTAAAGATTTCATTTCTTAGACCAATTTTAGACATAAGATACAAAATCCTCCAAAAAACATAAACATACACAACCACTAGAAAATTTGGGGGAATTTCTGACGGCCAATGCATCGCTATTCCGACACATAGTCGTCGCAATAGCGACAGTTCGAGGACGGGAAAAACGTGGTTTTCCATCCCGTCGCAATTCCGACGCACTTAAAAATTGTCGCACTACCGACACTTTTTCCGTCGCTTCCAAACAGGCGTCGCTCTTTCGACGTTTCCCAAACCGTCGCTCTTCCGACGTTTGTAAACTGTCGCAATTCCGACGAAAAGTGGTCCGACGTTTTGAACGTCGCTCTTCCGACGTTTGTAAATTGTCGCAATTCTGACGAAATGTGGTTCGACGTTTTGAGCGTCGCTCTTCCAACGTTTGTAAACTGTCGCAATTCTGACACAATGTGGTTCGACGTTTTGGATGTCGCTCTTCCGATGTTTGTAAACTATCGCAATTCTGACGAAATGTGGTCTGATGTTTTGAACGTCGCTCTTCCGACGTTTGTAAATTGTCGCAATTCCGACGAAATGTGGTCCGACGTTTTTATATTGTCGCTCTTCCTACGTTTTTAAGCTGTCGCAATTCCGACGCTTACAAGGCGTCGGTATACCGACGACGAGTTCAATTTAAAAAAAAAAATGGAACTTTAAAACAGGACAGTAAATCTCCAATATTTGTTATGAATTGTGGGCATTCCAATGACCGTGAAATATTAATATAATAAACCACCCCGCAGTGCTTCGACTATAAACAATACTTTTTTTTCACAAGAGAAAAAACACTGTTTTGAATATATTATATGAAGTAAAAAAGTCCATGAAGTCATTACATTTTCACATCTAAAGATTGGAACCCAAATATCCATCTAGAAAAGTGGAAGTCCCACCCCAGACAATGATAGAAAAATACCCCATGTCACATATAGGGACATGATATAAAACCCAAAGAATCTGTCCATGGTGGATGCATTGGCAATTGAATACCATCTGGGAAGTTATGTTTTAGGACTTGTATAAGAAAATGAAATAGCAAGATGTAGAATAGTAAAGCAACAAACATAGAGTACCCCACGCCCATTGTTCCAAATATAAATTAAAGTACCCAAAATCTCACAACATAGAAAATTTAATCATGTGAGGAGTGTGATATAACCAAAATATAAAGACATCATTGTTTCTAAGTATCAGTTAAACCAAATATCATGTGCTTTGGGTGCGTATACTAAGATGTTCTGTTTTTTTCTTACAAGAGAAAAAATGTTGTTTTGAATATATTATATGAAGTAAAACAGTCCATGAAGTCATTACATTTTCACATCTGAAGATTGGAACCCAAATATTCATCTAGAAAAGTGGAAGTCCCACCCCAGATAATGATAGAAAAATACCCCATGTCACATACAGGGACATGATATAGAACCCAGTAATGGTCCACATGGAGATTATCGATAATCTAAGAAAGCATCCAAATATGCCCAAGGCATCTATAAGAAAGTGAAATAGCAGTATGTGGAATAGTAAAGCAACATATAGAGTACCGACGTCCATTGTTCCAAATAAAAATTAAAGTACCCAAAATCTTAACGAGAAAACTAATTCGTGGAGAGGATAGTCCAAAATATAAAAAGACCATCAAACCAAACACAAATTAGCATCACTAGGTTAAGTGCGTAGGGATAAACATTAATCATTTTTTCTTCACAAGAGAAAAAACATTGTTTTGAATATAGTATATGAAGTAAAATAGTCCATGAAGTTATTACATTTTCATATCTGAAAATTGGAACCCAAATATCCATCCAGAAAAGTGGAAGTCCCACCCCAGACAGTGATAGAAAAATAACCCATGTCACATACAGGGACTTGATATAAAACCCAGAATACTTCAATATGGATATATTACTACAATTCTAGAAAGATCAAGTGATGCCCCAGGTATCTATAAGAAAGTGAAATAGCGTGATGTAGAATAGTAAAGCAACAGAAATAGAGTATCGACAAGCCTTATTGTTCCAAATACAAATTAAAGTACCCAAAATCCTTGAACAAAGAAAAACGATAATCATGTGAGAGGAGTGTGGATATGTCCAAAATATAAAATACCATCGTATTCTCATATCAATAAACCGCCAAACATCGTTAGTTTTGAAGGTAGAGTGATAACTGTCAACATAAAAATAGTATCATAAAAGTGGATACAGAAATGTGCAGAGACATGTACCGCGATACTCACAAAAGCATCCATGATAGAAAGCAAAAACATGTATAAACCTGTGGTCGATTGTATGTTCTGCTGTTTGTTCCCCGAAAATAAAACCATTCCGTGTAAAACCCAGGCTCGCTTGTAAGATTAGGCTCGCTTGATTCCAAAATTGGTAACCATCTGTTGCATCCGAGATGTAAGGTTCAGGCTCGCTTGTTTCCATTAGTAGCCTGCTATAGCATCCACCCTGTTCATAGCAAAAAGATTCCTGTAGATATACAGAGAAAGAGTATAATACGTAGACCATATAAACATGGCTCTATTTCAAAAAACAGGTTTAAAATAGAAACAGGGCAACATTTTTTTTTCCAATTGTTATGAACATAATTCGACCGTGAAATATTAATATAATAAACCACCCCGTAGCGCTTCGACTATAAACAATCATATAAAAATGGCTCTGTATTTCAAAAAATAGGTTTAAAATAGAAACAGGGCAACATTTTTTTTTCTAATTAAAGTTAATCTATTAACAGTGGGAATAAAATTACACCGAAGTTAAAAAAAATTCCCAAAATCATGGCAAATTTGTCATCAAAAAATCAAAAAATTAAGAAGACTGCCCTCATACGGGGAAACCAATCTTGAACATTTACAGAATTCAAAAATATTACAGAGGTCCAGCACAGTAAAATAATATAAAAGCAGCACAATTAAGTGGGCCGTGAAGCAAGAAAAAAAAAATTAACCAAACTACTCCTCTGGCTCCTCGACGATTCGGCACCATCCTTCGAAAGGTCTAGGATCGCTAGGTGCTACCTCCACAGTCATGCCACCGCTCCCCTCCTGAAGGCCCGAATGATGGCCAGCTTTTTCTGAGCTCAGACCCGCCGGACGGGTGCATTGTTCTTCCATTTGGGCCTCCTCACGGAAAACCACAGTAATTGAAGCTGTGATTCAAGGGCGGTTTAGAGAGAAATTAAAGGAAAAAAGCGCAGTGCACATCGTGGGAGAAGGTGAAGCGGTGGGGAAATGAGGAGCAGGGGAGCCCATACGGTGGCCAGATCCTAGAACCCAACCCTGCCCACTTCTAGTATTTGGATAGCGACTTGCGTGATAATCACTGGACTGGGAAGTCGACTCAGTTAAGGGGCTGGAGGGAGCACGCAGGGGTTGACCTCTAGTGCCCCCCCTGCGGCAACGCATCCTTTGACGCAGGCGAGGCATGGGTGCAGTCTCAGGAGTGGGCACAAGAGGAGACAAAGAAGCAGAATTCCAAGAAATAGAGGAAGATAGACAAGGACCAAACCGAGAGAAATGCAGATATGTAGCAAGGTCTAAGCAGCAGTTGAGCTGGCTACTTCTCCTTCTCGTCACAGTGAGCAGGTAGTGTAACCCACCAACCGGCTCGTCTGAAAAACCATAACGAAATGCCATTTTATATGCAATCAAAGGACGCCTGTCATAATTAATCTCTGATCATTAGTGAGAGCCGAAGGCCGGATCATATTGGAGCATGCAAAGTCGCTAACAGGAGTGGAGGTCCGATCTTGAACAGTGTTAAAACTTAATGCCATTAGATGTGAAAACCTTGGAACTTAATTGAACAACGTTAAAACTTAGCGATTGATATGAAATCGCCACATCTATGTCCCATCGCCTTAAACACCATCGAATGCACCCGCATCTGGGAACAGGGCAGCATTTGATTGAGGACACATGGCAGAAATTGATTGGAGCAGATCTTTGTTTGGGCCGCTCGCGCAGTGGAAATATGGACTCGAAAAATATTAGGGTGAATTTGATAAGAAATTTGCGTCACAACTCTCCCTCTGTACGCCAGCCCAACTTCACACCCGAAAAATATTAGGGCGGAATTCAATTGGTTTTCGCGTCACAAAATTGGCCGACGTCAGCAGGCTATTTTGGAACGCGAATTTGGTTTGAATTATGGTTTATCGCCGTTTGAAGTCCGGCGGGCTCGACTTAAGAACAATTTTGTTTGATCCCATCTTATAAAAATTGTGTTGGTTTTCTTTGATAATACACATATTTATAATAAATCATGGGAATACCACACTAGTAAACATGTGGAAAAGTTATATAAATTATTGAGAACAATCATTTTTATGTAAAAATATCCAAATGCTTTTGGGAAATAAGAATTCGAGTATTTGGTTCATATTGTTTTAAAGGAAGGAGTGAAGTTGGAGCCTCAAAAGATGCAAGCTATTACAAAATGACCTATTCCTAAGAAAATCAAGGTTCTTAGAAGATTTTTTAGACTTGCATGATATCATTGATCATTTGTTAAGAATTATGCATGCATTTCAAGTCCACTCACATATCTCTTGAGGAAAATATCATTTATATGGAATGATGAGGCTACTTTGGCATTCTCTCTTTTAATGGATGCCATGTCTTCTACACCAACATCAGTTGCACCTAATTTTGGTAAAACATTCATAGTAGAGTGTGAGGCACTAGGACAAGGAATTTACGTAACATTAACACAATAAGGGATATCATTGGCTTTTAAAATAAAAGAATTCAAAGAAAATATTTGGTGAAATCTACGTATGAAAAATAAATGGAAGAAATATTACATGCAATAAAAAATGGGGATAGTATATCATTGGGAGGTACTTTAAAGTCAAGATATACCATGATAGCATAAAGTATTTTTTGAAGCTATGATTTTCATTAGAATATTAACAAAAATGAGGAGAAAAAATGCAAAGTTTTAATTTTGAGATAATCTGCAAAAAGGGTAAGGAAAATTTAGTACATGATGCTCTTTCTAAAATAGAAGAGGCCTCAAATTTATATCCAATTACATTTTATATTGCTAGGTGGCTAGAAGAAGCTTGCCATAATGGAAAAATGACAATAGTACTAAACAAAAACTAAAATTTATAAAGGATGGGATGAACTCTATGGAGCATTGGGAGTGAAAGAGAGATATACTTTGGTGCAAATGTAGAATATTTTTATGCACGAAAGCATATTTGAATAAACAAATATTAAGGGAGTCCCATGTCTCTCTGATGGTAGGACGCAGGGTTCCTTAAAACATCTCAAAGGATCAAAAAATATATTTTTGGAAGGAATGAAGAAAGATATTCAAAAATTTGTAAGAGAAGGTCAGGTTTGCATAATAAATAAAAGAGAGATAGTAAAATATCTAGGGTTACTTCAACCATTCCACATACATATTCAAAGACTAGAAGATATATCAATAGAATTTATTACAGGGTTACTGAAATATAAAGGTAAGTATTACATTTTTGTGGTCATTTATATAGAAAAATTTTGTAGATTTTTTTGTAGAGCTCAAAGTACATAAACAACAAGCCAAGTGGCAGAAGTGTCCGTGAAAGAAATTCATAGTCTTCATGGTTTTCCTAAAGTAATAGTAACAAGAAACTTTGGAAATAATTATTTAATATGAGTGGAGAAACACTAGCTGCCATGAGTTCTACATATCAAACACAATCAAATGGTCAAACAAAAATAGTTAACAAATGTTTTTAAGGTTATCTACATTTTACTCTTTAGAAAAGTAATCTTAATGGATGAAGTGGGTTCGTCAAGGAAGAATGGTAATATGATACTTCCTATCACACATCTACTAAAATTTCCCCATTTAAGGCCCTTTATGGATATCCAACTCCTAGTATCTCATACTTTTTGCAAGATAAGTCCAAAGTATAGGAAACAGAGTCACATATGGAAAATACTAAAGAAACTTTGAAAATTATTATGGAAAACCTTAAAATGACATGAAACATGATAAAAAAAAAGGGGAACAACATTGAAGTGAAAGATAATTTGAGGAGGGTAATTGGGTATTTTTTATATTATAGCATTATAAGCAATCTTCATTCAAGAAAAAGAAGAATAAAGAATTAGCTCAAAAATGTTATGGCCCTAAATAATTATTCATAGGATTGCACAAGTGGTATAGAAGTTATATTTTCCTTCTTCTTGAATTCATAAGGTTTTTCATGTATCTTGCCTAAAAAAGGTTTTGGGAAAAAATATGCCAATGTAAATAGAACTTCCAAAATTAGATGAAGAATGAAAGCTGATTCTTGAACCACAAAAAGTTATAGATAAACATTCTGTATCTCTTTGACATATAACCATTATGAAGTACCTAATCAAGTGGAATAATATTCCTCTAGAAGAAGGTACATGGTAAAATGATCAATTCGTGATGAAATACCCATGGCTAAAGGGTTCGTTTGAAGTTTTGACAAAGGTTTTGTTATATGTTTTATATAACGCGCGGCAGAATAGTTTTATTGTTTGTTAAGGTCCCACACAATGATCAAATTTGAAGGGTAGGTCCAAATTTCAATTAGAAGGGCATATATCTATGTCGCCCTCCATAATGAAAAGCTTTAAAAAAAAAACTTTTCAATTGACCACAATAAATTATTTTTACATTTCATTTTCAGAAAGACAAAACCATCAATCTTTATATTAATAAAAGACTGTTACATATACAAAAATGAAGAAGGCTCCATCTTTCATTGCTTAAATATCTCATTGGCGATGTCAACATAAGTCTTGAAGACACTATTATAAGAATTTGGATACATACCACTAGGATATAGGAGATTCTTATGTGTCAGATTGTGTAATGCAATTTTGACTTTGTCTCACAAGGAGCAGCAGCATGGAGGTCTGGATTTTTCTTATAGAAATTTTTTATTATTATTTGAAACATTGTTTATAGATATGAAGACAACAATGAAATTATGAGCATGGTGGACAATTAGTCAAGCTCATGATGCCAAACCATGATGATGTAAGTTTGGAATTTAACATTTTTACATGTTAAAGACAAATAGTCAAAATCACTCACAACTTAGTATGCCATAATTAATAATCATTCCCTGTTCACTTTTGTTAATAGGTTTATGTCACACGATGATATCTCTTCTCTGGCATTTACTTGTATTGAAGATCACTATTCTAGGAATAAGGAGTTATTTTCTCCAAAAATAACCCTAGCCAAACATTGAAAATGCATCAAGGATATCTTTCTATGCTTCATAAGTACATATGTTCTACTTCTAAATCATGTCTTGGAAGTGGTTTTTTTGCTGGAAATTATTCACCAGTTGGTTTCATACCAAAGTCTTCTTGTCATTTTCAGCATCTAATACATGAAAAAGATAATGGTTTAAAACAACATAAATATTTGAAATTTTGCAAGAATTGTCTGGCACACTTTGAATATTAATTTTGAAGTCAAGTGCATGATGTTGTATAGGATCAAGTGTAATTTTGAATACCAAATGTTTCACAAGAAACTTCTCAACATGCTACCCTGCAGTAAGGATTAAATGACAATATTGCATCAACTATTTCCATAATAAAAGTGCACCTCGGCCATAAGACTAAACAACCACAAATGTTGTAGATCTAACAAGACCACACAATCAAATGTATTCCACAAGGCCAATACTGTATGAAAAATGAAAAGGAGTTTGCAACCAAAAATACCTTAGGCAACTAATTCAATTAGATACACCAAACCATTAGCAAAAAGGAAAACCAACCTACTCAAAAGGCAAGCGTTTACCTCCTTTGACAAAATTTTGAGTTCCGAAACAAGGGCCTTTATTGTCTTGTCAACGCCCCTAGTAATTTGAACGGGGTTTGCACCTGCTGCAAAAACCTAAACAAAAAGGTTTAATTTCAAATTATTTTCCACAAATTTAAGATACAACCATTTTCAGTTTTGTATTTCCTAACAAGCTCATAAATTTTGACAAAAGAACCAATTTTTTTTAATACCTGATAGCAATTTTTTCACTCAAAAACTATCTTAGACTCAATAAGCCCAACCCAAAACTAAAAAAACAAACACCATAAGACCCTACAAAAATGAATAGATGATCTTAATCCAGTACTATCGACAAAAAGTTACCTTTACACCCTCACTTATTAAACCATGTGCTATTGAATTTTAACTTCAACTGCTGCAGCAGAAGGACGGATGCAGCAGCAACATTTTTTTTTGGAGGTTGCTTGCATGCCATCCAGAAATTTAATTCAGCATTTAAAATTCCTGCAAGTTTTTTTTGTAGACGGTCGCAGCCATATTTCTGTACAGGATTGTATTTAAACACAACAACCAACATTAACGCAATTCACCAACCAGAAATTAAACAAACAGAAATTTACCCGACAGTTTTGTAAATTCAAAAGGAGGACACGTGGAGCATTAATATTGGATCGCATGAAATTGAAGGGAATCTGAAAACCTGAAAACCGGACCCGAATTTTTTATAAGGCACATTGGATTGAGAATTCACGTTACAAATTAGGCAGAGTCAACATCCCATTTTGGAACGCGAATTTGGTTTGAAATTCAATCTATTCAGACTTTTGAAGTCCGACGGAAAGGGTTCTTTAATGTTTTGATAGTTTAATATATACATATATTTTAAACATATGTTATATATATATATCATATGCGAAATTAAAGGTGGGCCATAGAATTTAGTTTTAATTTTATTTTTTTTAAAAGAGGGTTTATTATAATATGTTTTATATGTTACGGCATATAAAAATAAAAAGGACAAAAAAGCTTGGTAGTTTTTTTTATAGACAATACGTAAATTTTTTATTACACAGCAGTGTGTAAAAAGTGAAAGACCGAGTGTAACTTTTTAAGTGTGTATGCACAACAGTGCGAAAGTGAAAAACACAACAGAGTGTTTTAGAGACAGAGTATGTTTGTTTTGAACAGAATGTGAGTTGGTTTTATGCACTGCGTTTTGTAGCAGTCATAATTTTGTAATCCCTCTCAATGAGGAAGAAGTGTAATAGTTTTTTTTTGAGTTATTGAAGGGAATAGAAGTTTGTTTTCAAAGTATTGAAACTCTGTCTCCTGTCAAAGAAATTTTTATTTTCTTTGTGTTAGAGGAAGGGAGATTTATTCTCCATTCATTGTTCTAGAAATTTTCAATATTACAACATGTGCAAGAACAACAGATGTTGTGGTTCCATCCCCAGCTAAATCATTTGTCTTTGCCACAACTTTCCTTACCAACTTGGCCCCAATATTTTCAACTGGGTCCTCTAATTCAACCAATAAAAAGGCCAAAACCATAGCATTGAGATACATTTCATTACACTATCAATAACAATAAAATTTGACTTAGCCATAGCCCTTTCCTTTTATTTTTGTGAAAAGCTTTATGCATTACTCTAATGTGGCTAGTCCATAGGCCAAGTAGACCATTGGGTAACAAAAATGTTTCCTTTCACCTTTGAGTTTTCAAATTATGCCTACCAAATCTAAGACATTTAAGAGGGGGAACTAATACAACGTTAAAAAGAAAACTAGAGCACACATATACAAATTACCTCCTTAGCTACTGTCACACCATCATTAACTATTTTCGGAGAACCATGCTTTCTCTCCAAGACAACATTTTGCACCTCGCCCCAAGGGTGACTCCAACAAGATCATCAAGTTTGTTCACACCGCCTGCAAGACAAATTGACAATGCTTTCAGTAAGTGTGCAATTGAATGCCATAACATATGCCAAAACAACCCTCCATGAAAAATTAAAATAACAAATTAAAATCGAATATAAGTGGACAAATAAAGATCCACCGCAGTGAAGTTTCACTTGCAGGTGACCTTCCTTTAAACATAATTTTTTCTCTGACTTGCAATTTTTTTGTCACTGAGCCATCCTTGTTGAAGTACAAATCCTTTTCCATAGCTCTTGTATTAACTACCTTCTCTCTGTCACGTAATCTCAGAGTCCCTCTTATGCTTGAGCGATTAAAGGAAATGGGTAAAAAAACTGAAAGAGAAGACAATTGTCTGCCATAATTATCAAACATTGCACCCAACTCCTTCCCCTTTCCATTGTTACCCAATGAGGTAGATGTGGAAATTGTTGTCATACTGCCCAAAGCAGAGGTCATCTTCTCTTATCCTTAATATAGAATTACAATATCTTCATATTAGGATGAACCTTAAAATACATGATTCCCATTGCTAAAAACCACTTTTAAGTTGCAACAGGCAAACTAAATAACTATCGCAACTTTTGGCAACTTCTGGAGCATTAAGAGAGAAAAAACCAAAGAGAAATACAACCACAATCCTCATTTTAATGACATTGGACTATATATTTGCATTAATATAATAGAAATAAATCACGACTATATTAAGGCCAGCACAAAACAATCTTTAACCAGTGTCTCTCACGGCCTTTAGGTTGCCATGCTAGAGGTTGCATATTTTTAATTTAAATTCTTGACCTCTCGTGCCCATCTATGAATGCATCCAATGGGATATCTACGTCAAATGCTCCTTTATATTCCCAAAAACAAATTCCATCCTACAAGAGCGCCAATATTGATGGATCACCCCACACCATCCCACCCACTAGAAACAGTGAAAAAGGAAGCCCGAGAAAACTTCTGAAATATCTCAAGATGACTATATGGGTGGTTCTTATGAATCAACCAACCATTCAAAACATGCTCATCAATACAAACCATGAGTATTATGTGATGATATTCAATCAGGCACTGAATTGAATTTCTGAAGCTATGTTAGAGAAACCCTAAAATCTCACTGAAAATAGGTGAAATGTGGCACCACTAAAAGATTGACATGTGCCAATTGGTAAAAGTGGTAGACAATTGGCATGTTAAACAACGAGGTGATGCAGGAATTACATGAGGGAGAAAATATCAAAAAAGCCCCAAATCTGGAGAACTAAAGCTCATCACCAACCTAAGATTGACAACTTTACATGATGTAACCTATGAAATCGTAAATGGAGAAATCATAGTAACAATAAAGTAACCTATGTAACAATAAAGTTGGATTCATCCTGGGAGTGGTAATGGGAGAAATCATAGTGAACAACATGAAAGATGCAGAGTTCCTTACAATCAAATAGATGAAAAAACACATACAAAAAACCTAGATAATAATCATGAACAAGCTTAAAATTGAATTATGAACTGTAAAGGAACTTACAAAATGTGACATTACGAACCTGGTCAAGCGCATAAGGAAAAATATCCTGGACATGACCCTGGTTGACAATTTGTATTGCTCATGATTCAAGAGGATTTGTACCTTCACTACCAAGTCAATCAAAATCCATCATTATCTATACAATAAATACAAGTAATTGATGTAGTATTTTTTACTCTAAGATGCATTCTTATGATAATGTTAGAACATATGTTGAAAATGTCAAAACATACCTGAATAAGCTCCTCTTCATTTCAAGAACAATTTATTGGAGTTGCATGAACTTGGAAAAAGCCTCCCACGATCTGAAAGAGTAGCAACTAAGTCAACAGTGACTTTTTTGTTGCTACGCTGGATCGAGGGAGGTTTGCTCCAAGATTAAATCACTCCAATAAATTATTCTCTACTAAACAAGGCCAACCACGTGAAGGTGGAAGCTCTTATGGCCCCTCCCCCCCCCTCACATCACTCTCAATTCCCCAATACCCAATCTATATTTCATTTTTTACTTTCATGAGCATAAGAAAAAATATTCAATAACTAATAAAAAAACAATTCAACAAAAAGTACGCAAGGAAACATTGCAATTAATTCTTGACATAAAAATAGTATGATAAATGAGTTTTTTATATAACGCAAAAAACGTTCCAAGTATGGTAACGTTTGTCTTATAATAATACAATATTTTACATTATCGAATTTTCTTTTTCTTCTTCCTATTTCTAAAGCTCTTAATTACATCATCAATATCATCATGCTCTGCTCCTGTTTCGTGCCTTTCGACCCGCACTACTGACCTAGTTGCGTAGTCACGATGTCTGGTCTCATCCAGTGACGGGGCATCGCCTACAAAAACAGATAATATTAAATTTTAATTGTCAGTTTTTAAATATCATTGAACTAGTTCGGTAATATTAATAAAAAAAATTGCAATGAAATTATTTACCTGGTGCACCAGTTGTCGCCGCTGACCTAGTTGCATTGTCACGATGTCTGGTCTCATCCAGTGACGGGGCATCGCCTCCAAAAACAGATAATAATTAAATTTTAATTATCAGTTTTTAAATATCATTGAACTAGTTCGGTAATATTAATAAAAAAAATTGCAATGAGATTATTTACATGGTGCACCAGTTGTCGCCGCTGACCTAGTTGCGTTGTCACGATGTCTGGTCTCATCCAGTGACGGGGCATCGCCTACAAAAACAGATAATATTAAATTTTAATTATCGGTTTTTAAATATCATTGAACTAGTTCGGTAATATTAATAAAAAAAATTGCAATGAGATTATTTACCTGGTGCACCAGTTGTCGCCGCTGACCTAGTTGCGTAGTCACGATATCTGGTCTCATCCAGTGACAGGGCATCGCCTACAAAAACAGATAATATTAAATTTTAATTGTCAGTTTTTAAATATCATTGAACTAGTTCGGTAATATTAATAAAAAAAATTGCAATGAGATTATTTACCTGGTGCACCAGTTGTCACTGTTGGGACTATTGCCCTATCTTCCTCTCTAGTGGTAAGATCCTCAAGGGAAACATTCTCTGTCATTTAAACCAAAAACGTTATAAGGACAACCATCAAGGTATAATTAGAAAAAATTATAAGTGGAAATTAATTACCGTCACGACCCTCACTGATAGTAGCATTGTCGGCCTGGTCCCCACTACAATGATCAGGTTGCACGTGAGGATCATCTACATCTAGCTCTAAAACTGGGTTATTTTCCTCGTCGGTAGTGCTACTCCCCTGATTTAAACAAATTTGTTAGACATTAAATTTATGGACGAAAAAAAACATATTGAAAGATTAATGTTTTACCTTATCAGGCATTTTGGATCTTGGGACCTGCCCCAAGCTTCTGCGACGTTCAACTACGGCTTGATAGCCGAAATGGAAAGCGATATTTTTATCTTCCTCTGTAGTTTCTGTTTCGAAGTCATCACCATACATTACATATGATTTTTTATTTTTAATCATATTTGATAGGATTACAAAAACGTTGGAAGTCGATACAATTTATTATAAGATGTTTAGCTACTTAATTACAATTCTTGCAACTAATTTCAAGTAGCCGCCCTGGCTAGCTTGTGATGGCCCTTTTTTTCAATCCTAGCTTTGGTTGCCTTTGAGGTGTCTGACAACCTAGCATCAAAATATTGAAGTCAGATATGACGTAGCACACTTTTATTTAGACATAGAGAAAATTAAAGCTATTGAATTAAAGTTGTAATTTACCTTGCGGGTCCAGTTGGCATTTTTCCTTCTTTCTTTGCCCTTTTCTCTTTTCCGTCATGGATGAGTGCTCTCCACTCACTCTCTGGAACTGTGAGAGGACGCTCGTATCTAGGGTTAAATTGCAATTGCGTCCTATATGTGTCCCTGGTATAATTCAAATATTTGTCGGTTACCCGAGCCACCGCTGTTCTGTCAAATGTGCTGACCCGAAAAAAGGGCTTCTAGATAATCTAGAAGTTCTTTTTTTAGGTTGGAATTCTGGGAATTCCACCCTGTGCATATGGTTGGGCCAAAAATTACCAACACATAGCTCTCCAAAAACCTGTAGAACTGATTGTTTCCTACACAAAAAAGAAGAAGAAGATATTATCATTGATTTAAAAATAAAAATCATGATAAATATGTTTTAGATAAAGTACATGAAATAGTTAAAATATTAAAATTTACCCGGGAGTTGTACGTGCTTTATAGGGACACCTTCATCGTTCACCAACAACGTGCCATTAATGGTCCCTGTGGAGATGACACATGTAGCTCCAGGAAACGCAATAATGTAGTTGGCCATATTAGCCTCATCATTGCCAACACATTTAGCGGTTGGCTGGGTGTCTGCTTGGGCAGGGTGTGTTTCTTGGCTGGCACCTAAAGGAGTAGAAGGTGTACGAGAGGGTTGCTAGGAAATCTCTTGCCCTTGTGTCCCACTACCACCAACACCGGGTTTAGCAAGTGCTAGAAAACGCTACATACAAAAGAACTTTTTGTTAGTTTAGTCAATGTAAAAACTAAAAATCAAACTATCACAATTCATCTCATGCAGAACAAAAAAAATATCCTTTTGAATTTTTATTATTACCTGATATTTTTCTAGCTGGCTCATAAGTTTTTTTATCCTCTCTTTTGTTTCAGGTGTTTGAGGCGCATCTATCAAAGTATTAAATTCCGACCTTGCATCTCGTGCCTTTTTTCACAACAAGAACACTAGAGATAGGGATGAAGAAAGCTCTTCCTCAAAGAGGGAATCATCAGGCGTACCATGGCTAGGTGTCTTCATATTTGAAAAAAATTAATATTATTTCAATTATGTAAATAAATAAAATACCTGAAGATAGAGCAATGCTAGCACTTTACATGTTCTTCCGCTGGCCTCTTTCCGCGATCATCCCGTCTCGGGGTTGTTCCTGCACTGCTCTGATCAGTCTGCCACATTGCAATAAAATTATAAATGTAAAAACTTGAAAACAATATCTAACTTGAAAACAAAAAATGAAAACTGAAATAATTTCTAATAAGACACCAGAAGACAGAGTTAGAGTTACAAATATGCCTTGCATTGAATTCAGTCCTGGAAACATGTCATTGCACATTAAGGCACCCAAACAAGAGACGAGTTGACAATGAAGACCTTATTGAATATATTGTTGGAGCAACTTCTAGTAAACTTGTTGTGAAGACCTTGAGGACATTTTTGGAGCAATATTGTTGAAGCTGATGGTATAGCATTGTTGGAGACGATCTTGAAGGGCCTTGAAGTGAAGCTTTTGGAGAAACTATTGAAAAATCCTTAGAGCATTTAAGTAAGGCACTTTCTATCTTCCATCACCTTTTTCCTTTCAATATCCTTTAAACAATTTTGTTGATATTTAATGTTTGAAATCATGTTATAATTCCTTGATTATATGTGTTTGGGGACTTTCCCTTTGAAATTACCCAAAAATACCTTGGCAATTTTATCTTCAGGATGCATGTCTGACCCTGTTGTTCAATATTTTGATTGATAGTAGTAAAAATAGAGAGTTAGGGGGCTCTTGACTTGGTTTGGTTGGGCCATTAGATCCCTAACATCTACTAGGGAGAACCCCCCTTGAGTTGGAGGAGACCTAGCCCGAAGTGAAAAGAGGTTGGTGAGGTGACAATGGGGCTATTGACTTACACATGGTATCACACTTTAGCTTTAGGAATTTATCTTGAGAAGTGCGAGATTTTGATATATCAATTCTCAAATTGTTTACAACACTATTGTTAAGAAATAATAAGAAGTGATGTTGAGGGGTTTTTGGGTATAAGAAACAATACCATTTAAAAACTAGGGTTCTCAGTCCTTGGCATTCCTTCACCTGGGCCTAGGGGCACACTAGAATAATTTCACACTAAACCATGCAAACTTAAAAGTAACTTAACAGATCCATAAAGTAATAATAATCATAATTCCTAATTTCATATTATACGATATGATGCAAATTATTCAAACATGAAGCAATGAAGACATGCAATGTCTGAATTTCAAGATTGATGAACCAATACAAGAAGTTAGAAACTACAACTTTGATTCAATACTCTGTGTCCTAACTCCGGGAAGGAATCTAGTTTGTAGTACATAACATGCATCGTGTATTATCAATTCTTAATTGACAACAACTAAAGGACATCTACCTCATCAATTCCTTCCCATTTTGTGTTTTTATGTTATATTCCTTATAAAAGTGTCAAATTTCTCTCAAAGTAAGCAACCACTAAATAAAATAAAAAATAGTTGAGATATGATTGAGAAATGGTCATTTATTTTTTGAAAGGATCTTCACGATTTCTTTGGTTGTTTTTCATCTCAAGAAACAAGAAATGACCTAATAAACTATCGTGATGTAATATAAGAAACAACACGGTGCAATGGCCATTTTCAAAGCCAAATGATATCCATTGAGGAAATGGCCTTTATTTGGTTCCTGTTTCATAGGAGTTTCAGGTAGAAATGGAACTTTGTTGTACCATTTCCAGTAGTAAAAAGGGAAAACCTTCTTTTTCCATGGGAAATAATTTACCTTTCCTTTTTCAAGATAATCTAAATCACAAAAATATGAACTATACTACACACATTCTTGGATAATGTGAAAGTGGAAAAGGAATACCCTACACAAGTGATGCACACATGTACATTTGAACACTAATAGATTTTTGTAGTTGAAATGCAATGCTTGTTTTCATTTAAATTTAGGGTTTTTAAAGCAGGGAGAAATAATGGCTGCCAAATTAATAAGCGTTTCTTTGGGAAAAATTTAAATCTTGTATTGGGTGATGAAGATAATAGAGGGTATTGAATCTTGATTCTTGACATCTAGAGAGAACCCTACAGCCTAACACAATTCAATGGAATTGACCAAAAAAACCCAAATAGAGTCAACCCTACTATAGGAGGAAGGGCCTGCAGTAAGAACTTACCATTTTGCAAGAGTTGAGGGCGAATGCTGTTCTACAAGAGCTGGGGGCGAATGCTGTTCTGCAAGAGCTGAGGGCGAACACTGAGGGTGAATGCAGGGCAAATGCTGTTCTGCAAGAGCTGAGGGCGAATGCTGAGGGAGAGTGCAGGGCGAATGCTGTTCTGCAAGATCTCAGGGCGAATGCTGAGGGAGAATGCTATTTTGTAAGAGCTGAGGGCGAATGCTAAGGGAAAATGTTGTTCTGCAAGAGCTCAGGGTGAATGCTGAGGGCGAATTCTGTTCTGCAAGAGCTGAGGGCGAATGCTGAGGGCGAATGTTGAGGGCGAATGATGTTCTGCAAGAGTTGAGGGCAAATGCTGAGGGAAAATGCTGTTCTGCAAGAGCTGGGGGCGAATGCTGTTCTGCAAGAGCTGAGGGTGAACGCTGAGGGCGAATACAGGGCAAATGTTGTTCTGCAAGAGCTCAGGGCGAATGTTGAGGGCGAATGCTGTTTTGCAAGAGCTGAGGGCGAATGCTGTTCTGCAAGAGCTGAGGGCAAATGTTGTTCTGCAAGAGCTGAGGGAAAATGCTGTTCTACAGGAGATGAGGGCGAATGCTGAGGGCGAATGCTGTTCTGCATGAGCGGAGGGCGAATGCGCGTGTGATATCAGACATTAATGTAGCTATTGCGACAGATATAAGTTTTGTATTTTTAATAAAATCATTTTTATGTAGCGCACATATAAGTTTCATATTTTTATGTAGTGCGCATATAAGTGTCGTTATACCAACGGTAGACAAAGTGTCGCTAGTGCAACGGATGCCTCCAAACGTTGCAATTGCGACACTTAGACATTGTGTCACACTTGTGACGTTTGGAGGCAGCCGTCGCAATAGTGATGCTTTGGGGCATAGTGTCGCAATTGCGACGTCTTCCTCCAAACGTCGCAATTGCGACACTTTGTCTAAGTGTTGGTATTACGACACTTTTCTATAAACGTCGGTATAGCGACAGTTTCGGGCGGGATTAAAAAAATTTGGGGAAATTTCTGACATTTGGTCAAAAGCATCGGAACCAAGTGTCAGAATTTCCCCCAAATTTACTAGTGAACGAAGTAAGAGAACAAGGTTACCTAAGCATATATAGTGCACCTCACTTCATCAAATTACTCACCTCGATCGATAATTCATGATAGAAATTTGAGACATCAAATTTACTAAACAATGAGGTCACCCAAGATGATAATAATGTAGTTAGAGAGATTGGACATTGGATTTTAAATGAAAAATTACATACCTCATAATATATGGTTGTTCTACAACTCCTCGTTGTTACCCTAGTTTGTTCCATTCAAGGAGATTGCTAACCAAACTGTAGCTACAATAATTAGTTGTTTTGTAATTCAAAATTCTAGGAATATATGGCCCTCTTTTCATATAAACCTAGGAATTTATACTCTTTTAAATATGTGTAACAACCCTGGTGAAAATTCCACGTAATAAAATTTAATAAATGCAAAATAATAACCACGGTTGATGGGACGCTTATTACAAACTGAATGTTAGGCAAAACATCCTATTGAGGGTGTTCATTGGTTTATTATGGTTAAGGAAATCAGAAAAGGAAATGGAAAATGCTTTGGAAAGGAAAAATGGAATTTATTTGCAATTTTATTTATAGAAATAATGGAAAATAGGAGAAAAGGAAGGTGAAAGGTCACATGTTGCATGTGAGAAGGAAAATGAAGAAAAATAATGGAAAATGAAGAAAATGGAGGCCTAATTGATAAAAATTCTTCAAAGGATCAGTTGGTACCTTTTTTTTCAATGTAACCTTTTGTCAGTTCAGTTTTGGAGCTCTTTCACTATTATTTATCTCTCTCACTCTTGGACACTTGGAGTTTTCTTGGAGCACTTTGGCATTGGATCAAGAAAGTAAAAGAAGCCAAGAGGAAGGAAGTGGCAAGCAAGGAAGAGAAGGATCAAGAAGCTACAACATAATTATTTTCATGTATCGAATTGCATGTGTGATTTACTTGGTAGATTTAGCATGCATGATATTGCATGTGGTTATTTGTTGTCATGGCATGAGTTTTTCCAGGTGTGAAAATGTTTTCAACCTAGCCTTGCCATTTCCAGATAGCCATGATGTGATGGGGTTATCATGTTTTGGTTGAGTTGGATTGCCAGATGGATTTGAAGTTGAGTGAGGTGGATATCCGAAAGGAAAACACATGGCATAGTGATCCCTGAATCATATTGTGGATTGTGGTAAAGCCACTGGCTTAGTGACCTATGAACCAGACTGTGAGTTATGATAAATCTAAATATTATGGGCCTAATTGGGCCTTCGAATCCTTGAATGGTTAATGGGGGGATATATGGTGAATCCTAGAGGTGGTTTCCCTTTACTAGGCCTAAGAATTCTTGCTAGTGAATGGAGGGATATGTGGTAAATCCTAGAGGGCAGAGTATCAGTTTAGGTCCTAGTGTTTTGGTGTGGATTGCGTTAAATCTTAAGAGAATAGGAGAAAGGAAAATTCGTCATGGTGTAGGTGGAGAAACTCAGTGGCATTCATGCTTGTTTTATGGCCTAGGGATCTGGGATGGATTGTGGTAAATCTTGGTTTCTATTGATGAGCGTGAGGTGGTTTAGCCTCGGGATGCCCTGGTTGGTTATTTTGATTTGAGTCCCACATTCATGCTTGGCATATGGCATGAGGATGATTGGGTGAAGAGAGATTTGGCTCAACCAATATATGGTCATGTGGAACGTGCTATTCCCATCCCAGGTTGGATTTTAAATTCATTAATAAGAGGTTCTTTCGTTGACATCTTATGTTTAAATGTACTGGTTTATATGTGGATTGTATGGCGATGTGTCCTTGATATTATTGTTGTTATTATGTTGGTTATAAGCATGTTTTATGACAGTGATGCCGTATGTATATCCTCATGTTCAAATTTGGAAATGATTAAACAATGTATCTATGACCTAATAGATGATAATGCAGCTAATGATGTAAAGGAAAAAATCTTCTTAACGATTACCAGATAAGTATGAGACCCTTATGCTCATATATTTTGTTTATACATTTAGCTTTCATATTTTTGATATGTTTGACAAAAAACCTATCATGGCTAGTTGGGGTCTAGTCTAGACCTTGTCAATGTGTAAATGTATCATTGTTCCGTTTTTATAATTCATTTATGAACCTGTCATTGAGTTCTGGGCAGTGACTTGGGCTTTGGGCCTAGAAAAGTGGCTCAAATCCAGGGGACTTTGGAAGAGGTCTGAGAAAAAAATTCCCTAGACGCATGCATACCCATATTGTGGGAGTGTCCAAAGCCTCCCAGATGCACCCTTGTCCATATCAAGGGAGAATCCAAAGGTTTAATGGTCTAAAAAATGAGTGGGACCCAAGGGTTGGTCACTTGAGTGGTTGGGATGGCTCCTGGGAATTTTTTTTTTGATGTTTAAGGTTTGTGCGATGTGTTTCCATCGATTCCTCTTCCTTAAGGTCATCTCGAAGGTTGAATCAGATCATAGTAGCCTCTTGTCGCATGTTTACCCCGGATGTTTGGTTACTTGGGTAGATGTGGGAGGAGGGTGTTACAAAGTGGTATCATAACATGTTTCACTATGTTTGGGTCATATATGATACTATAGAGTGGTATCATTTCATGGATCACCCCTTGGAATATAAGGGTGGTGTGTGTTGGTCATGCATTCGTGTCATTTTCATGTGTGTTAATCATCCTTTTGTTCTATATGCTTGTTGCATATACATGGTGTCAGTCATGGTTATAGTGATGTCACCCTGTTAAATATGATGTTGTTGTTGTGAAGTATGTTAACATGAGTGTATGAATATTGGTTATGCATTTCTGTGTGTACCAATGCTTACATGTTTTCAAATGTGCATTGGTATGGTTGTTGTTGTCATGCATGAGGTCATGGTATGTGTAGTTGATTTGGTCATGCATTGATTACTCGACTCTAGCTAAAATGATGTTTATGTGTTGGTACACTTATTTATTATATGTCTATATGTTGTTATGATTATATTTGTACATATATTACACTGATTTGGATGATCTTTCAGATGAGACATCCTCCCCAAATTATGCTAAGGTATGTTGGTTTATTGTGATTTGGTTTAGATGACATAGTATGCCTTGCAGGAAAGAGATCAAAATGACTAGCAAGATGGTAGACTAAAAAGATTCTACCTATGAATCATATGATTAGAATGGTGTTGGGAATTCTTCTGACTTAGCAAACACACTTAGAAGTTTGAAGGATGAAATAAGGAGTTGTAAGGCAGATGACAACATAATCATACGGGAACAAGAGAAGCAAGCAAAGGTTAATGCATTACTCCTTCAGAGCTTGTCAGAATTGTAGTGATAAGAAGCAATTTGGATCAGCCATGGGTAGGAGGACATAACTAGTGAGGCATATTGTAGTAGGTATCCTGATGGACACAGGTCAAATAGAGATGACATGATTAGAGATGGCATACTGTTGGACACTTTTGATAGGAGAGGTGATGGACACAGGTACTACTCTAGTTTTGGTTCTGATAAAAATTATGATCGTCATCATTATCATCCATACATAAGGAGTGACAGGGGATACTTTCAAGATGAATTTAAGAAAGAAAATCCACCTACTTTTGATGGATACTGAAGAAACCAGAATATGCAGAGGCTTGGATGCTTGGGATGAACAAGTTCTTTGAGTTGCATGAGTACACAAAAAACATGAAGGGCATAATTGCTATATTTATCTTGAAAGGTAAATCAGACATTTGGTGGGAAGATGTGAAGTGGGTTAGAGACATTAGGATGGAGGAATTGAGTTGGCATGAGTTCAAGAGGATTTTCAAGAAGAAATACTAATAAGAAATGTACTGCGACAGTGAGGCCAAAGAATTCTATGAGCTAAAGATGGGATCAATTATAGATGAGGAGTATACGACCAAGTTCCTGGAGCTATTGAGGTATGTACTATATCTTAAATATGAGAAGGCTAAATTTCAACAATTTTTCAGTGGTTCCCCATTAGAATTTAGAGATCAGATTGAGTATGATGAGCTTTGGTCACTTGAGGAATTAATTAGGAAATTTAAGCATTTCTATGAAAAATCAAAGCATAAGAATGAATCTCAGCAAGGATAGAAATAGAAATATAATCATAAGGGTAAATGGAAACTGAGAATAATAAGGCATAAAAATGCAGAAGAGAAAGATAACGTGGCACCACAAAATAAATTAATTGCAGCTAGACAGGGACATGGATCACAACACCAACATAGAGGTGATGGTACTGGATGGTTGGAGTGTTGGACATGCAATATGGAACAAATTAAGAGAGTTTTTCCATAGAATCAGGGTGGTAGGCCTTAGATATATAGTGAATAAGAGGCGAAGACTGTTGGGGATGTTGGTCAGAGCATTCCATGTATCTATGCAACACTGAAAACAGGAAGGTAGACCATCAAGCATCTATCATTGAGATGGACGGTAAGATTTTTGATCAAGTTGTTTCTATTTTGATTGACCCTGGATCTAATTATAGTTATGTTAGTCCTAAATTGGTGGATAATTGTGGCTTTAATAAAGAAGTGCATGAAAAATATTGGTTAGTGCAGTTGGATATAACTACAAAGAAAAGAGTTCATCATTGGGTAAGAGCTTGTGAATTTGAGTTTAATGGCTTGTCTATAGTAGCACACTTGAACATATTTTCGTTGGGATCATATAGTATTATATTGGGTATGGACTGGATATACCTTCATAGGAAAAAGGTGGATTATTATGACAAATCCATTGAGTGCTTGGATGACAATGGGGAACCAAGAGTCTTATAGGGAAAGAATAAAATCACATAAGTTAGGATGGTGACAACTATGCAGGCCAAGCGTAGTCACAGAAAAAGGTGTGTGTTATTTATAGTACATATCTCTATTGAAAAAGGTAAGGAATTTGAGGATGCAGATGTTTTGAGAAGGTACCGAGTTCTATAGTAGTTTCAGGATGTATTTCCTGTAGATATTTCAGAGTTTCCACCTCATAGGGAAGTATAATTTTCTATTGAGTTGGTACCAGGGATAAATCCAACATCAAAATTTCCTTACATGATGATCACACCTGAGTTGGTAGAGTTAAATTAGCAGTTGAAAGAGATGCTTAAAAAATGATACATTAGGCCAAGTGTATCGCCATGGGGCACACCAATATTTTTTTTAAAGAATAAGGATGGTACTCTAAAAATTTCCATGGACTATAGGAAGTTGAACAAAGTGTGGCATCAAGAACATGTATCCATTGCTGAGGATTGATGACTATTTTGATCAGCTTAAGGGAGCAAAAATTTCCTTGAAGATTTATTTGAGGTTTTAATATCATCAAGTATGCATTAAGGAAGAGGACACTTACAAGAAAACTTTTCGAACCAGGTATGGGAGTTATGAGTTTGTTGTAGTTCCATTTGGTTTGACTAATGCTCTAGCTACCTTTATGTGTTTGGTGAATAATGTGTTGTGTCCTTATTTGGAGAAGTTTGTTATGGTGTTTATTGATTACATATTGGTATATTATAAAAATGAGGAAGAGCATGGCGAGAATTTGCTAAAAATGTTGAGATTGTTGAGAGAGCATCTGTTGTATGCTAACATCAACAAGTGAAGTTTCTTTCAGACTGAGGTACATTACTTGGGACACGTTGTCTCCATGGAGGGCATAATAGTGGATCCAGAAAAGGGAAGAGTTATCATGGAGTGGGAAGCTCCTATAAATGTGGATGAGGTGAGATACTTCATGGGATTGGAATGTTATTACAGGAGGTTCATGAGGAATTTATCATAGATTTCTTATCCTATTACATCATTTTAGAGGAAAGGTAAGAAGTTTGAATGGACATAAGAGTGTGAGGCCAGTTTTGATAATCTTAAGTAGTTGTTGACACATGCTCCAATGTTAAAGATCACAAATCCAAACAAATAGTTTGTAATATATACAAATGCTTGCAAGAGAGGATTTGGTGGAGTCCTTATGCAGGATGGACATGTGGTATGATATGAGTCACACAAATTGAATGAGCACGAGAAGAACTATCTACCAATTGATATTGAGCTAGCAACAACGATACATGCATTTAAAATGTGGAGGCACTATCTTCTTGGTAGGAGGTGTGTATTGATGAGTTATAAAAGTGGATTTAGGTATCTATTTGACCAGCCAAATATAAATGCCAAGTAAGCAAGATAGTTGGCCATGATCAGTGAGTTTGAATTCGAGATTAGGTACGTCAAAGAAAATAAGAACAGGTTCGTAGATTATCTTAGAAGGTAGATACAGGTAAATCACATAGCAGCTATGAGATCCTATGGGACAAATTTACATGATAGGATCTTACAGGCAGGTCAACATGATGACAAGTATAAGGGTATTGTGCACAAGTTGCAACAGAGTATAGGTACATGTACATGTAGCGCTATAGGTATAGGTAAATGTAGTGGTATAGGTACAAGTACAGGTGCATGTGTACAATATGTGGACTATTGTCTCACGACAGATGGATTGGTTAGGTTTAGAGATAGGATATATGTGCCAGAAAAAAATGAGATCAAGAAGGTGATCTTGAGGGATTTTCATGTGAAACCATATTTAGGTCACACAGGCTATCAGATGACTTTGACCATAGTGAAGAAGTTTTATTATTGGTCAAATTTGAAGAAGGATGTAGCAAAGTTTGTGGCTAGGTGTTTGGATTGTTAGCAAGTGAAGCCATAGTGTAAGCATCCAGGTGGAATTCTACGACCAATTGTGATTCCATAAAGGAAATGGGAGGTTATTTCCATGGACTTTATCATAGGTTTGTCGAGGATAGTGAGACAACATGATTCCATCATGGTTGTTGTGGATAGGTTGAAAAAGGAAGTGAAATTCATTCCAGTGAAGTCTACATTATCAACTAGTGATGTAGCATAATTGTTCATCAAAGATGTGGTCTGATTGCATGGTTTTCCAAAGAATATTGTGTCAGAAAGGGATGCAAAGTTCACTTCCAATTTTTGGAAGGAGTCGTTTGCAAGTTTGGGCATAGTGTTGGCCTTCAACACAAGTTATCATCTTTAGAAAGTTGGAAAGATAGAGAGGGCCATGTTAGAATAAATGGGTTTACACCTTTTGCTAGCCATTTCAAACTTAGCAAGGAGATGTGCCCCAAGACTCAAGAAGAAATGGAATATATGTCTAAAGTTTCATATGCATCAGCAGTTAGAAGCTTAATGTATGCAATGGTCTGCACAATGCCTGATATTGCACATGCAGTGGCAGTTGTAGCAGGTACATGAACAATCCAAGAAAAGAACATTGGATGGCAGTAAAATGGATTCTCAGATATTTGAGAGGTACCAAAAATCAAGCGTTATGCTTTGGTGGTTCAAAAAGTGCTCTACAGGGATATGTTGATGCAAATATGGCAGGTGACAGAGATAACAGGAGGAGCACTACAGGATATGTATTTATTGTAGGTGGAACAACTATCAGTTGGGTTTCAAAAATCCAAAGTGTTGTTGCACTTTCAACAACAGAAGAAGAGTATGTTGCTACTACAGAGGCTAGTAAAGAAATGAATTGGTTACAAATGTTTATGGATGAATTGGGTAAGAAGCATGATATGGGCACTTTATACAGTGATAGCCAAAGTGCCATTCATCTTGCAAAGAACTCAGCATTTCATTCTAGGACTAAACACATACATCTCAAGTACCATTTCATACGGTCAGTATTGGAAGATGGACAGTTGAAGCTGGAAAAGATACACACTAGCCAGAATCCTGCAGATATACTAACAAAAGTTGAAACCAGAGAGAAACTAAGATTATGCTCAGTTTTAATTGGTCTTCAAGGATGACGATGAAGATGAGAAATAGCTAGATCCAAAGGGGAGTCATTGTCTAGTAAATGAAGCAGTGGTGGGTTGATACAATCAGTCTCCAAGTGGGATATTGTTGGGTGTGGAGCCTAATTATCTTGTTTATTTTGTATCACAACATTGGACCCTTGTACCTTAATGGGGTGGCAACGTCGCCCGTAATTAAACGTTGGGTGTGGAGCCTAATTATCTTATTTATTTTGTATCACAAAATTGGACCCTTGTACCTTAATGGGGTGGCAACGCCGCCCATAATTAAACGTTGCCTGTGGGGTCCAGGGGGGGCAGCTACGACTTTATGGAGCGCCCCCCCTCCCCTTGACGGGGGGTTTTGAGGGCAGTGCCCACGAAGCTAAAAATAGATGTAAAATTGCCTTGTAAAAGTATAGTAATTTCTAGTCAATCTGGGCCATTCATTAGGCGGATGATTTTATGGTAGAAGTTATGTTTTGTTTATGATTTTTTTCCCTAGAAGGAAACCCCTCATTTTTATGAGGGTATTGTATTGCGGCTGTGGATGGTATGTGAATTCTCAGAGCGAGAAACAGATAGGAATACTGTGAGAGAGAACAGAGGATATTACAGCGGAACTTTAAACATATAGTCCATTTCTTCTTAGGTCATGGGGCACATCTCCTTGATAAGTTTGAAATGGATAGCAAAAGGTGTACTAACTGGTTTTGCATTTGGCACATTAAATATTTTCAACACCTTTTGTATTTACTCATTCTGAGACAGTGCTAATTTGCGATTTTTCCTGTCTCTAGTTATTCTCATACCAAGGATATGTTTTGCAGCTCCCAAATCCTTCATTGCAAATGAATTGCCAATTTTATTTTGAGCACATTTATTTCCTGCATGTTAGACCCTGGAACACAATATAGCTGCCATAATTTTTCTTTTTCAAGTAAAAACAATGATCAGAGTGACATCTAGTATAACCTTGTTCAGAAATGAACTTGTCAAATTTTATATACCACTGCCTTGGAGCCTGTTTTAAGCCATAAAAGCTATTATTTAACTTGCATAATAATTTTTCTTTCCCTTTGACCTCATATCCTTATAGTTGTTGCATATAGATCTCTTCCTCCAAATCTCCATGGAGAAATGTTGTCTTTACATCTAACTGCTCAAGATGTAAATCTTCCGCTGCTACAAGACTTAAAAATAGTTCTGATTGAAGTCATATTAACAACATGAGAAAATATTTCATCAAAATCAATACCTTTCTTCTATGAAAACCCCTTCACCACAAGTCTAGATTTGTACCTCTGTTTTCCTCCATCTTCTTCCTTCAGCTTGTAAACCTATTTATTGTGCAATGTAGTTTTACCTGCAAGTAACCTAACTAAGTCCCAAGTCTGGTTATGCATTAAGGAGTCTATCTCTTCTTCCATGGCTAGCTCCCACTTCTTCCTGATTTCAACCTGCATTACTTCTTCATAACATTTAGGTTCACCAGAATCAATCAACAATAAATAATATAATGAAGGAGAGTATCATTCAGGGGGTCTACTTATCCTGGTAGATCTTCTCACACCACTTTCAGGTGTTTGAGGTGCCTGTTGCTGTTGTGGTGGTTGTTGTTGTTGAGGCTCTTGATTATTATTATTTTCAAGCACCTTTACCTTTTCTGTGATTTCATTAAGAACTGTGTATTCTTTTTTTCTTTTTCCTGTTTTTTTCCCTGCATCTGATTCTTATACAATACCTTTTTATTGAATATTACATCTCTGCTCTTAATGATTTTGTGATTTTCATAATCATATAAGCGATAATCAAAATCATTAACACCATATCCAATAAAGGTACATTTCTTTGATTTTTCCTCAAGCTTTGTTCTATTTTATTTATTAATATGGAAAAAGGCCTCACAACCAAAATGCTTTAAAAAAGAGTAGTTTACCTTTTTACTTGTTCGTGCTTCGTCTGGAATACCACCATCCAAGGAACTTGAAGGCCCTCTATTTATTAGATAAAAAAAAATATATACAACATCTGCCCAAAATTTTAAAGGCAATCCTGCATGCAATCTCATGCACCTTGCGCGTTCCATGATTGTTCTGTTCATCCTTTCTGACACACCATTTTCTTGTGGTGTTCTTGGAACTGTCTTGTCTCTGCGAATTCCATGCTCTGAACAATACATATCAAACAATTTGCTGCAATATTCACCTCGATTGTCTGATTTGAGACACTTCAACTTATTTCTTGTCTCAATCTCAACCAAAGCTTTCCATTTCTTAAAAGTATCAAATACATCAGATTTATTTTGAATACAATAATCCAAGTTTTTCTAGTTGCATCATCAATAAAAGTAACATAATAACGAAAGCCACCGAGAGATGATACCTGAGCATGTCCCCATACATTTATATGCACAAGCTCTAATTTTCTGCTCTTAATTACTTTCCCTTCTCTGAGAAATCTGACTCTCTTTTGTTTTCCATAAATACAATTCTCACAGAAATCCAAATCAACAATTTTCAAACCCGGAAACAAATTTCTTGAGTGAAGAATATTTATCCCCTTATCACTCATGTGTCCAAGCCTATGATGCCATAATGCTGCATATTTTCCTTTGGAAGTTAAATGATTAAAAGAGTTAGAAATAACATTGCATAAATACAATGTACCAACCTTTTCGCCTTTTTCTATTAGCAGGGCTCCTTTGGCGACCTTCCAAATTTTATCTGTGAAAGTTGTCACACAACCTTCACCACCTAACTGCCCTGTTGAAATCAGATTTTTCTTCAGATCTGGAACATGCCTTACCTCCGTTAATAGCCATTGGTTTCCATTTCACTATTTTCCAAGAACTTTACCCATTCCAACAATTTTACAAGGTTTATCATCACCCAAACGAACTTTTCCAAAATATCCTTGAACATAGTCATGAAAATATTTCTTATCAGGTGTGGCATGGAATGAGGCCCTTGAATCTACCACCTAGGAATCAATAACATTTTCTAAAGAAAGAATCAAAGCATCTTGTAACACATCACCTATCACATTTTCTTCATGATTGTTTTCTTGCTGTGCGTCTCCTTCTTTTCCCTTCCAAGATCTACAGTCTTTCTTCAAGTTTCATTTGTTTCCGCATTTCAAGCACACTATCCCTTATCTAGACTTGGATCTGCCTTTCCTTGATTTACTGCGATATCCCAAGCTCTTTCCTCTTTCCATTCTTCTTCCCCTAGAATATGCACTCAAAGCATTACCCGATGTCTCACTGGAGATTTTGCGTCGCATTTCCTCACCAGGGATAGCACCGACAACATCATCAAACTTTAAAGTACTAGATCTAGAGACAGAGTTACTAATGGCCATAACTAAACCATTCTAGCTTTCTGGCAATGAGCACAGAAATAAAAGAGCCCTAACTTCGTCATCAAAGTTTACCCCTATAGAACTCAACTGACTGGTAACTGTATTAAAATAATTTAAATGGTCTGCAACAGATCCACCTTTCGACATCTTCATATTAAATAAATGTTTCATAAGAAATACCTTGTTTGAGAACGAGGGTTTTTTACATAATTTTTCCAATGCCTATCTGTTTCTCGCTCTTAGAATACACATACCATCCCCAACTGCAATACAATACTCTCATAAAAATGAGGGGTTACCTTCTAAGGAAAAAAATCCTAAACTAAACATAACTTCTACCGTCAGATCATTCGCCTAATGAATGGCCCAGATTAACTAGAAATTACTATACTTTTAGAAGGTAATTTTACATCTGTTTTTAGCTTTGGGAGTGCTGCCCCCGAAACCCCCCGCCGGGGGGGCTCCATAAAGTCACAGCTGTCCCCCCTGTACCCCCAAGGCAGCGTTTAATTACGGGCAGCGTCGCCGCCCCATTAAGGTACAAGGGTCCAACGCTATGATACAAAATAAACAAGATAATTAGGCTCCACACCCAACAATATCCCACTTGGAGACTGATTGTAGCAACTCCACTTCTGCTTCATTTGCTGGACAATGACTCATCTTTGGACCTGGCCATTTCTCATCTTCATCGTCATCCTTGAAGACCAATTAAAACTGAGCATAATCTCATTTTCTCCCTGGTTTCAACTTTTGTTAGCATATCTGCAGGATTCTGGCTTGTGTGTATCTTTTCCAGCTTCAACTATCCATCTTCCAATACTGACTGTATGAAATGGTACTTGAGCTGTATGTGTTTAGTCCTGGAATGAAATGCTGAGTTCTTTGCAAGATGAATGGCACTTTGGCTATCACTGTATAACGTGCCCATATCATGCTTCTTACCCAATTCATCCAAAAACCTTTGTAGCAAAATTATTTCTTTACTAGCCTCTGTAGCAGCAACATACTCTACTTCTATTGTTGAAAGTGCAACAACACTTTGGATTTTGAAACTGGCCAATGAGTTGTTCCACCTATAGTAAATACATACCATGTAGTGCTCCTCTTTTTATCTATATCACCTGCCATATCTGCATCAACATATCCATGTAGAGAAATTTTTGAACCACCAAAGCATAATTCTTGATTCATGGTACCTCTCAAATATCTGAGAATCCATTTCACTGCAATCCAATGTTCTTTTCCTGGATTGTTCATGTACCTGCTTACAACTTCCACTGCATGTGCAATATCAGGCCTTGTGCAGACCATTGCATAAATTAAGCTTCCAACTGCTAATGCATATGGAACTTTAGACATATAGTCTATTTCTTCTTGGGTCTTGGGGCACATCTCCTTGCTAAATTTGAAATGGCTATGTTAGACTCCTATACCAATAGGTGTCATATTTCATGATTGACTTGATGGGCTATGCAATATGTTCATACATTTTCTTGTTGCAAAGGTTTTCCATATTCTCAAAAAATCAAAAAATTTAAAAAATGTAAAGAGGGTATTCCCTAAAAGAAAAATCAAAGGGTGAAAAGAATAAAAATGGCCAAAAAAGTAAAATAAAATGAACCCCACCAAAAGAAAGGCCAAGGAAAGTGTGCAAGCCTAAATTCCACTACTTTTTTTCTCTTATATAATAAATAAAATTGTGTGCAACTTTCATTTTATACCACAATTTATGAATAGTCAAACAACTTAAGCTTGGCTAGTTCATCTTTAAATTTTATGTTTTAGAGATAGAGAATAAAATACGTAAGCTATTTAATCTTGGTAGATAAGTAGATAGGTAGAGTAAATAAAAGGAGCTCAACAGTTTAATCTGAGCCCTTGGATGTAATAAGGTTAGAACTAGATAAATTTTCATATGTAAAAAAAAACGTGTGATAAGGGTTTGCCAGTTTAAAGTGCACCCTAATAAAGAAGAAAAAATGGTAGGGTAAAGTAGGTAGGGTAGGTAGATGATGTTGCAGAATTATATGTGATGAATGATAGCTTTAGATGTGTTAAATTTTTACTTTCATCACAAGTGCAAAGGCATAAAATACACAGGAAGAATGTCAAGCAAAGCAAAGTCAAATTATTAACTTCCCTTCTCATTTTTCCCTAAAATTTTTATTAATTTCCCCTAAGTACTAAGGCATTTGAAAATTAGAGGGGCTCAAGGCATTTCCTTGACTTTTGGAGGGACCGGATCCTCAGCCCAATAATTTAAAAAATCCTAAGTACTTAAAACCATCGATAAGTCATTCATTTACTTCCATAAGTCTTTTTCCTAAGTAAAATCCTATTTTACTTAGGAAAATTGCACAATATCCCATTACAAATCCCTTTTCATTCAAGCATAAGTTAAATACATAAACCTAATGTTTTATACTTTGCGCTTTTCATTCATTTTCACATATTAACTTTTAAATTATATTATTTAATTCCCTATATAAATCAACGCATTCCCGTATTACTCTAACTATATAAAACTCCCAAATATTACATATCCCGCCCCGTTGGTTGAAAAATAACCATATAATTATGTTAATTGTAATTAATTGGTTGAATTACCGATTAATTAAAAAACCCGCTACCTCGCCATATAAAAGGGATTAATCAACCCTCCAGGTTAATTAATAATCTATTCCGCCAATCGAATCGACCTCGATGCGATTAATTCAAAATAAATTACATTGGGCCCGCTCGTTATCTCTCCGTCATCTCGTCACCCTGACCACCGTTCGATCAATCAATATGAGATCAACGGTTATCATCCATATCGCTAGCCATCGACGTCCGAACGATAACGCGCGATGGCCAAGCGGTTTTCTGAACAGTGCCGCGCCACGCGTCGTTCATCGTATGGAATCACTGCCCATCCGCTCAAAACCACTCTTCCCCAAAAGCAGTACGATGGAAACCGCTTACTGCCTGCCTCCCCTGACGAAGCCTCCGTACCTACTAACGTCATCCATTAAATAATAAAAAATCCGCCAACCTTTGACTTTGTGAATAAAACAAAGAACTCGGGTCATTTTCATTATCCTATGCATGAACCAGTGTCCCGGGCAACCAATTTCGAATTTAACTGTCGAAATGTGCCAACTGCTCATGTGCTGAAAAAATTTGCATTCAAGCATTCAAAATTCGTCCGCCATTACCAGCACCTGTTTCATCATTGTTTATTTCCTGGAAAACAGGTATTTACCCAAATTCCCGTTAAACTCTGTAAAAACTTGGCTTTTGTTTTAAATTCTAGATGAAAAACTGAAACAGAGTTTAAGACTAGTCTTTAGTTCATTCCTCAATTGCAATTGCCTTCCCCAACTTGTGACTATGCTCGTTTTGCATAAAAACCTCGAATTCATTTCTGAATCCACAAGAACTAGAAATGGAAATTCCCATGGCTTTGAATGTTGCACCCCTGAATGCCCTTCACATAGATTTAGACTATCTGCCTCTAGTAGATAGGGATTTCCAAATTAAAAACCTTGTTCTCAATGAAAATCCTCTTCGAACTTTTTGCCGCTGCAAAGAACCAGAATACCGAAGGCTAAATGGTTGAAAGAAATGTTTGAACTTTTGTAAAATTATCCTTACATGAATTTTTGATTATGTACTATAGTAAGTCATGATAAAGGAGGATAAAAGGATAAACAGAGGTTAGAGAGCATAACAGTTAAAGAGTATCAATGGTTAAAGTGTATCAGGTAAAAGTCAGAGTGAAAGTTAAAATGAAGTTACAGAGCAGTCAAAGGTAAACAGTAAAAGTAATTACAGAGGCAGTAAAATGGTAAAAAGAGATGAAAATAATTTCACCAACATTGAAGTTTATCTAAAGTGAAAGTAAAACAGTTAAAAGAACAAAAATGTGAAAAGATGAAAAACACAACAAGAAGGAACATTTTTGCAGAAATTTCATGCTTTAGTCATTGTTTTGCAGAAACTATTGTGATCAATAAAAAATGAATATTTCAAAACTGAAGGAAGTTTATGTTCTTGAGAGGACCATCTATAAAAACCTTTCTCACTTTTCTAACAACTATTATGGTTTTGGAAATATTAAACAATGTTGGCAAACACTTTCTGCAGAAAATTCCAGTTAAGTCATCATTTTGCAGAGAATATTGTGGCCAATCCGAAATACATCATACAAAACTGAAGGTGGTTTTTTTTCCTAAGAGACCTATCTACAAAAACCTATCTCACTTTTTGCACAATGATTTCAGAATTATATATACATGCACATCTTTAAAGGATAGTTTTCAAATTATGTAAAACTATGTTTTACACATATTTTTTCAGAGCCTATTGTGCACAGCTGGAGAGGAATATTTGGAAACGGAAAGAGGTTTATCTCACCAACATGTTAAGTCACAATAACCTCTTTCAATTTTTACATATATCTTATGAATTGAGAAATAAAAATATATCATTGGACCCCAAGTTTGCAGAATTGTTGGAGCATAATGCACAAAGAAAGGAAGCAATTAGTGACTTGGATGCCTCATCATCAACTAAGAGTTGGATCAAATTAGAATTATCCTCTTTGTCATCACATATCCATAAAAAATAGTGCCAAATATATGCATTAGTTTGAGTGTCCTTTACTTAAGTTCTATTTATGTAAAATAGTTGGAGAGATTTGTGAACTAATCTTGATATTTTTTCAAGATATTTTAGTTTAGAATTTGTATAAATACTTCACTCTTGGAAGTACTTTGGGGTGGATTTTTTTTAGACTTTGCTGTAACATTGAATATTTGGAATAAAGTGCTGTTGGAGAAATTTTTTGTGGCTAGCTGGATGAGGAATTGATGTGAAAGACTTTTATAGGATTCATGTGTCAGACTATGGATCAATAAGTCATCTCTCTCTTGTGTTGAAGTCTTTATATTTGTTTACTATATCATCTGTGTTTCATTTCTGAATGATTAATGAAAAGGAATAAATTAGAAAGTGCTTAAGTGTAATCTGATTTTAATCATTATTGTTCTAAATGTTTTCTTCTAAACTGGTTTAAACAGTGAATTCTTAATTGCTCCTATTTTTCAAGTTTAAGCATTTTGATTATTTAATAAAGAATACTTAATTGCTCTTTGTTAATAATCTCTCAATTTTCCCTCTTATAAATGTGTTGAAAGATTCTTAATTGCCTTTCATCCATTTAGATTCCGTTCCTTTCACTTTAATATTTATAATTGTTTTCTGTTTGATTATCTTGCCCTGTGAAACCATTTTTTCTTAAGAGACTTAATCCAGTTAAGCTATCTTTTTGACTCCATTAGCCCAATGGACTAAACTACTCAATATTACCCTCAGCTATTGAATTTCACCACCCAAATTCAATCAAAACCCTGGACTTTATAACTAACCTAACATCTTCTAAAACAATGCTAAATTTTACAGAGAGAGCCCTCTTTGGGTACAGATTGGCTAGATTCTGTACCTTAAAGTTGGTTTGTGGTTACCTCAGACTATTTATTTTGAACCTGGAGAAATTACTGAGTGATAACAGGTTAGAAAAAGGTGTACTAACTGGTTTTGTGATTTTCATAATCATATAAGACATAACCAAAATCATTAACACCATATCCAATAAAGGTACATTTCTTTGATTTTTCCTCAATCTTTATTCTATTTTCTTTATTAATATGGACAAAGGCCTCACAACCAAAAGGCTTTAAAAAAGAGTAGCTTACCTTTTTACCTATCCATGCTTCCTTTGGAATACCACCATCCAAGGAACTTGAAGACCCTCTATTTATTAGATAAACAACAGTATCTATAGCATCTGCCCAAAATTTTAAAGGAAATCCTGCATGCAATCTCATGCACCTTGCACTCTCCATGATTGTTTTGTTCATCCTTTCTGACACACCATTTTCTTGTGGTGTTATTGGAACTGTCTTCTCTTTGTGAATTCTGTGCTCTGAACAAGACCTATCAAACTCTTTTCTGAAATATTCACCTCCATTGCCTGATCTAAGACACTTCAAATTATTTCCTTTCTCAATCTCAACCAAAGCTTTTACATTTCTTGAAAGTATCAAATAGATCAGATTTATTCTGATTACAATAAATCCAAGTTTTTCTAGTTGCATCATCAATAAAAGTAACATAATAATGAAAGCCACCGAGAGTTGATACTTGAGTAGGTCCCAATACATTTGTATGCACAAGCTCTAATTTTTTGCTCTTATTTTCTCTCCCAACTCTGAGAAGTCTGACTCTCTTTTGTTTTCCATAAATACGATTCTCATAGAAATCCAAATAAACATTCTTCAAACTTGGCAACAAATTTCTTGAGTGAAGAATCTTCATCCCCTTCTCACTCACGTGTTCGAGTCTATGATTCCATAATGCTGCATCTGCTCCTTTTGAAGTTAAAGCATTAAAAAAGTTAGAAATAACATTGCATAAATACAATGTACCAACCTTTTTGCCTTTTGTTATTACCAGGGCTCCTTTGGTGACCTTCCAAGTTTTATCTGTGAAAGTTGTCACACAACCTTCACCGCCTAACTGCCATGTTGAAATCATATTTTTCTTCAGATCTGGAACATGCCTTACTTCCTTTAATAGCCATTGGTTTCCATTCTATTGTTTTACAAGAACTTTACCCATTCCAACAATTTTACAGGGTATATCATTACCCAAACGAACTTGTCCAAAATCTCCTTGAACATAGTCATGAAAATATTTCTTATCAGGTGTGGCATGGAATGAGGCCCCTGAATCTACCACCCAAGAATCAGTAACATTTTCGAAAGAAAGAATCAAAGCATCTTGTAACACATCACCTCTCACATTTGCTTCATGATTTTTTTCTTGCTGTGTGTCTTCTTCTTTTCCCTTCCAAGATCTACAATCTTTGTTCAAGTGTCCTTTATTTCCAAATTTCCAGCACACTATCCCCGATCTAGACTTGGATATGACTTTCCTTGATTTACTGCGATATCCCGAGCTCTTTCTTCTTTCCATTCTTCTTCCCCTAGACTTTGCACTCAAAGCATTACCCGATGTCTCACCGGAGCTTTTCCGTCGCATTTACTCGCTAAGGATAGCACTGACAACATCATCAAACTTTGAAGTACTAGATCCAGAGAGAGAGTTACTAATGGCCATAACTAAACCATTCTAGCTTTCTGGCAATGAGCATAGAAATAAAAGAGCCCTAACTTCATCATCAAAGTTTACCCCTACAGAAATTAACTGACTGGTAACTGTATTAAAATCATTTAAATGGTCTGCAACAGATCCACCTTCTGACATCTTTATATTAAAAAAACGTTTCATAAGGAATACCTTGTTTGAGGCCGAGGGTTTTTCATATAATTTTGCCAACATCTTAATCAAACCCTCTATTGTTGTTTCCTTCGAAATATTGAAGGCTACTGACGCCTCAAGGCACAAACCTATTGTTTTTAGTGCCTTTCTATCGAAAATCTCCCATTCTGCGTTTGTCATAGCCGTCGGATTCTTTGTTTTTCTGCTCAATGGTAGGTACAGATCTTTCTGATACAGATAATCTTCCATCTGCATCTTCCACAGCGGGAAGTTTTGGCCGTTAAATTTCTCGACCCTAAACTTACTATCTTCTGCCATTGCTCCCACTCGAACCAGGAGCCCTTCTTTTCTGCGAGTTTATCAACCAAATAGATCTTTGGCTCTTCTAATAGTTGTTAAAAAATTATATATTATAGAGCAATGAAAAAATAAAATATGCAGAAAACACAAGCACACAAAACACATAAAACTAGAGAGACACAAATATACATGGTTCATCCAGTTTGGGCTACGTCCACCCCGAACAACCAGTCCTTCCTTTCTATTATCCAGCAAAATGAAGAGACACAACCTACAACAGATCCATTGTAATATCCTATGTTCTCTCTCACAGTCTCGCTATCTGTTTCTCGCTCTGAGAATACACATACCATCCACAGCCGCAATACAGTACCCTCATAAAAATGAGGGGTTGCCTTCTAGGGAAAAAAACGCTAAAATAAACATAACTTCTACTATCAGATCACCCTCCTAATGAATGGCCCAGATTGACTAGAAATTACTATTCTTTTACAAGGCAATTTTACATTTGTTTTTAGCTTCGGGAGCACTGCCCCCGAAACCCCCCGCTAGGGGGGGGGCTCCATAAAGTCGCAGCTGCCCCCCCGTGGACCCCCCAGGCAACGTTTATGAGTGGCATTGCTGCCCCATTAAGGTACAAGGGTCCAACGCTGTGATACAAAATAAACAAGATAATTAGGCTCCACACCCATCAATCTCCCACTTGGAGACTAATTGTAGCAACCCCACCACTGCTTCATTTGCAGGAAAATGACTCCTCTTTGGACCTGGATGTTTCTCATCTTCATTGTCATCCTTGAAGACCAATTAAAACTGAGCATAATCTCAGTCTCTCCCTGGTTACAGATTTTGTTAGCATATCTGCAGGATTCTGGCTAGTGTGTATCTTTTCTAGGATCAATGAAATGGTACTTGAGTTGTATGTGTTTAGTCCTGGAATGAAATGTTGAGTTCTTTGAAAGATGAATGTCACTTTGGCTATCACTGTATAACGTGCCCATATCATTATTCTTACCCAATTCATCCATAAACCTTTGTAAACAAATCATTTCTTTACTAGCCTTTGTAGCAGCAACATACTCTGCTTCCGTTGTTGAAGTGCAACAACACTTTGGATTTTTGAAACCCAACTGACAGTTGTTCCACCTACAGTAAATACATATCCTATAGTGCTCCTCCTGTTATCTCTGTCACCTACCATATCTACATCAACATATCCCTATAGAGAAATTTTTGAACCACCAAAGCATAATGCTTGATTTGTGGTACCTCTCAAATATCCGAGAATCCATTTTACTGCCATCAAATGTTCCTTTCCTATATTTTTCATGTACCTGCTTACAACTCCCACTGCATGTGCAATATCAAACCTTCTACATACCATTGCATACATTAAGATTCCAACTGCTGATGCATATGGAACTTTAGACATATAGTCCATTTCTTCTTGGGTCTTGGGGCACATCTCCTTTCTAAGTTTGAAATGGCTAGCAAAAGGTGTACTAACTGGTTTTGCATTTTGAATATTAAATATTTTCAACACCTTTTGTATATACTCATCCTGAGACAGTGTTAATTTGCAATTTTTCCTGTCTCTAGTTATTCTCATACCAAGGATTTGTTTTGCAGCTCCCAAATCCTTCATTGCAAATGAATTTGCCAATTTTCTTTTGAGCACATTTATTTCTTGCATGTTAGACCCTGCAAAAAGCATGCCATCTACATACAATAACAATATAATATAGCTGCCATCATTTTTCTTTTTCAAGTAAACACAATGATCGGAATGAAATCTAGTATAACCTTGTTCAGACATGAACTTGTCAAATTTTAGATACCACTGCCTTGGAGCCTGTTTTAAGCCATATAAGCTCTTATTCATCCTACATACTAATTTTTCTTTCTCTTTGACCTCATATCCTTCTGGTTGCTGCATATATATCTCTTCCTCCAAATCTCCATGGCGAAATGTTGTCTTTACATCTAACTGTTCAAGATGTAAATCTTCCGCTACTACAAGACTTAAAATAGTTCTGATTGAAGTCATCTGAACAACAGGAGAAAATATTTCATCAAAATCATTACCTTTCTTCTATGCAAACCCCTTCACCACAACTCTAGATTTGTACCACTATTTTCCTCCATCTTCTTCCTTCAACCTATAAACCCATTTATTTTGCAATATAGTTTTACCTGCAGGCAACATGACTAAGTCCCAAGTCTCGTTATGCATTAAGGAGTCCATCTCTTCTTCCATGGATAGCTCCCACTCTTCCTTCTTTCAACCTTCATTGCTTCTTCATAACTTTCAAGTTCACCAGAATCAGTCAAAAATAAATAATATAATCAAGGGGAGTATCGTTCAGGGGGTCTACTTATCCTGGTAGATCTTCTAACACCACTTTCAGGTGTTTGATGTGCCTGGTGATGTTGTGGTGGTTTTTTTTGTTGTGGCTCTTGATTATTATTATTTTCAGGCACCTTTACCTTTTCTGTGATCTCATTAAGAACTGTGTATTCTTTGTTTTATTTTTCCTGTTTCTTTTCCCGCAACTGATTCTGAGACAATACCTTTTCATTGAATATTACATCTATGCTCCTAATGATTTTGTGATTTTCATAATCATATAAGCGATAACAAAAATCATTAAAACCATATCCAATAAAGGTACATTTCTTTGATTTTTCCTAAAGCTTTGTTGTATTTTATTTATTAACATGGACAAAGGCCTCACAACTAAAAGGTTCTAAAAAAGAGTAGTTTATGTTTTTACCTGTCCATGCTTCCTCTGGAATACCACCATCTAAGGAACTTGAAGGCCCTCTGTTTATTAGAAAAACAACAGTATCTACAACATCTACCCAAAAATTTTAAGGCAATCCTGCATGCAATCTCATGCACCTTGCACGCTCCATGATTGTTCTGTTCATCCTTTCTGACACACCATTTTCTTGTGGTGTTCTTGGAACTGTCTTCTCTCTGCAAATTCCATGCTCTAAATAGTACCTGTCAAACTCTTTGCTGCAATATTCACCTCCATTTTCTGATCTGAGACACTTCAACTTATTTCCTGTCTCAATATCAACCAAAGATTTCCATTTCTAAAAGTATCAAATACATCAGATTTATTTTGAATACAATAAATCCAAGTTTTTCTGGTTTTATCAACAATAAAAGTAACATAATAATGACAGCCACCGAGAGATGATACCTGAGTAGGTCTGCATACATATGTATAATCAAGCTCTAATTTTCTTCTCTTATTTTATTTCCCAGCTCTGAGAAATTTGACTTTCTTTTGTTTTCCATAAATAAAATTCTCACAGAAATCCAAATCAACATTCTTCAAACCCGACAACAAATTTCTTGAGTGAAGAATCTTCATCCCCTTCTCACTCATGTGTCCGAGCCTATGATGCCATAATGCTGCATCTACTCCTTTTGAAGTTAAAGCATTAAAAGAGTTAGAAATAACATTGCATAAATACAATGTACCAACCTTTTCACCTTTTTCTATTACCAGGGCTCCTTTGGTGACCTTCCAAGTTTTATTTGTGAAAGTTGTCACACAAAATTCACCGCCTAACTGCCCTGTTGAAATTAGATTTTTCTTAAGATCTGGAACATGCCTTACCTCCTTTAATAGCCGTTGGTTTCCATTCTTCTATTTTACAATAACTTTACCCATTCCAACAATTTTACAGGGTTTATCATCATCCAAACAAACTTGTCCAAAATCTCCTTGAACATAGTCATGAAAATATTTGTTATCAGGTGTGGCATGAAATGAGGCCCCTGAATCTAGCACCCATGAATCAGTAACATTTTCGAAAGAAAGAATCAAAGCATCTTGTAGCACATCACCTATCACATTTGCTTCATGATGGTTTTCTTGCTGCGCGTCTCCTTATTTTCCCTTCCAAGATCTACAGTCTTTCTTCAAGTGTCCTTTATTTCTGCATTTTTAGCACACAATCCCCGATTTGGACTTGGATCTGCCTTTCCTTGATTTACTGTGATATCCCAAGCTCTTTTCTCTTTCCATTCTTCTTCCTGTAGACTCTGCACTCAAAGCATTACCCGATGTCTCACTGGAGCTTTTCCATCGCATTTCCTCGCTAAGGATAGCACCGAAAACATCATCAAAATTTAAAGTACTATATCTAGAGACAGAGTTACTAATGGCCATAACTAAACCATTCTAGATTTCTGGCAACGAGCACAGAAATAAAAGAGCCCTAACTTCATCATCAAATTTTACCTCTACAGAACTTAACTGACTGGTAACTGTATTAAAATCATTTAAATGGTCTGCAACAGATCCACCTTCCGACATCTTCATATTAAATAAACATTTCATAAGAAATACCTTGTTTGAGGACGAGGGTTTTTCATATAATTTCGCCAATGCCTCAGTCAAACCCTCTATTGTTGTTTCCTTCGAAATATTGAAGGATACCGATGCTGTGAGGCATAAACGTACTATTCTGAGTGCCTTTCTATCAAGAATATCCCATTCTACATCTCTCATAGTCATCGACTTCTTTGTTTTTCCGCTCAATGGTAAGTATAGATCTTTCTGATAAAGATAATATTCCATCTGCATCTTCCATAGCGGGAAGTTTTGGCTGTTAAATTTCCCAACCCTAAACTTACCATCTTTCGCCATTTCTCCCACTCGAACTAGGAACCCTTCTTTCGCGCGAGTTTATCAGCCAAATAGACCTTCAGCTCTAATACCAATTTAAAAAAAAATTATATATTATAGAGCAATGAAAAACATAAAATATGCGGAAAACACAAGCACACAAAACACATAAAACCATAGAGACACAGATATACATGGTTCACCCATTTTGGGCTACGTCCACCCCGAACAGCCAGTTCTTCCTTTCTATTATCCAGCAAAATGAAGAGACACAACCTACAGAAGATCCGATGTAATATCCTATGTTCTCTCTCATAGTCTCCCTATCTGTTTCTCGCTCTGAGAATACACATACCATCCACAACCGCAATACAATACCCTAATAAAAACGAGGGGTTACCTTCTAGGGAAAAAAACCCTAAACTAAACATAACTTCTACAATCATATCATCTGCCTAATGAATGGCCTAGATTGACTAGAAATTACTATTCTTTTAGAAGATAATTTTAATCTGTTTTTAGCTTCGGGGGCATTGCCCCCGAAACCCCCCACCAGGGGGGGGCTCCAAAAAGTCACAGCTACCACCCCGTGGACCCCCCAGGCAACGTTTAATTACGGGAAATGTTGCCGCCCCATTAAGGTACAAGGGTCCAATGCTGTGATACAAAATAAACAAGATAATTAGGCTCCACACCCAACAATCTCCCACTTGGAGACTAATTTTAGCAACTCCACCGCTGCTTCATTTGCTGGAAAATGACTCCTCTTTGGACTTGGTTGTTTCTCATCTTCATCATCATCCTTGAAGACCAATTAAAACTGAGCATAATCACAATTTCTCCCTGGTTACAACTTTTGTTAGCATATCTGCAGGATTCCGGCTAGTGTGTATCTTTTCCAGCTTCAACTGTCCATCTTCCAATACTGACTATATGAAATGGTACTTGAGCTGTATGTGTTTAGTCCTGGAATGAAATGCTGAGTTCTTTGCAAGATGAATGGAACTTTGGCTATCACTGTATAACGTGCCCATATCATGCTTCTTACCCAATTCATCCATAAATCTTTGTAACCAAATCATTTCTTTACTAGCCTCTGTTGCAGCAACATATTCTGCTTTTGTTGTTGAAAGTGCAACAACACTTTGGATTTTTCAAAACCAATTGACAGCTATTCCACCTACAGTAAATACATATCCTGTAGTGCTCCTCCTATTATCTCTATCACCTGTCATATTTGCATCAACATATCCCTGTAGAGAAATTTTTGAACCACCAAAGCATAATGCTTGATTTGTGGTACCTCTCAAATATCTGAGAATCCATTTTACTGCCATACAATGTTATTTTCCTGGATTGTTCAAGTACCTACTTACAACTACTACTGCATATGCAATATCAGGCCTTGTGCAGACCATTACATTCATTAGGCTTCAAACTGCTGATGCATATGGAACTTTAGACATATAGTCCATTTCTTCTTGGGTCTTGGGGCACATCTACTTGCTAATTTTGAAATGGCTAGGAAAAGGTGTACTAACTGGTTTTGTATTTTGCATATTAAATCTTTTCAACACCTTTTGTATGTACTCATTCTAAGACAGTGTTAATTTGCGATTTTTCCTGTCTCTAGTTATTCTCATACCAAGGATTTGTTTTGCAGCTCCCAAATCCTTCATTGCAAATGAATTTGCCAATTTTCTTTTGAGAACATTTATTTCTTGCATGTTAGACCCTGCAACAAGCATGTCATCTACATACAATAACAATATAATATAGCTACCATCATTTTGCTTTTTTAAGTAAACATAATGATCAGAGTGACATCTAGTATAACCTTGTTCAGACATGAACTTGTCAAATTTTAGATACCTCTGCCTTGGAGCTTGTTTTAAGCCATACAAGATCTTCTTTAACCTGCATACTAATTTTTCTTTCCCTTTGACCTCATATCCTTCTAGTTGCTGCACATAGATCTCTTCCTCCAAATCTCCATGGAGAAATGTTGTCTTTACATCTAACTGTTCAAGATGTAAATATTCTGCTGCTACAAGACTTAAAATAGTTCTGATTGAAGTCACCTTAAAAATAGGAGAAAATATTTCATCAAAATCAATACCTTTCTTTTGTGCAAACTCCTTCACCACAAGTCTAGCTTTGTACCTCTGTTTTCCTCCATCTTCTTCCTTCAGCCTGTAAACCTATTTATTCTGCAATGTTGTTTTACTTGCAGGCAACCTGACTAAGTCCCAAGTCTGGTTATGTATTAAGGAGTCCATCTCTTCTTCATGGCTAGCTCCCACTTCTTCCTTCTTTCAACCTGCATTGCTTCTTCATAACATTTAGGTTCACCAGAATTAGTCAACAATAAATAATATAATGAAGGAGAGTATCATTCAGGGGGTCTACTTATCCTGGTAGATATTCTAACACCACTTTTAGGTGTTTGAGAATTTTCTGCTTTGTTGTGGTGGTTGTTGTTCATTGGCTCTTGATTATTTCTTCTTCACCCCGAGAGCACCTTTCACCAACACTCTTATGATATCATTAAGAACTATGTATTCTTTGTTTTCTTTTTCCTGTTTCTTTTCATGCAACTGATTCTTATACAATACCTTTTCATTGAATATTAAATCTCCGCTCCTAATGATTTTGTGATTTTCATAATCATATAAGTGATAACCAAAATCATTAACACCATATCCAATAAAGGTAAATTTATTTGATTTTTCCTCAAGCTTTTTTCTATTTTCTTTATTAATATGGACAAAGGCCTCACAACCAAAAGGATTTAAAAAAAATTAGCTTACCTTTTTACCTGTCCATTCTTCCTTTGGAATACCACCATCCAAGGAACTTGAAGGCGCTCTGTTTATTAGATAAACAACAGTATCTACAACATCTCTCCAAAATTGTAAAGGCAATCTTACATGCAATCTCGTGCACCTTGCACGCTCCATGATTGTTTTGTTCATCCTTTTTGACACACCATTTTCTTGTGGTGTTCTTGGAACTGTCTTCTCTATGTGAATTCCATGCTCTAAACAGTACCTATCAAACTATTTGCTGCAAGATTCACCTCCATTGTCTGATCTGAGACACTTCAACTTCTTTCCCATCTCAATCTCAACCAAAGCTTTCCATTTCTTGAATGTATCAAATCCATCAAATTTATTATGAATACAATAAATCCAAGTTTTTCTTGTTGCATCATCAATAAAGGTAACATAATAACGAGAGCCACCGAGAGATGATACCTAAGCAGGTCCCCATACATCTGTATGCACAAGCTCTAATTTTCCACTCTTATTTTCTCTCCCAACTCTGAGAAATCCGACTCTCTTTTGTTTTCCATAAATACAATTCTCACAGAAATCCAAATCAACATTCTTCAAACTCGACAAAAAATTTCTTGAGTGAAGAATCTTCATCCCCTTCTCACTCATGTGTCCAAGCCTATGATGCCATAATGCTGCATCTGCTCCTTTGGAAGTTAAAGCATTAACAGATTTAGAAATAACATTGCATAAATACAATGTACCAACCTTTTCACCTTTTGCTATTACCAGGGCTCATTTGGTGACCTTCCAAGTTTTATTTGTGAAAGTTGTCATGCAATCTTCATCGCCTAACTGCCATGTTGAAATTAGATTTTTCTTCAGATCTAGAACATGCCTTACCTCCTTTAATAGCCATTGGTTTCCATTCTACTGTTTTATAATAACTTTACCCATTCCAACAATTTTACAGGGTTTAACATCACTCAAATGAACTTGTCCAAAATCTCCTTGAACATAGTCATGAAAATATTTCTTATCAGGTGTGGCATGGAATGAGGCCCCCTGAATCTACCACCCAGGAATTAGTAACATCTTCAAAAGAAATAATCGAAGCATCTTGTAACACATCACCTGACACATTTGCTTCATGATTGTTTTCTTGTGTGTGTCTCCTTCTTTTCCCTTCCAAGATCTACAGTCTTTCTTCAAGTGTCCTTTATTTCTGCATTTCCACCACACTATCCCCGATCTGGACTTGGATCTGCCTTTCCTTGATTTACTGCGATATCCTGAGCTCTTTCCTCTTTCCATTCTTCTTCCCCTAGACTCTGCACTCAAAGCATTACCCGATGTCTCACTGGAGCTTTTCCGTCGCATTTCCTCGCTAAGGATAGCACCGACAACATCATCAAACTTTAAATTACTAGATCCAGAGAGAGAGTTACTAATGGCTATAACTAAACCATTCCAGCTTTCTGGAAATGAGCACATAAATAAAAGAGCCTAACTTTATCATCAAATTTTACCCCTACAGAACTTAACTGACTGGTAATTGTATTAAAATAATTTAAATGGTCTGCAACAGATCCACCTTCCGACATCTTCATATTAAATAAACGTTTCATAAGAAATATTTTGTTTGAGGCCGAGGGTTTTTCATATAATTTCACCAATGCCTTAATCAAACCCTCTGTTGTTGTTTCCTTCGAAATATTGAAGGCTACCAAAGCTGCGAGGCATAACCGTACTATTCCGAGTGCTTTTATATCGAGAATATCCCATTCTGCGTCTGTCATAGCCGTCGAATTATTTTCTTTTTCGCTCAATTGTAGGTATAGATATTTCTGATATAGATAATATTCCATCTGCATCTTCCACAGTGGGAGGTTTTGGCCGTTAAATTTCATGACCCTAAACTTACCATCTTTTGCCATTGCTCCCACTTGAAACAGGAACCCTTCTTTCCTGGGAGTTTATCAGCCAAGTAGACCTTCAGCTCTGATACTAGTTGTTAAAAAATTATATATTATAGAGTAATGAAAAGCATAAAATATGAGGAAAAAAAAATCACAAAAAACACATAAAACTAGAGAGACACAGATATACGTGGTTCGCCCAGTTTGGGCTACGTCCACCCTAAACAACCAGTCCTTCCTTTCTATTATCCAGCAAAATGAAGAGACACAACCTACAGTAGACCCGCTGTAATATCCTCTGTTCTCTTTCACAGTCTCCCTATCTATTTCTCACTTTGATAATACACATACCATCCATAGCTGTAATAAAATACCCTCATAAAAATGAGGGGTTTTTTTCTAGGGAAAAAAAACCCTAAACTAAACATAACTTCTACCGTCAGTTCATCCACCTAATGAATGGCCCGGATTGACTAGAAATTACTATACTTTCAGAAGGCAAATTTACATCTGTTTTTAGCTTCAGGGGCGCTGCTCCCGAAACCCCCTGCCAGGGGGGGCTCCATAAAGTCACAGCTCCCCCCCTACCCAGGCAGCGTTTAATTACGGGTGACAATGGGTACAAGGGTACAATGCTGTGATACAAAATAAACAAGATAATTAGGCTCCACACCCAACAATATCCCACTTAGAGACTGATTGTAGCAACTCCACCACTGCTTCATTTTATGGATAATGACTCCTCTTTGAACCTGGATGTTTCTCATATTCATCGTCATCCTTGAAGACCAATTAAAACTGAGCATAATCTTAGTTTCTCCCTGGTTACAACTTTTGTTAGTATATCTGCAGGATGCTGGCTAGTGTGTATCTTTTCCAGCTTCAAATGTCCATCTTCCAATACTGACCGTATGGAACGGTACTCGAGCTGTATGTGTTTAGTCTTGGAATGAAATGCTGAGTTATTTAATGAATATGAATGGCACTTTGGCTATCATTGTATAGCGTGCCCATATCATGCTTCATACCCAATTCATCCATAGACCTTCGTATCCAAATCATTTCTTTACTAGCCTCTGTAGTAGCAACATATTCTGCTTATGTTGTTGAAAGTGAAACAACACTTTGGACTTTTGAAACCCAACTGACAGTTGTTCCACTTACAGTAAATACATATCCTATAGTGCTCCACCTGTTATCTCTGTCACCTGCCATATCTGCATCAACATATCCCTGTAGAGAAATTTTTGAACCACCAAAGCATAATGCTTGATTTGTGGTACCTCTCAAATGTCTGAGAATCCATTTTACTGCCATCCAATGTTCTTTTCCTAGATTGTTCACGTATCTGCTTACAACTCCCATTACATGTGAAATATCAGGCCTTGTGTAGAGCATTGTATACATTAAGCTTCCAACTGCTGATGCATATGGAAATTTAGGCATATAGTCCATTTCTTCTTGGGTCTTGGGGCACATCTCCTTGCTAAGTTTGAATTGGCTAGAAAAAGGTGTAATAATTGGTTTTGCATTTTTCATATTAAATATTTTCAACACCTTTTGTATGTACTCATTTTGAGACAGTGCTAATTTGAGAATTTTCCTGTCTCTAGTTATTCTCATATCAAGGATTTGTTTTGCAGCTCCCAAATCCTTCATTGCAAATGAATTTGCAAATTTTCTTTTGAGCACATTTATTTCCTGCATGTTAGACCCTGCAACAAGCATGTCATCTACATACAATAACAATATAATATAGCTGCCATCATTTTTCCTTTTTAGATAAACACAATGATCAGAGTGACATCTAGTATAACCTTGTTTAGACATAAACTTCTCAAATTTTAGATACCACTGCCTTGGAGCCTGTTTTAAGCCATCCAAGCTATTCTTTAACCTTTACACCAATTTTTCTTTCCCTTTGACCTCATATCCTTCTGGTTGCTGCATGTATATCTCTTCCTCCAAATCTCCATGGAGAAATGTTGTCTTTACATCTAATTGTTCAAGATGTAAATCTTACGCTGCTAGAAGACTTAAAATAGTTCTAATTGAAGTCATATTAACAACAGGAGAAAATATTTCATCAAAATCAATACCTTTCTTCTGTGCAAACCCCTTCACCACAAGTCTAGCTTTGTACCTTTGTTTTCCTCCATCTTCTTCCTTCAGCCTGTAAACCCATTTATTCTGCAATGTAGTTTTACCTACAGGCAACCTGACTAAGTCCCAAGTCTGGTTATGCATTAAGGAGTCCATCTCTTCTTCCATGGCTAGCTCCCACTTCTTCCTACTTTCAACTTGCATTGCTTCTTCATAACATTCAGGTTCACCAGAATCAGTCAACAATAAATAATATAATGAAGGAGAGTATCGTTCAGGGGGTCTACTTATCCTGGTAGATCTTCTAACACCACTTTTAGGTGTTTGAGGTGCCTGTTGCTGTTGTGGTGATTGCTGTTGTTGTGGCTCTTGATTATTATTATTTTCAGGCACCTTTACCTTTTCTATGATCTCATCAAGAACTATGTATTCATTGTTTTCTTTTTCCTATTTCTTTTCCTGCAACTGATTCTTATACAATACATTTTCATTGAATATTACATCTTTTCTCCTAATGATTTTATGATTTTCATAATCATATAAGAGATAACCAAAATCATTAACACCATATCCAATAAAGGTACATTTCTTTGATTTTTCCTCAAGCTTTGTTCTATTTTATTTATTAATACGGACAAAGGCCTCACAACCAAAAGACTTTAAAAAGGTGGTTGCCTTTGCAATATGCTTCTCTGGAATACCTCCGAAGAGACGAGACGCCACTGCTTAACCAAATAAGCAACGTTGATCTGTATGTAAAATTTTGTATTTGTAGAAGTCAATCTACTTTGATATCACTTTTTGCCACGCTCATGATTATTGTTCATCTGGCACACCATTTTCTTGTGGTGTTCTTGCAACTGTCTTCTCTTTGTGAATTCTATGCTCTAAACAGTACCTATCAAACTCTTTGCTGAAATATTCACCTCCATTTTCTGATCTGAGACACTTCAACTTCTTTCCTATCTCAATCTCAACCAAAGATTTCCATTTCTTGAAAGTATCAAATACATCAGATTGATTCTGAATATAATAAATCCAAGTTTTTCTAGTTGCATCATCAATAAAAGTAACATAATAATGAGAGACATTGAGAGACGATACCTGAGTAGGTCCCCATACATCTGTATGCACAAGCTCTAATTTTTCGCTCTTATTTTTTTTTCCCAAATCTAAGAAATTTGACTCTCTTTTGTTTTGCATAAATACAATTCTCATAGAAATCCAAATTTCTCACAGAAATCCAAATCAACATTCTTCAAACCTGGAAACAAATTTCTTGAGTGGAGAATCTTCATTCCCTTCTCACTCATGTGTCCGAGCCTATGACACTCATGTGTCCAAGCCTATGATGCCATAATGCTGCATCTGCTCCTTTGGAAGTTAAAGCATTAATAGAGTTAGAAATACCATTGCATAAATACAATGTACCAACCTTTTCACCTTTTGATATTACCAGGGCTCCTTTGGTGACCTTCCAAGTTTTATCTGTGAAAGTTGTCACACAACCTTCACCGCCTAACTACCCTGTTGAAATTAGATTTTTCTTCAGATCTGGAACATGCCTTACCTCCTTTAGTAGCCATTGGTTTTCATTCTATTGTTTTACAAGAACTTTACCCATTCCAACAATTTTACAGGGTTTATCATCACCCAAATGAACTTGTCCAAAATCTCCTTGAACATAGTCATGAAAATATTTCTTATCAGGTGTGGCATGGAATGAAGCCCCTGAATCTACAACCCAAGAATCAATAACATTTTCGAAAGAAAGAATCAAAGCATCTTTTAACACATCACCTGTCACATTTGCTTCATGATTGTTTTCTTGCTGTGTGTCTCCTTCTTTTCCCTTCCGAGATCTACAGTCTTTCTTTAGGTGTCCTTTCTTTCCGCAATTCCAGCACACTATCCCCAATCTGGACTTGGATATGCCTTTCCTTGATTTACTGCGATATCCCGAGCTCTTTCCTCTTTCCATTCTTCTTCCCCTAGACTCTGCACTCAAAGCATTACCCGATGTCTCACCAGAGCTTTTCCGTCGCATTTCCTCGCTAAGGATAGCACCAACAACATCATCAAACTTTAAAGTACTAGATCCAGAGACAGAGTTACTAATGGCCATTGCTAAACCATTCCAACTCTCTGGAAATGAGCACAAGAATAACAGAGCTCTAATTTCATCATCAAATTTTACCTGTGAACTTGTTGGTAGTAGCTGTCGTCGATGGTTAAATGGTTTGTGGATCACCTCAGACATCTTCATATTCGTAATTAGTTTCCATGAAAATACCTTGTTTGAAGACCGAGGGCTTTCCTCTGCAGTTTCGCAGCATGCCGCATCAAACCCTCTTGTTTTGTTTCCTTAAATGTGAAGAGACTGACGCATAAAACTGTGTCCTTGTTAAGGTACCTTTCTGTCGAAATGTTCCATTGCGTACGTCATGGTCGTAGGCTTCTTTGTTTTTCCGCTCTGATGAGCCCAGGTATAGATCTTTTCGATACGAGATAATGCTTCCATGCTGCATCTTCAGCTGGAAATTTTTGGCATTAAATTTGACCCTAAACTTACCATCGTCCGCCATTTCTCCCCCTCGAACCAGGAACCCTTCTTTCCTACGAGTTTATCAACCAAATATACCTTCGGCTCTAATACCAGTTGTTAGAAAATTATATATTATGGAGCAATGCAACATATAAAATATGCGGAAAATACAAGCACACAAAAAATACATAAAACCATAGAGACACAGATATACGTGGTTCACCCAGTTTGGGCTACGTCCACCCCGAACAGCTAGTCCTTCCTTTTTATTATCTAGCAAAATGAAAAGACAAAACCTACAGCAGATCCACTGTAATATCCTTTGTTCTTTCTCACAGTCTCCCTCTCTGTTTCTCGCTCTGAGAATACACACATGATACACAGCCGCAATACAATACCCTCATATATACAAGGGGGTTTCCTTCTGGGGCTAAACCTAATCTAAACCTGCTGATCTTGGTACGGAAAATTTGCTATTGAACAACCCAATTGACTAGAAGTGCTATGCTTTTACAAATGAAATTTCATCTTGTTTTAGCTTAAGGCGCCACCCCCAGACCCCCACGAGCGTATTGAGCGGCCCGATTAGAATTTTAAAGACAGTTCTTACCCTTTTCTAGTGCGGGGGGTTTAATCTTTGTGATACAAAGTAAACAAGATAATCGAGCTCACATAACCTCATCTCTTGTTCATGTCTTGAAGAGTCTGCTTCATCCACATGACTTGAGTACAACAGGCTGTTGCTGCTATATATTCTGCTTCAGTTGTTGACAAGGAGATAGATGTTTGTGTCTTGCTTAACCATGCCACAAGACTTTCTCCTAGATAGAATGCACCTCCACTTGTACTTTTTCTATCATCCACACAGCTGGCCCAATCTGCATCTGTGTATGCTGATAAAGTGAAGTTTTTGGTTTTAGGATACCAAAGTCCATATTGTGTTGTTCCTTGTAGATATCTGAGTATTCTTTTTACTGCCAGAAGATGGTTTTGTTTAGGTGCTGCTTGATATCTAGCCACTAGTACTACTACTAGCATGATGTCTGGTCTTGATGCAGTAAGATACAATAGACTTCCAATCATGGATCTGTAGAGTTTTTGATCTATATCAACAGACCCATCATCAGCACATAGCTTGCAACTTGTGGTCATGGGATTTGACACAGGTTTTCATTCCTCCATTTTGAACTTTTTCAGCATTTCCTTTAAGTATTTTTCTTGTGAGATGAATGTACCTGTGCTCCTTTGCTGAATTCGAAGTCCTAAATAGAAACTGAGCTCTCCAATAATGGAAATTTCAAACTTTGATTTCATCTCTTCTGCAAATCCTTTTTCTAGATCATCTTTGTTGCTTCCAAAAATAATGTCATCAACATGTACAACAACAATTAGGAGTTAATTTTCATGGGATTTTATGTATAGATTGTTGTCTACTCCACCTCTTTTAAAACCCTGTTTTTGCAAATATTTATCCAGTCTTGAGTACCAAGCACGAGGAGCCTATTTCAGTCCATATAGGGCCTTCTTCAATCTGCATACATAGTCTTCTTTGTCTGTCAATGAGAAGCCTTATGGTTGTTCCATGTACACTTCTTCTTCTAGATCTCCATTAATAAAGGAAGACTTTACATCCATTTGATATACCTTGAAGTTTTGGTAGCATGCAAATGCCAAGAACATTCTGATAGCTTCCATTCTGGCTATAGGGGCAAATGTTTCATCATAGTCAAGTCCTTCAATTTGTGAGTATCCTTTGCAGACCAGCCTGGATTTATTCCTGATTACTTGTCCTTGCTCATTCATTTTGTTCTTGAATACCCATTTTGAACCAATGATATTCTTCCCAATAGGTCTAGGAACTAGTTCCCAGGTATTGTTCTTCTCAATTTGACCCAATTCTTCATTCATTGCTTTTACCCAATACTTGTCCTTGTTGGCTTCTTCAAACTTCTTTGGCTCTATTTGTGATAACATGGCTATGTATACTTCTTCTCTTTGTTCTGTTAGCTGCCTTCTTGTCTGGACCCCTGCTTTCTTGTCTCCTATGATCTGATCTTCAGGATGATTCTTCTGAGTGTATCTTGAGGGGGTTTTTGAGCTCAGCTCTGCATCTTCTGTTGTCTTGCTGGTTTCATCATCATTCTGGTCTTCTTCTTCATGGTTATCTGATGGACTGCAGCAGTCTGTATCTCTTGTATTGTGTTAGGTCTCTGTAATATGCAAGATTGGCAAAGTCCGATCACAGAGTTAACATCATTTCAACCACTTTGGGATTCTAGGATCTAGCCCTCCTGAATCCGGAGAGGGATCTCTCTAATATGTACAAATATGGATTTGTATTTGAAGTTTGGGGTAATGATATTAGGCTAGTTATGAAGGCCAAGGGTTTGTTTTTTTTGGATGGTTGAACGTAGTTGCTGTCTGAGGCAGAAAGATCTATATGCAAATAGGTTCAAAGGTGAGAAGTTGCAAGTAACCCGAATAAGCTTCAGCTAAGACGATAGATGATGACAGTTTCAGTCCATTGGGCTATGGAGTCATAATAGGGTTTAATTGGAACAAAAAGAGGCAAGAGTGGTTCATGGGGCAAGTCATCTATGTCTAAGGATCTCTTTAAAGTTTGATTTATGGAATGGAGTGATACAATAAGAATGGGAAATAAACAAATGCAGAACAAAGAGCAGCCCAGGATCTGGTAAGTACTTTGAAACTAGCCAGCCTTTGACCAAGCACTTAAGGAAAACATAGAAGCAAACTAGGATCTGGTAAGTACTTTGAAACTAGCCAGCCTTTAATACACTTCCAATAGCAAACATGTAAAAAACAAAGGGAAACTTGAAGTCAACCTTTAGAGTAGAAACTAGCGGGCTGGGCTCACCACAAATCCTCTCCCAGTTCTTCTTTACTTAGTTACTTCCAATACTATTACAAAGATAACACAGAATGGCCTAAGATCTGGTAAGTACTTTGAAACTATCCAGCTTTTAACACATTCCAAGGGAAACAATTAGATAGTTATGCAAACAAGACTGGGACCAGGGCTCACCATATCTTCCACAGTTCATCTTCACACAACATATGCAGAAAGTAACATTCAAAAATGGTATCTAGCTAAGACAATAAGACGAGGGAATGCCAGCATTCGTATGCTTAAACTAAATTGAACCATTCCTAAATAAAAAAGTTAGAAGAAAACATTGGGATAAAGATTTTTCAGCCAGAGAAGGTTACTGATATACAGCAGGTCCTAACCCTGTTTAAACTATCCTTTATAGTAGAAGATGAAACAAAATGAAAACAGAAATAAAATAACAAGTTTACAATGAGAATAACATCACCGTCAACATAGACCAGGATCCCATAAATCAGCTTGTATTGATGCTCCAAACCAATTATAATCTTCTAGTTCAATGTTTCAATTCATCTTGTTTCACAACCTAGCGTATTTGCTACAAGCAGAGCTCCAAGAGCCAGTGAAACCGCTATTTACAACAGAAGTCTTCAGCTCAATTACATTACAATGCTTCAACAATTTACATCAGCAACCAACCCCTCACTCATCTTCTACTGAAGTATTTATAGAAATATGAGGAGGTGAGATCTGAAGAAAGGATCTCAAAATCAATTAATACAGACATTAATGTCTTTCTCGGCCCTTGGGGGCTCAACAAAGAACTATACAGGTGTTCCATTGTATTAAATGATTCACACTCATGAATTTAGCTTGATGGGAGCTTTGTTTGAAATTTGAGACTCTGGATACTATTAGGGTTATTCTGCGGACATTCTGTCATTAAATCTCAGGCAGAAGTAACTTCTTTGGCTGCTTCGAGACAAAAGATCTGATCTTGTTCAATAAATTCGGCCTCTGATTGAGTATTTTGAGGCAATAGGTGGCACTGCGATGGTTGAGGAATCAATTTGCCTCAGATATGGTGGTGGAGGCAATGTGTCTGATCAACACCTTTAGGTTTTCTCTTTTAAACTGTGTTTGAGTTGGGGATTAGGCTTTTGATAACTGTCTTAGCCGTAATCCCCACTTATTTTTCCATTAATCCTCTGCTCTGATCCTTTCTCTGGCTTTCTACAATCTAATACTCTTTTTCTGTGACTTCTTTGTCGTTTCCAGGTTTAACAGGGGTGCAGGGCAGTAGAGGCTCATGAAACCTCGTTGACAGCATAGATTTGCATCCCGTAGATGATTTCTTTGAGGTACTCGAAAGGCGGAAGATCGTCATCCTCGTCTCGCGAAATTTCTTCATTTAATCAAGAAAAAACCTTAAACCTGCACAATACAAACAAAATGAGGAAATCCTGCGTTTATATGGTAAATCTGCATCAGAGGGCGTGCGGGAAAATGGCGCGATCCGAGCTGTTGATCGTACTATGATCAACGGTCGGGAATGACTCGGAAGGTCAGTGGCAGAGAAAGTTTGACTGGGAAATGGAATCAAGGATTTAAATGTGGGCTGTCGATCTGCAGAGATCGACGGCGGAGATTGATTTTCCGTAGCACCGAGGCATGGCTAAACCATATGCAACTTGGATAAAGATCGGACAACTTCAACGAAGGGTAGCCATCGGACGCGAGGGTTCAGATCGAACGGTGGTCAATAATTCCACTGGGCGGCCATGGTCTGGAAGTTAATGCGTGGGGAAAAAAGGTTAAGCAGTGGTTTTGGAATGGTACCAGGGACACGCGTCCAAAAGCGTATGGAATCGCTGGTTGCGGGGTCGAAACCACCCTTCGCTGGAGAGCGGTGTGGAAAAGAAATAAGTGGTTTCGAGAAACAGCGCGGGTAAAGGCGGGGTCCACATGGTAAGCCACGTGCTGCACCGTCCGATCTGCGGAGCAGATCGACGGTCGGCATTATTTCAGAAATTTATATGGGGGAAGAACTTTAGAATTTAATAAAAACCCGATTTTCATAGTTTACAAAGGTTTCTGGTGTTTCGGGCGGGGAGAAAGAATAAGCGCCCGAGTGTCTTGGCGCCTGGACATGGCACTTGGGTTTATGGTCGGAAAAGGGTTAGAAACTTAGCTCGAGGGGGCTTAAGTTCAACGCATAGAAAGCATGATTTTCCATGGGTTTTTAAGGGAAATGAAAATTCCGATAAGGTTAAGAAATGGGTTTTTAACCTTATAAAAGGGATTTTGATGAAATGGAAAGGGAGAAACATGGAATTGTGAGGTTTTCATGGGAAATAGAAAATAGAAAAATGGGGTTAGCTTTGAGGAGAAGGAAAAGGGAAAAAAGGGTCCTTTGCAGAAGTAATCAACTGTGGATTTTTATAGGATTTCAGAGGCTTTTGGAGTATAAAAATAGCAATGAAGGATTTGGACAGAAGGAAGAGGCAGGAGGCCTTTATAGAGACTTCAAGAGCCAACAACTTTTAGTGAAAAATTTGTTCCTTGGAGGCTCCCATAAGTTTTAGCCACCTTTTGGTAAAACAAAATATTTATAGGTGGCTAACATATTGTTTGGAAATTCTTCATCAAATCTCACATCAATACTTTCAACTATTTTCCGAAGAGTCTTGTTATAGCACCTGTACCCTTTACTTTTGGATGCATATCCTAGAAATATTCCTTCATCTGCTCTTGCATCAAATTTTCCAAGATTTTCATCATTATTCTTTTTGTAACACTTGCTACCAAAGATTCTGAAATGTCTGATTGAAGCTGGCTTTCCATGCCACAGTTCGTAGGGGGTCTTGTCACTGCTTGGCCTTAAGTGAGCTTTATTAAGGATATGTACTGTTGTGTGATGTCTCTTGCTTCTACCAGAGAAAGTTTCAAAAATATTATTCTCTTGCATCATGGTTACCAAAATTTGTTGAACATGCTGTTTTTTTGTCTTTCTTTTCTCAAGCATGTTGAGGTGTTCTGCAATGATAGGTGTTGCTTTATTCCATGTTCATTACATGAATCTGCAAAGAAGTCTATATATGTGAATTCTTATCCTCTATACGATACGATACATTTAGCTTGTATCCGGTTTGGTTTTTAACTAATGCTGAAGATCTTCAAACTTTTCGATGGTTCTAATTTTTTCTTGAAGAAAAAGCAACCCATGTCATTCTCGAGAAATCATCTATTATCAGCATGAAGTAGGATTCTCCACTTGGTGTCTTAGTTCTAGCAGGTCCACACAGATCCATGTGCACAAGCTGGAGTGGTCTTCTTGTTGATAGCTCATCTTTAGATTTAAAGGATGTGCGAGTCTGTTTCCCAGTTGACAAGATTTGCATATGGTGTTTGAAGGTCTTTTTATTTCTGGCATATCTCTGACTGCTTTCTTCTTGCTCAGTCTAATGATATGGTCGAAACTGAGATGTCCCAATCTCCTATGCCATAACCATGACTCCTCAAGTTTGCTAAGATGGCAGGCTTCATCTTCCTCTTTCACTATGTACACATTACTCTCTGTTCAGACACCTTTGAGCAGAGTCTTTCTTGTTGTGCTTGACCTGACTACACAATCTTGTGCTCTAGAAAGAACTTCACAGCCTTTGTCACACATCTGACTGACACTCAGTAAATTTGCTTTCAGTCCATCCAAAAATAGTACTTCTTGGGCCTTTCCTCTGCCATTGTCTATGTTGACTGAGCCTTTTCCCTTGATCTTTCTTGATTTATCATTGCCAAAGGTAACATTTCCAGATTTCTTTTCATCAAGAGTTATAAACTTGCTTTTGTCTCCTGTCATGTGTTTAGAGCAGCCACTGTCCAAATACCATTGACTCTTCAAATATTGAGCAGTTAAAGCCAAGTCACATTTATTCACCTTCTTTATCCACTGGAGGCCTCCTTTTGTTTGGTACCTTTTGTGAGGCGATGAATTATATCTTCTTAGAGAACACTTGGAAGGCATATGTCCAACTTGATTGCATATACAACATTTGATCATAATTTTTGCAGAATTATGAGTATGAACAGAATTTTTTTGTTTCATAAACCTCCTTGAGGTGTTAAACATTAACCTTTGTCCATACTTTGTACACTCAATGATTTTATGACCAAATTCCTTACAATAAAAGCAGTAACCATAGAAGCTATTTGCATACCTGATGTAAGGTTGTTTCTTCCATTTGTTTGCTTGAGGCAGTCTCTTCAATATTTGCATCTTTTGCTGGTTTGAACTACTCCTCCTTGTATGGAAATATGCAGCAATGTGTCCCAGCTTGTGGCAGATATAACATGTGGCATTCTTCATAGGAGGGAAGAATATCCTTTGATGGCTTCCAAACTTGACATACTCAGGAGCATATGATCCTTTTTCTATTGTCTTAGTGTTTACTTCATTCTTTGTTACTGGAGATTTCTTCTGATCTCTGTCTTTCTCATTACAGATTTCTTCTATTGTAGGAATTGTTTGAGCTGCTTCATCTTCCTTCTTTTCTTTTATAAAGATAATCTCTCTGTCAACCTTTTCTTTGCCTTTACTTGATTCTCCTTCATAGCCTATTCCAGTTTTTATCATGGGAGATCTTTGAGCAATCAGAATTTCATTCAACTTGCTAGAGCTTGTAGTTAGGGGAGAATTTATAACCACTTTCCTTTGTGCATATTCTAATTTCTTCCTGAGACATACTACTTCTTCTTCCAGCTTCTCTTGTTCTCTAGTTTTATCCTTGATTTCCTGAAGTAAAATATCTGCTATCTTCTTGGTTTCTTCAAGTTCTATCTTTAGCTGCTTGAGTACTTCTGAGTATTGTTCTTCTCTTACATACTTGAGAAGAATGTCCTTTTGTTTTCTGCATTTCAGTTCGAGTTTGTCAGTCTCTTCCAGAGCACTTCTTAGCTCCCCCGCAAGGTCGACTTCCCCTTCTTCTTCTTCATCTTCTAGTAGGAGTCCCTCAAGATTTTCTATGGCCATTAATAAAAATTATGAGGTTCCTTCTTCACTTGAGGGTTCGTCTGAATCTTCAGATGTACTGCTGTCTTGTTGAGCATAGAAGGATTTTCTGCTGAACTTCTTTCCCTTCTGATAGTTCTTTGATTTATTTTTCTCTGACTCTTGAGCCTGATTCCTTGCTTTCTTGTGAGGACACTTAGTAGCATAGTGTCCAACTCTTCCATAGTTAAAGCACTTGAAAGGAAGTTTACCTTTGTATTTACCTAAGCCTCTATCCAGTTTCTTGACAAATTTTTCTTCTTCTTCATCTGAGCAAGAGCATATTTCTTCCTCTTCTTCTTTCTTCTTTTCTATTTTAAAGGTTGCTTCCCTCGTACTTGGCTTCTTCTGTGGGAGCCTCATTTCATAGGCTGTTAGATTTCCAAGTAGCTGGTTCATGGTCAAGGTCTCCCAATTAGCTGTTTCTTCTATTGCAAACACCTTTGGATTAAATCTAGATGGAAGAGATCTTAGAATCTTTTGTACAATTATACTTTCTGGCATTATTTCTCCAAGAGCTTTCATATTATTAATAATTTCTGCAGCTTTTAGGAAGAAACTGGCAATGTCTTCATCATCATTCATTCTTAGGTTCTCAAACTGGGCTCTATAGACTTGAAGTTTGGCAGTCTTTACTTTCTTGTCTCCCTCATGTATGTTCTCAAGAGTATCCCATATTTCTTTGGTAGAGTCTTTGTGCATTACTTTAATAAACTCTGCTTCACATAATCCATTCAAGATGGCATTCATGGCTTTTGCGTTAGCCACAAAGTCTTGTTTTGTTTCTTTCCTTGTGTCAGTTGCCTTTGGGGAATATCGTAAATCTACTGCAGCCCAGACTTCTATTCCTAGAGACATTATGTATGTCCTCATTTTGATTTTCCAGAAAGCATAATTTTCTCCAGTGAAGAAAGGGGCTTTGTTGGTTGAACATCCTTCTTTACTAGCCATCCTGAGAGCCTAGGATCTCCTTTCAGTTGTTAAACTTGTACAAAGGAACCTGGCTCTGATACCAATTGTTGAACTTTTAGTTACACTGAGAGGGGGGGGGGGGGGGGTGAATAAGTTTAACACATTCCTGATCTTTTAAAATTTTTATTAAAATTAATTACACCTTAATTTCATATCTAATTTAATATGTGAGTAGTCTTAGAATGTAACGGCGGTATTAGTATAATGTAGCGATGGACTTAATATGGCGTGGGGTATTAATGATGATACATGTCAGGATCAATACATAAAAATCATGCACGGAGACACGGATATAGTGGAAACCCATAAAAACCATCTTATTATTGTAGTGATGCAAAAATGACTCCAACTCCCTCTCTTGCTGACATTTTTCTACGACGCAACCTACGAAGGGCTCCAACCTCAGTTACGCAAGCTACAACTTGCAAGGAAGCACCAACTCCCTTCAATTTTCTGCAGGCACCAACCTACAGGAGGCTTCAACCTCAGTCAGCTACAACTGACAGCTATCAAGCTGCAATTTGATAGGGAAGCTCCAACTTCCTCAATTTATAAAACTGAATGTTTTCTGATTTACTTCAGATATCATCTCTGTTCTGTAGCTTATCTTTCTGCTCTTATTCTCTTAATCTTCTCTTCCTTATTCTTCTATATTATACATTCTCAATATTTGCTCTCTCTCCTTCTCTAACTTCTCCCCTTTTTTTTCATATCAAGGTGATATTCTATATATAGAGTTCATTACATGACTCTTTACATTCCTCAGAGAATTTAAAGTGAATAGTCCTAACTTTTTGTCTTATGTCTTCTCATTCCTTTTAACCAACTCATTTTAAAATTATAGCAATATGTACAAATTTCCATGCTACAGTGGGATTTTGTCTTTTCCTTAGGATACTTGCCTTTGCATCACAAAAAATATAAAAAATATTTACATTTACATTTTTAATTATACATCTCAATTCCACTCAGCTTCTTTTCTGAATTTTTGATTTACTGACTTTGTCTTTTCTTGCTGCTATTAAGAACCTGTTCTGCATACTCTTTCTTCACTGTCATCTGCATATTCCCTGTTTTCTGTGCTTATTCACCTGTCCAACTCATTCCTGTACATATTCCTGTCAAACCTGTAATCTCTGTGGATCTTTGCATGCTCTCCTCTTCTTTTATTTTTCATAATTGCATTAAAGTTTCATGCCCAATCATTTCCCAAGTCCAGGCAATCTCACAATCTCTGCTTTGTTCTACGCTGGGAAAACTTAATAAAACCAAGTCTGGTCATTTTTAATGTCTCAATTCTTCAGTTATAATCTGACTGTCTATTCCGTATACATATGCGCCTCCACATATATAGATGCTCTATGTCAACGCATATATTCAGCGTTCTTTAATTACCAGAAACGTTATACCAGAGTCCAACAGTACTCGACGTTCTTTTATTTATTCGCAACCTTAATATATATCAATATATGGTCACACCTTCGTCCTTATTAATTCATAAACTTTAATATATTTGATTTGGGCCCACACACCCACAATACATATAATATATATGTAATTTGTCCACGTGAATGACCACCAATATTAAACTTTGATCGACTCTTTTAACATACCCCATCGAACCTTATATTAAGATTATAATACGTTGAAAACATTAATAAACCAATTCATAATATATGACTCCACCCGGGCCCACGATACAACCAATGGACCCACACAACCAATCAAATGCACATATAACACCTGGCTATCTTCCGCGCACATCTATTAAACTTCTGGAAACTTCGACACGTGATCACCGTCCGATGTCGAACCTTCAGATCAACGATCGATATCAATTTCGCTCGGTGTCTTCGTACTGACATTAACGCGCGATGGCGCACGTTAGGCGATGGTATTTGAATAGTGGCCTGGCCATGTGTCACGAAGTCTATGGAATCACTGCAAATTTATCAAAACCACTTTCCGTATAATGGTGGTGCGATAGAAACCACCCTCCGGGTTAAACCACTATTACTATTCCTTGGTCAAAGTTCCACCTCTCCAGGTTCCAGTTCTTCGTTGCGCTCAGGTTCCGTCCACACCGTTCCGTAATCCACAATTTCATATATATATATATATATATATATATATATATATATATATATATATATATATATATGTTTTCGACTATGGTTCCGTCTTTGAATACGATTCCGCCTCCTTCATACTGCGCATTTCAACACAGTCCTGCCATATATATAACGCATAGTTCTCTATTCTTGGAATAACAGCAGTGATAACGCCTCTGTCTTCGTATTTGCTTCCTCTGCCTCTGCCTCTGTCTCTGCATCTGTTCCTGTCTCTGCATCTGCCCCTGTCTCTGCATCTGCTACCTCCTTTTCCATCAATGACAACATTTCCAACATGAAGTTCTTTCTTCCACGTCTTCTTCTACTGCAACTTCTTTTAGAAGAATCATGTGACTAATTATTCTGCTTCTGAGCAAGGAACACTACTTCTCCATGGCACTAAGTTTTTTTCTTCCTCTTTTCGAAATCTTTCTCTCATTTTGCAAACTTTTCCACCAAGGTGTCAAAAGTAATGACCTTGAGTTACCCACTAGCTTGTAGGGATTCAAGATAGTGAGAGTATGCAGGATAGAGGGACTTGAAAAAGAATGTGAGAGGAATGTCCAAATTAACACTAGTGGCATATACATCATGCATGATGGATGTAACTCCAGAGGCTAGAGCCAGGGGGTTATCATATTTCAACTCAAGGTTGAACCATCAACTAAAAAACCTCCAATTATGAGTGTGAGTCATATAGATATTTTAAATTCTTAAATACACCAAAGAATTTTCCATTGAAACTATATGATGACTTACCTCTTCACTTGCATAAGTAGTGATTAGGGCATATGTTTTTCTGTCCTTTTTCTCCCAAATTTCTGAATATTTATCCAATGTGGGCTTGGCAAGTGCATTATCACCATATCCTTCACAAATCCCCTTCCATAAGTCATTAAAAATGAGAGTATGTGTGATTTTTATATACCATTATCTATAGTTTTACTTGTCATTGAGCACTATACCAAAAATGGAGATGAGATAATTCATCTTCAAAGGATCTCTAGGATGGGTTCGAACAAGCTCAAGAATATGACCAAGATTACAGAGATGTCAAGAAAGGATTAACACAAACTTAATTGCATGATATAAAAAATAATTCAAGGAAGCACTTAAGGGAATGAATAATATAGACTTATGTAGGAACACAATAGAATATAGATATAAACATAAACACAAAGATAAAGCAAAAATGAAACTTCATTTCATTAATATCAAACATCTGTAATATGCTTACATACATAATGGAAATAAACTAGCTCGAGAGATGGTAGCTTATCTCTGAGAAGAGATGTGGCACCTACATGCCTCCGAACAGTGTTATAATGAGGTTCAAGGGATTTTTTATTATTAAACAATAAGGGAAAAGCATAAACAACCAAAACCCTAATCGAAGGAGATGGAACACTAAGATTTTGTGGGCCCTATTGGGGTTAGTTGGGTATCCAACTTCTCGGGGTTGTAAATTTGTCATATTAAATATATTTGGCATGTACGATACCTTGTTGTAAAGATATATCCAAGTACTACATGATTTTTCATAGACATGGGCTTGCTACAAGCCTCAAAAAAATGTTGTTTATGGGGTCAAAACTGCCCTGGAATTTCAGGACCTGAAAAATTGCTAAACATAGTAAATGCTATAAACATGGAAAATGGTGAAACCGACTGGAGGTCTAGGTGGAAAAGGAGGGTGGAAACTTATATCCACTTGGATTAGTATTCCATATTTAGTAATATATGGTCCCAATTTTGTGCAGAGCCTCCACGAGGTGAGTAAATTTATGTTGAACTTGGTCCTTGGTGAACCACTTGCCCTGGTGAAGGAGTTGGCCTGCTTTGATAACTCGATATAGCGGGATCCTCTGTTGGTGGGTGTTCTTGATCTCCATGTCCATGATTTGATTATTTGTGGCATGTTCCATGCAGTCAGGGTTTAACTCCATTTGTGTGAGTTGTTCTACAATGTTGGACATGTCCAATAATGGTGGAAAGTATGGCCGAAGGTGGTCCACATTAAACATTGGGTGCAAACCAAGGAATGGTGGAATGCTGAGGTTGAAAGAATTGTCCCCTATGATAATTTGTTTCTTGGATCAGTCTCTTATATTATTTGATTGACATAAGGGCTATGAGGTAGTCATCCCTATTAGGAAAAATAAGTGCTTGGAGTTCTTGATTAGTTATAGAGTTAAAACGATATATAACTGAATCAACATCGTTTATTTTTTATTCAATCATAGGGTTCATCTTCTTAATGTCTATATTCAAATTTAGAATTATTGTCTTCTCACATTCTACTAGAATATTCACATACAATATTAATTGAGAAATTTTCTCATCAATCATGCCCCATAACCTGTCTTTAGCCTTAATTAGAGATTCCTTTCCAAAGGTAAATTGCGATAGAAATTTCTACGGGGACTGGATTTCCTTTTCTTTATCTATTGAGATAGATTGCATTTCTTTAATGATTTTAACTTTTTGTTCAAACTATTTTTTCTATCCATTTTACAATGTCTCTCTTTCCAACTTCTTTTATTTCAATTCCTTTTCTAGCTCATCCATATTGGCTTCAAATAGTTTCAATTTATTAGGATCCACATTTCGAGAGGAATCTCCCTTCAAATATTCATCAAGATTCTTTTATATTTTTCTATTTCTTTGGAGTATCCATTTTCTTTCTCCTTTGCTTCCTCAATTAATTTATCAGTTCTATCCTTGAATTCTTTGCATTGATTCTCTTTCATATTCAATGACTTCTCCATTTCCTTCATCCTTTTGTCTTGTTCTTGTCTTTGTTGAAAATTTTCCACCAGGTTGGTGAGATTACAGTTTGGATTCTTCATACTCAACCTTAAATGTTTTATTTATTTATCCTTATATTCTAGGATTTTCTTAGTTATTGTGCCATCTTTTGACATGCATGATTGTTTAATTATTTTGTCTTCAAGTTATTTTATATCATTAACTCAAGTCCTTACTGGGACCCTGGCGTGATTGAGTTGTGCCTAGACCTTGGTAATAATAGTTTGATAATTTTTGTTAGTACGCCACAAGGAAAAGACCCTCGAGTGGATGATTTGAGGAAGCCCTTATAAAAATAGCCCAGATATCTGTTTTTAGTAGAGGTCACTAGAGGAGGTTGGTGGGTGGAGGTTTTTGCAGATGTTTTTTTGCAGTGCGTTTCTAATCATAACACGCACCAGTGTGTACTATCAAATGGCACATCGATACATTATGCTCTCCGTATAAACTCGCTCGGTGCATCTCATTAATCTAATGCACTGGTGCATACCATCAAATGGCACACTAAGACATTGTGCTCTCCGTAAAAACAGGCCTGGTGCATCTCAGTAATCCAACGTACTATAAAGAAGTGTAGTGCACCATTGATACAATCGCCTGGTGCGTCTCATAATCTAGCGCACCGAAAAAGGGTTAATTTAAAAAAAAATACCGGCCATAAAAAGCTTCATTTTTACTTGTTTCAGTGCTCTAGAGCTCTCAAGGACCGGTGTGAGTTTTTCTTCTTTGAGGCGCCCTGCCATCGGTGCTCCCATTGCCCACATTTCTTCCGTCCATTGCTCACTGTGTGGAGTCCAAATTTTTGAAAACGGTGGGAAAATTTGATTTTTAGTATTCCTCAGCAAATATGCCTCCTTGATGCACAAATGTGCAACTAATCTACTTGTTTCTCACGAATTTAACATTTTAGCAGATTAATTTCTCAAATTGACTTAAAATTTACCGTTTTAAAAAAAAAATCTACGCAGTGCATTCGAGCCATTCAGCTCGCACCATTTGTGGTGTTGCCTATAAATATACAGGCCGCATCGAAACCAATGTTAACGGAAACCACACCAGGTTTCAGTGCAGAACCAAGAAAATGCGCACCGCTTTAACACTAAAATAATGCAGTGCGTGTCGGTTGTCGGTCGTACCGATCATTTAAATTTTTTAAAAATAACACATTATGTACGACTGTACGGTGGTGCAGTCGTTTGCCGGAACACACCGGGAATTATGTACGGCTGTTGGGCAGTGTGTTGACCAAGCTAACCACCCCGAGGTAGATAGTTTGGTCAATGCACTGCAAAAAAAATATTTTCTGTTTTACCAGTGTGTGAAGTTTTTTCATGTGCACCGATTTTTTTTTCACTAAAAATTATATATATATATATATATATATATATATATATATATTTGTAAATACATTTGTGATTTAATAAAAAAAATGTATTTAAAATGTGAATCATTCAACGATGCCAACGGAGAGAGGAAAGGCAAAAACAAGAGCATATGGAGGACCATTATAACATGATTCAATAGTGGGAGGCACGAGAGAGGGAGAGGCTTTTGTACCCTCGCCCTATTATGGCACCCACCCAGTTGCTCTTAAGGGAGGTAGGCCTCCTTAAGTTCTACAAGGAGGCTACATCCCTGAAGGGGCACAATGGGTTATTAGGACAGTTGCTCTATAGGTGGGATGCCCACCGATAGACTTTTCGGGTCAGTCCTGACCAGTGGTATGAGCCCACTGAGGAGGACATTTATTTTATTACTGGACTATCTAGGAGAGGCCAACATTTTCCCCAGTTTCTAGATGTCCTCGTCGGTTATGCAGCAGGGATTTAGTTGGCGTACTCCCAGAGATACATTAGGGATGATATACTTTCTCCTGCAGATTTTCAGGTGTCCAGTGGCCAGTTACGCATTGCCTCGTTTGGTACATAAGAGGTGAGGTGCCTCTCACTACTACTAATGACCATTTCACACTATACGAGTGACGAACAATGAAATAGTTGTCACTTTTATTTTATGTTGATTCTTTATTCCAGAGGCCAAGACTTGTGAGATGGTCTACCATTTTTTTGCAGCAGTTATGTATAGAATTAGATAGATGTCATTCTTAGGTACGTGGGAGGTTGACCTTCCTTTTTTATTCATATTTATTTTGTTTATTTTTTGAGAGGTGTCTGAAGACGAGAAATACTTTTGTCTGGTAGCATCGCAGGTCGATGTTACATGTACATATGCAGATGTGGGGCCAAATGATGTCCAAGAGGGGCCTGTCCAACTACTCAGCCAGGATATCTAGTGATGCACTGGAGCTGCTAGCTAGTGTTGATGATCACATGTTCGTGATGGTGTTGATTCTGTATGCGGGTTTGGATTGGTGAGGGTGTACTAACATCCTCTTCACATAGGATGAACCACCAGATGCTAGAGGTAATATTATTTTTTTCTTTAAATTAATATAGTTTCATGTTATTGTCTTAATTAATTAGAATGAAATTTATTCTAACACATTCTTTAACTTGTTTTATTAAATTGTTTAATGAAATTATCTAATTATTGTTGTGTAATATATATTTTGTATATATTGGCACATTCGTTGGGGACATGATTCCATACCCACTGGATGATCCTATAGATCATGACGAGGAGATGGCAGAGGCCACAGATTAGGGTGAAAAACCTGATCCTCAGGTGTAGATACCCAGGGACATGCGGCATAGGGTAGACATCTGATTCAGGATGGAGTTGGGCAACCGAATGCGTCTACTCCTGGTTAATGAGGGAGTCCGCCCTACTACAATTAGAGAGATATAGGCTGATCGTATGCTCATAGAGCTCTAGAGGGACATGCTCCACGATATGATGAGATTTATGCATCATATCATCGGAGCACCTAGGCTACTGGCAGCTAGGAGGGATAGGCGCCATGGAGATGTGCGATAGAGAAACTCATCGGATGATAATGATCATGATCAAAGTGAGCATAATTCTAGTACTCCAGCTCCTCCTCCTTCACCTTGCGCCGAAGATGAGCAAACATCATCTAGTCTTGAGCAGGCATCTTCTGAGCAGGCACCATTGTTGGGTCCCAGAAATGTCCTTAAAAAGACATCCACTTTCACCATCATATCCATTATATCACCTCCATCTCACCTCCATTTCAATACCATGTCACTACATTCATCTCACTTTCATCATCATTTGGGTTACCCTTGTTTTTTGCAAACGTTATTAATTTCTAGTGTTTTTAAGTGAATTTGTGATCAAAAGTTAGGAAATAATATGCATATGATTATACCTTAAAAGTGGAAAGAGTTTCGTGACATGTGTAGGTTCATTGGAAGCTTCCAAGGCCCTCTTATGTGGATCTCAAGGATCAAATTCGAAATTATCTTCATGGTATGAAGGAGATTTGAAGGAGAGATATGTGGCTTATGGTTAGAAAATTGGTTGAGAATATTATGGATCAAAGGAGATGAAGAAGGATCTCATTAATGAGGATGTTGCTTAGGAATTAATTTGTATATAATTTGTATAAATAGGATATCTCTCTCCTTTATTTGTAACTTTGCTAACTTAACTTGTAATTCTTTTATACTTTGTAATTTTGAAGAACTTGAATAAAGCTTTGAGGTTCCAAGCATGGAAGGAGATGTGAAGTAGGAGATATCATGGAGCATATTAGAATGTAATGTAGATTATATTTGATTTTTTAATTTTTTAATTTTATTTATTTTTTATATTAGCTTTTATTGTTGGACATTGGGTTCAACGCTCCCCGTGTATTTTGAAAAATGGACTAACCACCCCTCCTAGATCCTAACTCTGGCGATTGTAGCGGAGACTAATGCCTGTAGGTTTTGTTCTAACGGAAATCGTGATTCCAACAAGTGGTATCAAATCGATAAGTCTCGAGTTCGAAACTCACCCGACTCATGTTGGGGGGGAGATTGTTGGACATTAGGTTCATGACTCCCCGTGTGTTTCGCGACATCGACTAAACTGCCTCTTGTGGATCCTAAATTTGGCGATTGTAGCGGAGACTAACGCTTGCAAGTTTTGGGCTAATGACAATCGTGTTTCAAACATTTATTTCATTCAAGTATGTCATTTCATTTTTATGTTGTTTTCATTTTATTGAAAGTTTGATAGTTTCGATTTTCCATTCATGCAAGTGTGTTCGACCGGTCAATTGTAGATTTAATTTTCATGTAAGAGTGTTTTTGAATTCATGAAGAATGCTAGATTATATTTGATTCATGCAATTATTTACATTTACAGTTGACTGTTGAATCTTGTGCTCTCTAAGTCGTCTCAAGAAAGTGGCTCTGTCATTTTCCAATTGGATCAGATTTGGGCATTCGGTTATGCAACAACCATAGGTTTATGATTTATGCATGTGTGTTAGATTAGTTCTCAAATTTTTCAAGCATTTTCCTGTATTTTAGTCAAGCATTTATTGCATCCATTTTCCTGCATTTCTGTCAATCATTTTCCTGCATTTCGGTCAAGCATTTAGATTTCATACATTTTCATGCATTTATGTCAAGCATCTATATTAAGAATTCAATTTCTTTTGAATTTATTTTGAATTAGATTAGATGATTTTGGTTTTCGTTATTTGATTATAATCGCAAGCGTAGATTAGAATTCAATTATGCAAGTAGATTAAATTTAATTCCTGAATGTAGAATAGATTTTCAAGCTAATATATAAATGGTGTGATTAGGTTATTTTTTAGTTTTCATAAACTGATCCCTATCATATATTATGTACTTATGTCTCACAAGTCCTACGAATCCCAGATTGATAATTTATGTTAGTAATCTAATACAAATTATTTTACTCAACATTTTGGCACCATTGCGAGGGAGGCGTACATAAGGATTAGTGTTAGTTTAGAATGTTGTTTCATTTGTTAGCTTAGTTTCAATTACATTGCAATTTCATTTTCGCAATTTTAGTTTTTTTTTTTTTCATTTTTACGCAATTTCATTCTTTTTATGCAATTTCAGTTTCTTTTGTTGTTAGATTAGTTTTTCATATATATATATATATATATATATATATATATATATATATATATATATATATATATATATATATATATATCGATTAATAAAAATCTTGAGTATGCTCTCCTCCTGCGCTGTGTGTGATTTGGAGGATCAGAGAAAGAATTTTTATGTTAGTATAAAATAAAAACATAAAAATATAAAATATAAAAAAAAATATTATTTAGCTAACTTCTGTTTTCATCATTTGATTTGATTTTTCAATAAACTTTAAAATAAATAAATAAAAATTAAAACAAAAATAAATGTATCAAATTCCATTTTCTTTATTAATAAATTATTTTTAATAAAGAAAATTAAAAAAATAAAAATAATTATGATTTTAAAAAATTGTTTGGTTTAATATATATATATATATATATATATATATATAGTGTAACAGATATAGCAGACAAATCAAAAGAGCCATCAACACTTAATTTTACCAGAAAACACACTAGTTTAGACACACATTTTAAACGGGGGAAAATATGAAAAAAGTAAAACATGGGTTTTTATCAGAACGAGGTGAATTAAATAATTGAAAATGGTTTCTTTAATTTTGCAACCGTTTGAGAAAAATCTGTGGTTATTCGTAGCCTTAGTTTGCAGACTGCATGAGGAAAAACCAATTTTTAATTAAATGCATAGTGAACTGTTTGAACATGGCATGTGGTAGGGGGAAGAATTCAAGTTAAAAACAAACTCTACTGTAGCATTCAATCCATATGGCACATAGCCCAATTGTGATGGGTTCATTGTGCTCTTCCTGCCTGCTGCTTCACCATTTTCTACGTTGTGCACATAAAATATTTACTTAGCATGGATCCCTTAAACGACTTCCAGACCCTACAAAAATTAAAATCACAACCATTAGAATAAGTTTCCCACAAAAATTAATTTAAGTTTGGAGAGGGGTAGGGATTTTTTCCAAGGATTGTACAACTGTTGTGATATCAACACAATATTTTGTGGTATTCTGGTAAAGAACTCAGGTGGCAGCGAAACATTTACAATATTTGTTCTTATTACTAGAAAAGAAGAAAATTTTGGAACCTTATATCCAAATGTCTCACATCGATATTTTTTTATTGGCCAGCTAACCTTGTGAAGAATCTATTTTGGAGTAACTGCTTGAACAAACAACGACGGTGGTGCGTGAAGCAGCGTGGTAATCACAACAGATTTTCCAATCTCCTCTAATCAGTGACTCTGACGGTGGCCTCTCATCGGTGATTATAAAATCAACGACAAACCATTATATGGACAATGTTTAACAGAGTTGGGGGTGTTTTGTTTGGTAGGAAAAATGAGCCAAATATCATATGATTTCATCGGTGGTGTTTTACCTGGCAGAGAAGCATATTTTTGCATATTTTTGTTTTATTAATGTGGCAATGAAAAAAACTACCCATATATGTGGAAAATTCAATGCATTCATTTGAACGCTGCCCTGTCATATAACCAACACAGTCAACATTTGTCTAACATTCTCATGGGTATGAAAAATAAAACACAGTCAACTCTTTCTCCCGAATTCGATCTTGAGAAAATCAGTTAATGAAAACGTTTTTCATTTCAACACATTACACTTTTGAGTGCTAATGAGAAACTATTTGGTATTGGAACAAGAGGAGCTCTACAATGAGAGTGATAATGGCAGAACCCTAGTTTTTCTGTGGGGATTACTACTGTTGGTGCAGATGGAGGATCTTCAGTGGACAAACCCCTGGCGTCATGCATGATGACACTTGTGGGGTTGACAAGTGGGCCAATGCTATCAGGATGGCCTGGATTTCTTTGGTGAGGGCCACCACTTGGCGCTCCATTAAGACTGGGCTTGTCTACATTGTCCTCTTGCTTCTCACGTGACGAGTTTTTTGTTCTTTTAATTTGGTGTTTTGGAGGTCCTATGGTATAATGGTGGCAAGTTTCTTTCAAAACCTACTCTATTTACTATTAGATTTTTTCCATTTTCCTTGGGATGGCATGAAGGTCCCTCTATTTAGGGTGTAGGGGGTTCTTGTGCACTTTCTTTCTCTCTCAGGGTGAACGGAACTTTGTCCAGTGGCAGTAAGTTATATCCTGTGCCATTTTCAGTTACCTCCATTTTTCCCAGGTTTGTTCTGTGTTGTGTTGTTTCTCGTGGTTTCTCCTGGGTTGTTTTTTATCTCGGGTCATCTTATTGGTGTTTGGGCTACCAGGTCAGTTTCCATAGTTCTTGGGCTGTTTTTTTAGTTTCCTATTTTCTATCGTTATTCTCACGGACCTTTGGGTCTGTCGCTATGACCTTACGGGAAGTTAGAACTGTAAACCCTGTTTGCCAGTGCTTGGGGATTAGGGTTTATACCATTTTTTTCTATGGGAAATGTGAAGGAATTTGTTGATGTGGAGCTGGAAGCAAAAGACATTCTGTGAGTTTGGGGTTTGGACCCTACTAGCCCTAATTTGGCGAAAGTTTCCCTTCCATCTTGGTCATATGAGGTGAAGGGTGGGGAGGAGAAATATAAATGGAACCCAAAGATAAGGTTGGATTCCATCAAAGGTATTACAATTACTTCTTCTAAGCCTCGGTCCGTGGACAGGGCCGATTATGTCTTATAACAAAATCCCCTAGGTTTGGATAAGATATTTGTATCTTCCGATTTACCCTTGGTTGCCTCCTCTAGTCATCTGGGACCTGGGGTCTCTCATGCGCACTTTTATTCTGGTGGTCTGGAGGATATTATTATCGGGGCGGGGGTGGAAGGTAAATCATACATGTGCTCTAGCAGTGGAATCAGGCCTTTGGATCCTTGTGTGGATAAGTTGGGTGTACCTTCTGAGATTGCTCCTATCGACTCTCGAAACTTGGGCTCGGGCTCTCCATTGATTCTTGGGGTTTCGGTTGTTTCTGGGATGGCAGACCTCATTAGGCCGGATTGGGGCACTTGTGGGGGTTTTGACATTTTTTCTTTGGGTGGTCTGAGTGGGGGCTTTCAGGGTTTTTTGGGCATATTCAGCGAGAAGGAGGTTGACTTTGCTGGCAATGGAAACCCTGGTCTCTAGACGAGGGTTAGTGAGGGCCCGTCTCAGGTTGGCTTGAAACAAAGTCATGACATGGATGTCTTGGGGCTGGCCTGGTTCAGATAGGGAATGATGATGCCCAGAATATGGGAGGGTATTTCGGTGGTGGTGCATGATCATCCAAATTATCTGTAAAATTTGATGGGAAGGCCAGGAACAAAAGGAAGAAAGGAAAAAATATTAAGGAGAGTTATGAGTGCCCGAATTTGGCCTTCGGGGTTGATCTTCATTTTGATAGTGTGATGGTGGCTTCTGAGTTGATCTTGGTGGGGAGGGCCAGAGGGAAATTCTTCTCTGTAGATTAAATTATGGAATGGATTCAAGTCAGTTGGATGGCAGCCCCAGATAGGGATGCTGAGGGTATTAATTTGTCAAAAAAATGGTTCATGGTGACCTTCAAGAATGCTGCAACGCTGGAATGGGTCCTCTCTCGTCAATGGGGTTTCTGTATCGCTCCAATTCTCTTCAAAATATGGACCCCGTTATTTGCCGCAAACAGGGAGAGAGTGGATGAAATCCCGGCTTGGGTTCATCTATTGGCACTTCCGCCACATTTCTGGATTGCGGAAGTCTTTAGGGCGACCATAAATAGTTTGGGGACCTTCCTGGAAGCTGATATGTCATTCTTGGTATCTAGATCCAGGAATACAACGAGAATTTTGGTAAGGTTGGCCCCAAGGGAAGGGTTAATTGGAAGAATTTTTCTGAATATGGATGGACACACCTATGAGTAGGTGTTGATTATGAACACCTCCCTTTCCATTGTTATAGATGTCACAAACTAGGTCATTTGGCCAAGTACCGTGGGTTTTAAAAAAGTTGTAAACATAAAAGGGGAATTTCCCACACTACTAGATCTAGACAGGAGGTTTCGGAGTTGGAGGAGAAAATCGAAGCAGATATCAGGGTACCAGAGGAACAGGTGTACGAATTTATAGGGTAAGTTCCGTAGATCAAAAACCAAAGGTCACCGCTGACAAATATATCACAAATTAGTACACAGGTATTATCACGTGGTTAAAACCCTCGAAGAGGGAAACAGTCCACGGCTTGAGCCAACGCGGCCACTTCAGGAAATTTATTAATATAAAAGAAAAAGTTACATATGTTTCTCTCATAAACGCTTACCAGAAAAATGACCCTCCATGCTTTTTAAATAGATATCATGGACCAATTAGGTGTTAAGCCACGAATCGAGTGTCGTTAATACTGAGGAGAGAGTGAATCGTCGGATCACTACAAATCATGACCGCCAGATTATAAGTTACAAATGTACATAGTAAAGAAACACACTTTACCTAACTCTACACTACAAATCATGACCGCCAGATTATAAGTTACAAATGTACATAGTAAAGAAACACACTTTACCTAACTCTACACTAGACTAAGTTATTCTTAACTATTTCCTATGTGTCGGAATATCCTAACATCCCCCCTTAAGAACAACTTGGGATAGGATTGAAGGATTTACAAAGGTGACACAAAAGGAGCCTATTTCCTATGTGTTGAAATATCCTAACATCCCCACTTAAGAACAACCTGGGATAAGATTGAAGGATTTACAAAAGTGACACAATAGGATAAGGAAAGAGGCATTAGAGCCTATCCCCCCTTAATGATAACTTTCCTGAACTCCAAGCATGGATCGAAGCTTGGTAAACTCCGCTTCTGTGAGAGCCTTTGTAAAGATATCGACTACTTGATCAATGGTTGGACAATATTACACTTCAAGAACACGATCATGAATGAGCTTTCTGATGAAGTGTATGTGGAGCTCAATGTGTTTCATACGCTGATGCTGAACTGGATATTTACATAGCTGAATGGCACTTTGATTATCACACCAAAGTGTAGTTGGATGCTGCTAATGAAGACCAAATTTAGACAGTATTTGACGAAGCTACATGGCTTCCTTGTTGGCTTCAACTGCACCACGATACTCTACTTCTGCTGAAGAAAGAGATATGACACTCTGTTTCTTACAAGACCATGTAATAGGTCCTGAACCAAGAGTGAATACATATCCTGTAGTGGACTTTATATCATCAGGGTCACCAGCCCATTATAATCAATGAAACCAATCAACAATGGAGATGCTCCTGCACTGTAATGAATACCGAACTGAACTTTACCTCAAATATATCGAAGTATTCTTTTAGCTACTTTCCAGTGACTTTCATGAGGTTGGTGCATAAATCGAGCGACAAGACCAATGGCAAAGGAAAGGTCAGGACGGGTATGGGTTAGATACAAAACTTTACCAACAAGTTTACGGTATAAGGTAGCATCAACTTTAGGGGTAGTACAAGTGACTGAAAGCTTGAATCTAGACTAAAAGGGAGAAGGGGCTGGCTTACAGTCTTCCATGTGAAAGTGGTGTAGAAGATCACATGCATACTTGGACTGAGAGAGGGTAATACCTTCTTTGGATTGCAAGACTTGAAGACTAAGGAGATAATGCAAGTGTCCTAAGTCTGTCATTGCAAACTTCGTTTTGAGGCTAGACTTCACATGTTTTATATGGTTGGGATCACTACAAGTAAGGATAAGATCATCAACATAAAGAACAAGGATGGTGAAGGACTTACCCACTTTCTTGGTGTAGACAGTGTTGTCATAATGACACCTAGAAAAGCCATTATCTAATAGAAATATATCCATTTTAGCATACCAAGCCCAAGGAGCTTTTTTGAGACCATAGAGAGACTTCCCAAGGTGAAAAACAAGGCTAGAGTCGTTCTGGATAAAGCTAGGGGGTTGTTCCATGTAGATTTCTTCATGAAAATCTCCATGTAAGAAGGCAGATTTAACATCCATATGATGGACTTCCCATTTAAAGAAGGCAGCAAGGGAAAGAATAAGGTGAATAGAATTCATTTTGGCAACAGGGGAGAAGGTTTTAGTATAGTCAGTGCCTTCAACTTGTGATAATCCTTTAGCGACAAGACGAGCTTTATGTCTATCCTCTTTTCCATCTGGTCCAAACTTTGTTTTGTAAACCCATCTGCATCTGAAAAGTTTTCTTCCTTTTGGAAGAGGAACAAGATTCCAAGTATCATTCGCCAATAAGGAATGATATTCTTCATTCATAGCTTCATCCCAATTTAGATGAACGGAGGCTTCTTCAAAGGTTTCTAGATCAAGATTTTCTGGAACTTGAGCCAATAAGGAAGAGGCTCTTTCTAACTAAGAACTTGTACGTCGATGATCGGCAGGGTCACCTACAAGAGAACCTATTGCATCTCTAGTAGAGCGGACCCATCTTGGAAGCTGTGGAGTAAAAGGAATAACTTCAAGAGGTGGAAGAGGATTTTCATCCTTGCTGTCATCATATGAACTAGAAGGAATTTTATTAAAAATAGAAGAGAGAGAGAGAGGTGGCACATATGCCGAATCAGGCTCACAGGCCAAAGGTGGCACACCCACCGAACTAGGCTCGTAGGCCGATATATTTTCATCAAATTTTAGATCTCTTCTAATGATTATATTTTTGGATTTTGGTTGAAGAAGTCTATATCCTTTGACATCTTCAGAATATCCAACAAAAATGCATTTTTCACTCTTAGGTTCTAAGGCTTTATGTTTCGCATCTGGAATATGGGCCCACGCATCACTTCCAAAAACAAAAAAGTGACTTACATTTGGTTTGATTGAGCTCCAAGATTCTTTTGGAGTTACATTATTTAAAACCTTAGTAGGAGTGTGATTTACTATGTAATTTGCACAGTTAATTGCTTCTGCCCAAAAATTGAGACTAAGTCCTTTAGATTGAAGCATACAATTATCCATTTCTTTTAAGGTGTGATTCTTCCTTTCAGCTACACCATTTTTTTGTGGAGTATATGGAATGGTATGTTGCAATTGAATGTCATGCTCAGTGCAGAAGTTGATAAATTTGTTGTTAACATATTATCCTCCATTGTATGATCTCAACTTAAGAATTTGGTGTCCAGATTGTTTCTCAACAAAGGCCTTAAAGGCCAAAAACATGTTAAAAACTTCACTCTTGAGTTTTAAGAAGTATACCCAAGTGCGTCTAGAAAAATCATCAATGAAAGTTAAGAAGTACTTGCAACCAGAGAAAGAAACAACAAGAAGTGGACCACATAAATCACTATGCACAAGCTACAAAGGGGCTGAAGCGTGCCAAGAGGCACGTTTGTCAAAACAATCCCAATGATGTTTTCCAAGTACACATCCAGATCAAACACCATCTCGACAAGATACCATAGGAAGACCCATCACCATATTTTCCTTACATAGAGTTTGAAGAGAACGATATTTTAAGTGACCAAATCGCTCATGCCAAAGTTTGCTCACATCATCATTATGAGCAAAAAAAATGGAGGGAAGACATGATGACCCAAAGTTGTCAAACTTATACAACCTTGTGGAATCATCAGCAATGCCAGTAGCTAAAATATTTCTAGGATCTTTGAGGTCCTTGATTACAACATCATGAGGTGAGAACTCTACTATTTTCCCTTCACCTGAATGAGTTATCTGATAAACAGATAGAAGGTTGCATGACAAGGTAGGAACACATAGTACATCATTAAAATGACCATTATCTAGATGAATGGTTCTAGATCCAACAACATTAAGAGATCTATCATCACCAACATAAATATGTTTGGTGTTACAATCATTTAAAGAAGAAAACATGGCTTTATTTTTGGCCATGTGGTAAGAGGCTCCAGAATCAATGAGCCACTCATGAGAATGAGAAGAAGAATATACATTTAATGCATAACCAGATCTTGATGCTTGATAACCACAAGAAAAAAGTTCCATTCCTAAAGATGAAGGTGAATCGTGCTCCAAATTGAGTTGTGCTTTTTCATTGCTGCTTCTAAGGCTTCCATCTTCTTAAAACATTTGGACTCTATATGGCCATCATGATTACAAAAGTTGCAATGTATATCTATCTTCTTCCATTTTTTTTTATTTGCCTTATCATTTTGGTGAGTTTCTTTTTCAGTTTGCGGCTGAAATTGCTTAGGACCCTTGTTTGGTTTCGGACCATACTTTTTAGGCTACTGCTTCTTGGGATTATTTTGATATGATTGTTGTTGGGCTGCTAAGGCTTTCTTAGAAGTGTTTCCAGAAGTGATAAGACCAAGGTGTAAGATTTTTTCTTGTTCTCTTATCAAATAATCACAAAAGGCATCAAAAGAGGGTTTCTTGTAGGTGGTTCCTAAAGAAATTATGGCTTCTCTAGTGGAATGGAAGGTGGAAACAAATAAAAAGTATGCAGGGCCAAGCTTAGAAAGAATGCAATAGATGAGGCTACCATCTTCCTTTTTGACCTTACAAACTTCTAAAAGAATTTTAAGGGTCTTGAATTTGGACAAAAAATCTTCAATAGAAAAGAAATTATTGGGGTCCAAAGTAAGCAACTTATTTTTAAGCTGGTGGGCCCTGATTTTATTTTGAATGCAAAAGACAGTATTTAGCTTTTCCAGGGCTTCATGATGGGTGTCAATGTCAAGGATATGAAATCGAAGATCTTGAGAAATGGACATTCCTATCAACCCTCATGCTTGATCTTGTTTATTTTCCCATTTAGCGACTTTATCATAATAAGAAGATTTAGTTTCTTGTCCTGTGGCTATTCTATAAAGCCCTTTACTTCTAAGTATATCTACCATGTGAGGTAGCCATTGGAAATAATTGGTGTTGGTAAGAATAATCAGGCATTCACTTTCCATTTTTTAAAAACTGAAGCTGAAAAAATCTGAAACTAACTCCTCCAATGGATCTCAAAAAATTAGGCCGATTAAAAAAAACGGCTCGAAAAATGGCTTCCGGATGAAGAAGTTATGCCTTTTTGAAAAAACTGAGTTGTAGATGCTGAAGAGTTACGAGAACAGTTTGAAATTTGATGATGGAGTTCAAATGTAAAAAAGAAATCCCGCCCCTTTAACCAATTTTTTTTTACAAAAGAAGCTTGAGAAAGAGACTTGAACCCAAGACCTCTATTCCCATAAACTAACTTCTCACCAAGTGAGATAGTAAAAGGATTTTGTAATTGTTTGAAAGGAGGAGGTTTTTTTTTTTTTTTTTTTTCTATTACAAAAGAAGCTTGAGAAAGAGACTTGAACCCAAGACCTCTATTCTCATAAACTAACTTTTGACCAAGTTAGATAGTAAAAGGATTATGTAATTGTTTGAAAGGAGGAAGGTTTTTTTTTTTTTAGTCTTCGGTATGCGTGCTTTTTCCCGCACAAAAAAAACCAAGAAAAAAGAACGAAATGCAAGCCTTACGACAGAGCGTTAGATTTTTTATTAGCCTTACCAACAACTATCTATTTTTCACTCTTTCTGATTTCCAGAGATCGCACAAAGACGCATGAAAAGAGCATACATAGCAAAAAAATCCCTTCCTCCTATTTCTAATTTGTCGAGATCGCACATAGCGCAGAGAAAAGAGCATACACAAAGAAGAGGGTATAGATCCGGAAAATAAATAAAACCTAAAAACCGAAATAAACTGAGGGAACCGAAATAAGCAGAACTATTAAAAAATATAATTTCAAAACAGATACTTTATACCTCCAGATCTAAACTAACGTAACTTGGGAAACCAGAAACCTTTTCGCATGCAATGAAAGGCGTTCATCACTGTAATAGATTCTCTAGACACAACAGAGCATTTCTCCAGGCTTGAAAATGTTCAGAAATAGTAGATATAGAAAACAATAGTTGCATGCAGTCAAAACGGCTTCACATTTGGATCAAAAATGGATGCGGCCCTCAACTTGGCTCTGATACCATGTAGGAATTTATAGGGTAAGTTCTGTAGATCAAAAACCAAAGGTCACTGCTCCTAAAAAAATCATAAATCAGTACACAGGTATTATCACGTGGTTAAAACCCTCAAAGAGGGAAACAATCCACGACCTGAGCCAACGCGACCACTTCAGGAAATTTATTAATATAAAAGAAAAAGTTACATATTTTTCTCTCATAAACAGTTACCGGACAAATGACCCTTCATGCTATTTAAATAGAGATCATGGACCAATCGGGTGTTAAGCCACGGATCTAGTGTTGTTAATACCGAGGAGAGAGTGAATCGTCAGATCACTACAAATCATGACCGTCAGATTATAAGTTACAAATGTAAATAGTAAAGAAACACACTTTACCTAACTCTACACTAGACTAAGTTATTCTTAACTATTTTCTATGTGTCGGAATATCCTAACAACAGGTTTTTCAACCGGAGCAGCATCAGGTCGCAGGGAGTACCCAGGTTGGTATGGAGGATGCTTCTGCCCCGGTGGTCAAAGAACCGATGGAGGAAAACAAGAAAGATAATGTGGTGATCACCCTGGAGGATGAGGTGTACATGGTGTCGGAGTAGTCGATTCCCCCCTTGCTGATCCTACTTCGGATTTAGCAGGTACTTCCCCTTGTCCCTCCTCTCCTCTTTTAAACTCTTTTAATCTTTTGTTCAATTGTATGGCTAAGCCTAGTCCTTCCAGGATTGAATTTGTCCCCTCTCTGTGTGTTAGTAACTTATCTCTGGCTATGGACAATATCAGCACTACTATTCCTAAACTATCCATTGATATCGTTTGTTATAACTTGAGGCCTAGAGAAAATATATTTTTAGAAAAGGAACTATACGGGGGGTTGGGAAAACTGCCCAGTATTGAGAAAGTCAAAAAACTCAGGGGTAGGAAGTCTGATTTATCCAAATCCCAACTTAAGGCCATTATAGATATTGTTGATGGTAGGAAATTATCGCTCAAAGGGGCGCTTAGAGCGGTGGTTTCCATGAACCATGTTACAAAATGATTTTTCTATCTTTCAATTGTAGGGGTTTAGCTAGTGAACCTAAAAACTAACCTTTAAAAATATTGTACATCAATATCATCCGGACCTGATTATGCTTCAAGAGACTTTGGGAACTAGGGATCATATTTCCCATTTCCTATCTCCGTTCCTCCCGAATTGGTCCTTTGTCTCATTCGATGTAAGGTGCTGCTCTAGTAGGTTAATGATTGGGCTCAATAATAACTCAGTCAATTCGATCAACAGCTGGACCTTGGATTATATGATTGCAGTGGAGGCTCACTCCATGGAATTGGGCTCTGTCTTCTCTGTACTCAACATCTATGACCCTTATGTGGATAGGGTTACTTCCAGGAACAAGTTGATGGGTAAATATTTTATGCATGGCCCTAACTTGATTGTGGGGGAGATTTAAATTTCTCTTTGGGTTGATCAGAAGCATGGGGCCCATATGCTCATGCTGACCCTTTAGCCAAATTTTTTTTGAAGATGATGTGGGAAGAAACTTTGTTCGACCCCTCCCTCACAAAATTAATTCCCACCTAGAGGAAAACTTAGGTGGGGGAGGCTCACAATTCTAAAACATCGGATCACTTCCTTTTAAGTGATGATTTTTCAAATTGTCCCATTCGCTTCTGGAAATGGGTTGGTTCTGGGGGGGTGTCTGATCATTCCCCTATTCTTTTGGAATTTGTGGGCCCATATAAAAAGCTTCCCGCTCCTTTAAAATTTAATGATGGCTGGATTAAAGAGGCAGATTACCACCAATTGGTGGTTGAAAATTGGAGGCGTCCCTTGATTGAAGAGGGCTACTCCCATGCCTAGGCTTTCATTGAGAATATGAAAAATATTAAAAAGGCCACCATTCTTTGGGCTAAATAAAAGGCCCTAAAAGGCTTGGAAACTATAAAGGTTATTAATGAGTCCTTGAGCTCCTTGTACAGTGATGGGGAGAGGGGCTTCATGGATGAGGAAGCTCAAAATAAGATCAAAGAGCTAGAAACAAGAAGGAAGAAAATTCTTAGTGACAAAGAAGAGCTCTGGCGATTAAGAAGTTGGGCCATTTGGCTTGCTACGGGAGATGAAAACACTAAATTCTTTCACAACTATGCAAAGGAGAGGAAAAACTCCAATACCATATGGGAAATGGAAAACTAAGTGGGGGTTAAGGCAAAAACCTTCAAAGATCTTTCCACCATGGGGATAAATCAATTTCAAAGTATCTATTCAGCCCAAGAAGGGGTTAATATCAGGGAAGTCATAGAGGTTGATCATCTCTTTCCTCGCTATGCTGATGAGGAAAGAAATAACATTCTTTTGGAACCTGTGGAAAAAAAGGAGATTGAACATATTCTGAAGACTATGCAAGCTGACAAAAGCCTTGGGCCTGATGGTTGGATTGTGGAATTCTTTCAATGTTTATTTGATTTGATTGGGGATGCCATTACCGATGTGGTGGAGGAATCCCGTTCTCATGGTCATATTCATGACGTCATCAAATCTACTTTCTTGGCTCTCATTCCTAAAATTAACTCCCCTTCATATTTCGATGATTTTCACCTTGTTTCCCTTTGTAATTGCATCTATAAAGACATCTCTAAAACCATTGCCAATAGATTAAATCATATTCTTTCATGCTCCATATCTAAAGAACAATTTGGCTTCCTAGATGGCAGACAAATCCATGAATCCATCGGTGTGGCTCAAGAGACCCTCCATAGTATTAAATTTTCCCACAAAAAATGTATGGTTGTCAACATTTATCTCTCCAAGGCATATGATAGGATTAATTGGCTCTATCTCAGCCTTCTATTGACTCATCTTGGGTTCCATATTGATTTTATTAATTGGTTTATGATCCAGATATATGCAAGAATGCAATAAAATACAGAAATAGACATAAACACATAGATGCAATGGAAATAATTCTTCATTTCATTAATATCAAATAACATAAATATGCTTACAGACATAATGGAAATCAAATAGCTAGGGTGTTGGTAGCTTATCTCTGAGAAGAGATGTGGCGGCTACATGCCTCTCAACTGTGTTAAAATGAGGCTTGAGGGCTTATTTATTATTGAAAAACAATGGAAAACTATAAACGTCCAAAAAAACTAACACTAAGAGATGAAGCGCCAAAACTATGGGCCCCGTTTGGGTAAATTGGTGTTTCAACTTCTCGGGGTCATAAATTTGGCATACTATCTCCATTTGACGCACATGAGAAATTGTTAGAAAGATCTATCTAAGGAATATAAATTTTGATTTCAAATATTTATTTTGGATCCAAATTCTATTTACCAGAGGCGCGATGCCCAAAAAACATCGTTTAGGGCTTCAAAATGACTCTGGAAGTTTAGGACCCGAAAAGTTGCTAAAAATAGTAAGTTGTGCTAAAAAAAAAAACCTGAAAGAACTGATGGTGGTGTTTCAATTGGAATAGGTGGGTGGCCACCAATATCCACCTAGATCATTAGAGTCCCAAAACGGCGCTAGGAGTGCAGGACCCCAAAACTTGCAAAAATAGTGAGTTGTGCTAAAAGTGAAAAGCTACAAGAATTGATGGTGCGAGTCCAAATGGAATAGGTGGGTGGCCACCGATATCCACCTGGATCATTCCTCCCTCCTTAGGAAGTAATGGTCCCCATTGCGTTGAGATCCTCCATGAGATGAGGAAAATTCTGTTGAACTGGGTATTAGATTTGTCAAAGATGTCTTGGACCTGTGAGCAGACATGATGGATGTGTTTAGTAAATTTGGTTTCTTTATTAGCCTTAGATAGTACATGTGTGGATTATGATTGTGTAGTTGTATGAGGTATGGAAACATCAGGAGGTGGTGCATTGGGGGTCATATCAATGGAGTGCTTGTCCTGACAGTGTAGAGGAACCTCTATGAGTGAGAAGAAAATGTCCTCGTATTCCTCCATAACTTTGTCCATCTGCTGCAATCGTGCAGGGGAGCCTTGTTTAGAGGTTGTGGCCACAATATTATTCTTTCACTGTGAGCTAGTTGAAAGGAAAATAAACTTCTTGGTTTGGGAAACAATCTTACTACATTGTTTTGCAGTAGTCAAAGAGATGATAGGAGGTGGTACTACCTCTGGTATCCTGTACAAGTTATTTTCCAAAGTAATAATAGCAGCACGAGGCCTAGACTCATACACAGCATGTCGCCTCCATAAGTATGGTTGGCCCAATAATACATCAGCTACATCAAGAGGAGCAACATCACACACTAGCTCATCCGTGAATGGCTTGATATTGTACAGAAGGCGACACTATTGGCGAACGTGTACATCTCTCCCTAGGTGAAGGCCCCCGATGGTATATAGATGTGGGTGTGCTATGGTTGGTAGGCCAAGCCGCTTTATGACCTCTCCTAAAATGAGGTTCTTTTGGATTTCGCTATCAACAAGGAATTGCAGTGGAGAACCGTTTACCCATATCTGCGAATGGAATATGCGCTCTCCCTCCCCTGGATCCTTGGGATCCTCCCTCTAGATCTTGGTGGTGGAAACAATGGCACTAGGATCTGCATCAATGATCTTCTTCCCTTTTTCATTGCATTTGTTTGATTCTGACTCAGGATTAGAACATGCATCTGATTCAGGTGCCTTTAGTTCAGCCACCAATGACTGTTTGGCCCGACACTCATTTGTGTTGTGAGTGGGGCTATTATGAAATTCACACCACTTCCTTGTTTCCTTATTTGAATTTGTGGTGTTGTTCTGATTAGCCTCGCTTTTGCCTTGACCCTTTTTCTGCGATTCAGGGGTGCCTTTCCTTGGCTTCAGATTCACGGATCCAACATCTCGCTTCTTCTGCTTAAATTTCTGCTCAATCTTGTCAGCATAGCGATATGTTGTGCAAAACGATGTAATGTCGAGGAACTCCATTTTCTCTTGAATGTGTCTGTGTAGAGAGCCGTGGTACTTGAGCACCAAATGTCTCTCTGAATATTTAAAACCCAACTTTGTGCTTAGGGTATGGAACAAATTCATCACTTCGTGCACATTGTGATCCCTTTGCTGCCACAGGGTGGTCCATTGGATGTACTTGTCCTCATAGCTTCCTGTGGGGTAATATTGTTCCTTGATGCCATCTCAAAATGAATTTCAAGTGGGTGCGGGCGAGAACAGAGAGGGTTATGTCCTGTTCTTTTGCTCACAGTAGGTTTCCCACCAATCTTTGACATGGGGGGTGGCTTTGAGGAGTGCAAAAATAATCTTTTCTCGGTCGAAGAAATCATGGAACGAGAAATACCCTTCCAGAAAATTCTACCATCTATCTATGGTGTCTGCATCTATCTGGCCTTAAAATATAGGAATTTCAAAGTTTACCTGTACCTTGAAGGGATTGGTGCCTCCAAAGTGGCTATTGGATGCAGATGTGGCATTGGTGGGCAGCTGTTGAAGGATCTAAGCAAAGTTATCCATCATCGCGTTCCTTTGGTTCTCGAGGGCCTCCTCGAGAAATATTTTGATAGGATCTCCTGCTCCCTCTTCTTTCTTTTCTTCCGCCATGGGAGGTCGTCGGGGTTTGTGAGGCTAATCTTGCAAGGGTTCAACTAGATCGAGCCCTAACTCCTTATACCCTGACCGCGTTGGGGGCATGCAAAGAAAAATAGAGAAAGAGAAAACTTGCTCTGATACCACTGATCCAGATTTATGCAGGAATGCAATAAAATACATAAATAGACATAAACACAAAGATGTGGTGGAAATAATGCTTCATTCATTAATATCAAATAACAGAAATATGTGTACAGACATAATGGAAATCAAATAGCTAGGGCACTGGTATCTTATCTCTGAGAAGAGATGTGGCGGCTACATTCCTCTCAACTGTGTTATAATGAGGCTCAAGGACCTATTTATTATTGAGAAATAATGGAAAACTCTAAACATCCAAAAAACCTAACCCTAGGAGATGAAGCACCAACTATGGGCCTCGTTTGTTAAATTGGTGTTTCAACTTCCCAGGGTCATAACTTTGGCATACTATCTCCGTTTGATGCACATGAAACATCGTTAGAAAGATCTATCCAAGGACTACAACTTTTGATTGCAAATATTGAATCCAAAAAAAAACATACTCGCCTGAGGTACGATGCCCAAAAAATGTCGTTTAGGGCCTCAAAACGGCTCCAGAAGTTCAGGACTCGAAAAAATGCTAAAAATAGTAAGTTGTACTGAAACTGAAAAATTGAAAGAACTGATGGTGGAATTTCAAATGGAATATGTGGGTGGTCACCAATATCCACCTGGATCATTAGGGTGCCAAAATGGTTCCGAGAGTGCAAGACCCGAAAACCTGCTAAAAATAGTAGGTTGTGCTGAAAGTGAAAAGCTGCAAGAATTGATGGTGCGGGTCCAAATGGAATAGGTGGGTGGCCACTAATATCCTCCTAGATAATTCATCCCTCCTAAGGAAGCAATGGTACCCATTGCATTGAGATCCTCCATGAGATGAGGCAAATTCTGTTGAACTGGTATTAGATTTGTTGAAGATGTCATGGACCTACGGGCAGACATGTTGGATGCGTTTAGTAAATTTGGTTTCTTTATTAGCCTCAGACAATACATGTGTGGATTCTATTTGTGTATTTGTATGAGGTATGGCAACATCAGGCAACGGTTTTTCGAGGATCAGATCAATGGAGTGCTTGTCCTAACAGTGTAGAGGAACCTCTGTGAGCGAGGAGAAAATGTCCTCGTATTTCTCCATAACTTTTTCCATCTATTGCGGCCGTGCAAGGGAGCCTTGTTTCAAGGTTGTGGCCACAATATTCTTCTTTCCCTGTGAGCAAGTTGTAAGGAAAATAAATTTCCTGGTTTGGGAAACAATCTTACTATGTTGTGTTTTAGTGGTCAAAGAGATGAAAGGAGGCAGTACTACCTCCGGTATCCTGTACAAGTTATTTACAAAAGTAATAATAACAGCATGAGGCCTAGACTCATACATAGCATGTCGCCTCCATAAGTATGGTTGGCCCAATAATACATCAGCTACAGCAAGAGGAGAAACATCACACACGACCTCATCCGTGAATGGCTTGATACTGTACGAAAGGCGTTATTGCTGGCGAGCACGTAGATCTCTCCCTTGGTGAAGCCACCTGATGGTATATGGTTGCGGGTGTGATATGGTCAATAGGCTAAGCCGCTTCATGACCTCTACTGAAATGAGGTTCTTTTGGCTTCTATTATCGATAAGGAATTGTAGTGGAGAACTCTTCACCCACATCTGCGAATGGAAGAGGCGCTCCCCCTCCTCTAGATCCTTGGGATCCTCCCTTTGGATCTTGGTGGTAGAAACAATGAAACTGGGATCTACATCAATGATCTGCTTCCCGTTGTCATTTGCTTTTTCTGGTTCTGACTCAAGATCAGAACATGCATCTGATTTGGGTGCCTTTATTTCGGCCACCAACAACTGTTTGGCCCAACACTCGTTTGTGTTGTGAGTGGGGTTATTATGAAATTCACACCACTTCCCTATGTCCTTATTTGGATTTGTGGTGTTTTTCTGTGTCACCCCGCTTTGGCCTTGCCCCTTGTTTTGTGGTTCGAGGGTGCCTTTCCATGGCTTTGGATTCATAGATCCAAAGTCTCGCTTCTTTTGCTTAAATTTCTGGTCGATCTTGGCAGCATAGCGATATGTCATGCCAAGGAATGTAATGTCGAGGAACTTCATTTCCTCCTGAATGTGTCTTTGTAGACAGCTGCAGTACTTGAGCACCAAATGTCTCTCTGAATCTTTAATACCAAACTTTGTAGAAATTATATAACTGATATGTTATACATCCGAGATTCTCCTGATCACACACTATTTGACTTCATGCACAATACATAATCTCTTCTACCATTGATCATCACATGCGGAAATTAAATCAATTGCATGCACACATTAAAACCATAAAAAATTCACACATATGAACACAGTAATTTATGGGAAAGCTTAAAGCTGAAAACCCCCAACTATCTGTATATTATATATGTCATAGAGATCATGTAACAATCATAATACAAATCTTATCACAAGCTCTCAGTATCTCCAAATCGCTACACACTAATAAGGCCCGATCTTGCAAATCCATGCACTGATCTTTGCCAGCCCTTAGCCTGCCTCTACTACGCAATCACTGCTGAAGAATGGCTCTGGATGAGTTCGAATCCATCCTATATTGACCACACAATCCTCATTGGCATCTCGATCAATGTGTGGTGCAAACTCATGCAACACTATGGTCACAACTAATAGTCAACCTGCTCTTTCACCTACCTCTCCACTAGTCTCCACTGAAATTGTCTATGCACTGTAGTTAACTGATGTATTCTTTAGTTGATTAATGAGTTAATAATTAGTGAATTAATTAATAATTAATTCACACCACTCTCACTAGTGTATCAATTAGTTAGACTAGATACAACTAGCTCAACTATGTTTAACTCAGTTAAACTAAACACAACTCCACCAAAATCTGTCACATGAGTTATAACTGAAGTCTCCATGCAATAGCTCCACTTAACCCTCAGGAATAGCGTAATTCCTTCTGTCAGCTCCTGTGCCACATCTGTGCACTTAACTGAAGTGCTCCAAGAGAATAAGATATTGTTTAGAGTCCAAACATTATTAAGAGCTAATAATATTCGAATCCATCCTATATTGACCACGCAATCTTCATAGGCATCTCCAACCACTGTGTGTTGCAAATCATGCAACACTATAGTCACAATTGATATTCACACTACTCTTTCACCCACCTCTTCACTAGTCTCCACTAAAACTGTCCATGCACTGTAGTTAACTGATGTATTCTTTAGTTGATTAATGAGTTAATAATTAGTGAATTAATCAATAATTAATTCACATCACTCTCACTAGTGTATCATTCAATTAGACTAGATACAACTAGCTCAACTATGTTTAACTAAGTTAAACTGAACACAACTCCACCAACTACCTCAATAACTATACCAAACTCTGTCACATGAGTTCTAACTGAAGTCTCCATGCAATAGCTCCACTTAACCCTCAGGAATAGCATAATTCCTTCTGTCAGCTCTTGTGCCACATCTGTGCACTTAACTGAAGTGATCCAAGAGAATAAGATAATGTTTAGAGTCCAAATATTATTAAGAGCTAATAATATTCGACATATCTATTTTTAGACTGGCAATCTAAAAATAGATTCCGCCCAATATGTCTAAAAATAGAATTCCATCTATTTTTCCAAATTGACAAACCATCCACAAATACCATCCTACAACTCATAGAATATGATCGACATGTCTAAAAATAGACATTGTCTAAAAATAGACTTTGCGAAAAAAATCACCTGTGTGGGCCCCACCTAGTTTAGGTGATCACTTTCCAACTAGGATCAGGAATGATGTTTCAGGATGCCTCCTTCACTATTTCTTGTTGCAATATTCAACAAACTTTGTGTGTGGGGTATGGAACAAATTCGTTAGTTCATGCACATCTTGATCCCTTTGCTACCGCACTGTGGTCCATTGGATGTACTCATCCTCATAGCTCCCCACGGGGTAATATTGTTCCTTGATGCCATCTTAGAATGAATTCCAAGTGGGTGCGGCCGAAAACAGAGAGGGTTTTGTCCCGTCCTTTTTCTCACAGTAGGTTTCCTACCAATCTTTGACATGGGGGGCGGCTTTGAGGAGTGCAAAAATAATATTTTCTGGGTCGGAGAAATCATGGACCGAGAAATACCCTTCTAGCAAATTCAACCATGCATCTATTTGGCCTTCAAATATATGAATGTCAGAGTTTACCTGTACCTTGAAGGGAGTGGCGCCTCTAGAGTAGCTATTGGATGCATATGCGCCGTAGGTGGGCAGCCGTTGAAGGATCTGAGTAAATTTATCCATCATCGTGTTCCTTTGTTTCTCGAGGGCCTCCTCGAGCAATATTTTGATAGGATCTCTTGCTCCCTCATCTTTCTTTTCTTCCGCCATGGGAGGTCGTCGGGGTTTGTGAGGCTGATCTTGCAATTGTTCAACTAGATCGAGCCCTAACTCCTTATACCCTAATCGCATTGGGGAAATGCAAATAAAAATAGAGAAAGAGCAGACTTGCTCTGATACGATTGATCCAGATTTATGTAGGAATGCAATAAAATACAGAAATAGACATAAAAACAGAGATGCAGCAAAATTAATGCTTCATTTCATTAATATAAAATAACATAAATATGCTCACAGACATAATGGAAATAAAATATCTAGAGCACTGGTAGCTTATATCTGAGAAGAGATGTGTTGGCTGTTATCACTCCACCAGATTCCCAAGTCTGAGGAAGGAATCCCAACGGAGGTAACCATAAACCAAGATTTTGACTTGACAACTAGCCCTTTCAAGCTGGAGAGGGCTCTCTCCAAAAAGGGTCACAACCAGGAGGGCTGGAGAAATTAGGGTTTTTAGGATAGATAATGAGTAAAGGGGTTGTTTTGATTTTGGGTTTGGTTAGGTAAATCAGTATATAATGAAAAAAGATCAAGGAAAGGCTAGGTCAGGGCAAGAGACAAAAAGGGTTGCAGGGATGAATGGGGCAAGGTAGGTACAATTTCAATCACTTGACGTAAATAGTTATGGGATGGTTCAAAAAATGTAAGAAGGCTAAGGGAAGCATAAAATATGAATTTCTCTCAGACAGAAGACATGAAACAAATTATGACCAGTTATCCATAACAGAGCATGACTAGCATGAATTTTGAATCTCACACTTATAAAAGATCATATGATAGAAATGGAATGCAAATGAACAATACATTCACACATATGTAACTAAAGAGGAAACAATGAAGGAAATTTAATACCATAAGTATCCCATAAATATAGCTGCAACTCCTATTGTATTAATGGCCAAAACTTAATACAAAATCTTCTTGATCCAAAAAGCAAAATGAAACTGATTCCAACCATTGAAAATGAGTCAAAAATGATATAATATAGACCTAAAAAAACCTCTCCCAACCTTAGGGGTTGAATCCCTAAGAGGAGGAGTTGATCCACTTAAGTCTGAACTGAAACCTAGAGTGTAGGGTGGTCAAAGTGACTCAACCCTAACTTTTTGCAACTGATTCATTACACCTCAAATGCTTTATTTACCTAATGTATTTACCCTAGTAAATTTTAATAACATGATAATTACATTCATCTTCATCATTTACATAGGTAAATTCAGCTTTTCCCAAAGTAAAAATCAAAACTCGAGTGAAACTCAGAAAATTTCTGAAGACTACAAAAGAACAATTTCCTTGTAAAACGTGCAACGTCCAGGAAGGAATAATGACCTTTGTTCAAGGCTGAATTTGAGTGTCTTCCTAGTGTCCAAATCTGCTCCATGATGGCTCATTGGAAATACCTTTAGTCTAATTTCCAGAACTACCTCTAGTTTTCAAAATGATACCCATTTTCCCTGTCAAAAATTACTTCTCCCAAGACTAGTAAACGGGCAGCGACTAGGGTGCAGAAATGAAGAGTGTTGTTATAGGAAAATTTTGGAGGCCTTCCTCAACTCTAAATTGAGATCATGATATCTCATTGGAAATATTGTTTTGTCTAATTTCCAAATATACCTTTTGTTTTATGATTGGATTTTATTTTCCTTGTCAAAAGTTGATTTTCCCAGGATTGGTCAAAAATTGATGAATGAGGATGCAAAAATGAAAAGTGATGTTGCAGTTAGCCTTTAGAGGCCTTCCTCAACTCCAAATTGAACTCAAGATAGCTCATTGGAAAGAGTGTTTAATCTATTTGTCATTTGAATTATCAGGCAAGTCATTTGGACACTAGAGCTATGATAAAACTTGATTTTCCCAAGGTCACTCTAGAAATGCAGCAACTCTCCTGTGGCACCTATATTTTTGACATTTATTTAAAACCATGACACCTATGTAAAATATGAAGGATTTTTTTTTGACCTATTATGGACAAAAACCTCTCTCAAATTTTTCAAATTCATCTTTGTTTAGTCAGAAACACAGTTTTAAGAAAAAACGGCCCTAAGAGTGGCAAATGACTTGACCCTTGGAATGATTTCTTAAAAATGGTGGAGACATGATGTTTGTGAGTTGGAATGGTCTCATACTTACTGAAATGACCTCCCTTATACCTCCTATGCTCATATGTCTTTGTTTCCATAACAAACCCTAGCTCAGTGGGAGAGGAAATTAGGGTTTGGTGCTTGTGAACAATGATGATTTGGGCACCCTTGGGAAAAATGGTTAAGAAAATGAAGCGAGGTCAATGATAATGACAGAGATGAGGTGAAATCATAGTAAAATAAAGCAGGATGGGTGGGATGTTATACCAGTGCTAACATCGACTACAACTGGGGAAGATAGCTTCGAAGGAGGTGTTTAAAACCACAGACCTCTGGGAAGTGTTCATCAGTGCTTTATCCATTGGGAAATGGAGTAAAATATGTAAACTGAAACTAAAACTGAAACTGAAAATATACTGTAAAATTCAACCCACACTAACAGATCATCAAAGCTTAGGGCCTTCACCTCGGGCTTCAAGCCTTGATGAATTCTGTCAACACTTGCTGAAAATAAAATAAAATCAAATTGAAATGATACCAACCTACTCTAATTTGCTACAAAATTGATGATTAGGTGAAATGGTCCTTCCAGTGTAACCAATCTAGGAGATGGCTACTTACTGAAGTTCTTCTCTCACTTTCCTTGAGCAGGCAGAATGATGTACATGTAGGCAACTCACAATAAAAACTGAAAGCAAGACTTATGCTGACAAACAAACAATATTCATCTTTTCCAATGCTTGCAAAAGATTACCGAAGGGATCTTGAAAATCCTGAAGCATTACCTTGTCTTGAGATCTAGCAGCAAAAATACAAGTACTCCCTTCATTATGATCTGAAAGAACACTTGGTTGTTGATCGATAGGAAGGCATAGGGAAGTATAACCTTCTAATGTCTGAGTGTTGGCTATAAATTCCTCAAGCATGAGAAATTATGACTCAATCTCTGGAATTTTGTCTCTTTCTGGTTCATACTCCTAAAATTCATATTCTAAGTCATCTTTAAACAAGAAAAATTCTTCAATATTAACAAACATGACAACCCTATCATCTTGATGAAAAACAACAATATCTGCTAGCTGATCTCCTTCCAGGGAATCATCATCATAAATTGGTTTACTCACAACAATTTCCTGTATAGTTTCATCAAGTTCACCATCGAAATTATCTTCATATTTATCGTTCTTAGGCGAATCAGGTTAAGGAGAAGCTTCATCAAATATGAACATTGAAAAAGGAGATTTTCTTTCTTCATGATGATCTATAAATCTAGTTTCAGGATTGTCCTCATTTAAACTTAGATTTTCATTTTTAAAACTGGAAGAAGTTTTACCAACACTTTCTTGACTATTTGAACATTGCAAACTTGCATTAGCTTGGGCTGTAATATGACTGTTAAGGAGCTGATCTATCTCATCTTCAGACAGAGGAGAAAGTACTTTTTGTTTTCTTTTGAAAACATAGTAATTGTCTTCTTTCTCTCCTAAATATTTACAAGGATGCTAAATATCTTCTTTAACCTTTGGCTTATCAACTTGTTGTACTGCTGCAGGAATTGTCTCACGTGGGAAATCTTTATGAACATCAAGACAATATACATCATCTTTTTCTTCTATGAGAGAAAACACTTGCTCTTTTTTGTGATGAAAATGATTTTCATGCAAAGCCTCCAAGATATCTTCATCCATGAACTCATTATCATCATAATAATCCTCTATATTTTTAATTAAAACCTCAAATCGATCACAAAAATTATTAACCAAAGACAAAGAAGGGTATGACTCCTTGTATTCTTCATAAAATATTGAATGGAAAACTCTAAGAGAACAAATACTGGAAGGTGGCAAACCTTCATACCAAGACCCTGCTTTTCCTTCAAGAGAAGCCATGAACATCTTTAAGAGACAATCTTCAGGAAATTCAACCTTCAACTTGCGTGTATGCATGTGAAATTTAACCAGATGTAAAGCAGCACCATTCCTATCGTCATCTTTAAACATAGGAAAATTCCTTTGCCAATCTACCTTAGGCATTTTATTTGGGAAACCTAGAATGTGATCCCGACTCATGGGAGCATACCTTCTTGCAATAGTTTCCATCATGAAAATTCTTGAAGCTATTGATATTCATGCAGTGGAGTCGCTATGAAGTTTTGATTTTCTAGATCTTTTAGTCAATGGAGTTTCCAGGTGAATGGTTCAGCCTTCATATGTGTCCAACTATTGTTCACCATCAAAAATTAGATCTAAATTTTTTTCGTACTTTCCCAGGGTAAATTTTGTCTCTTCGTTCCCCAGCAACGGCGCCAGTATGTTATCACTCCACGAGATTCCCAAGACTGAGGAAGGAATCCCAACAGAGGTAACCAAAAACCAAGCTTTTGACTTGACAACTATCCCTATCAAGCTGGAGAGGGCTCTCTCCAAAAAGGGTCACAACTAGGAGGGCTGGAGAAATTAGGGTTTTTAGGCTAGATAATGAGTACAAGGGGTTGTTTTGATTTTTGGTTTGGTTGGGTAAATCAGTAGATAATGAAAATAAATCAAGGAAAGGCTACGTTAGGGCAAGAGACAAAAAGGGTTGCAGGGATGAATGGGGAAAGGTAGGTACAATTTCAATCACTTGAGGTAAATGTTTATGGGATGGTTCAGAAAATGTAAGAAGGTCGAGGGAAGCATAGAAGATGAATTTCTCTCAAACAGAACATGACTGGCATGAATTCTGAATCTCACACTTATAAAATATCATATCATAGAAATGGAAAGGAAATGAACAATACATTCACACATATGTAGCTAAAGAGGAAACAATGAAGGAAATTTAATACCACATGTATCCCATAAATATAGCTGCAACTCCTCTTGTATTAATGGCCAAAATTGAATACAAAGTCTTCTTGATCTACAAAGAAATGAAACTGATTCCAACCATTGAAAACGAGTCAAAAATTACATAATATAGGCCTCAAACAACCTCTCCCAACCTCAGGGGTGGAATCCCTAAGAGGATTAGTTGATCCACTAAAGTATGAACTAAAACCTAGAGTGTAGGGTAGTCATTGTGACTCAACCCTAAATTTTTGCAACTGATTCATTACACTTCATATGCTTGATTTACCTAATGTATTTACCCTAGTAAATTGTAATAACATGATAATTAAATTCATCTTCATCATTTACATAGTTAAATTCAACCTTTCCCAAAGTAAAAATTAAAACTCGAGTGAAACTCAGAAAATTTCTGAAGACTGCAAAAGCACAATTTCCTTGTAAAACGTGTAGCGTCCAGGCAGAAATAATAACCTCTGTCCAAGGCTGAATTTGAGTGTCTTCCTGGTGTCAAAATTTGCTCAATGATGGCTCGTTGGAAATCCCATTGAGTATAATTTTCAAAACTACCTCTAGTTTTCAAAATGATGCCCATTTTCCCTGTTAAAAACTACTTCTCCCAAGACTACTAAACGTGGAGTGACCAGGGTGAAAAAATGTAGTGTGTTGTTGCATGCAACTTTTGGAGGCCTTCCTCAACTCCAAATTGAGATCATTGGAAAGAGTATTCTATATAATTTCCAGATATACCTTTTTTTTATTATTTGAGTTTATTTTCCTTGTAAAAAGTTGATTTTCCAAAAACTGGTCAAAAAGAGTTGAATGAGGGTGCAGAAATGCAGAGTGATGTTGCAGTTAGTCTTTGGAGGCCTTCCTCAACTCCACATTGAGCTCAAGATAGCTCATTAGAAAGAGATATCAATATATTTGTCATTTTGATTATCAAGAAAGTCATTTGGACACTCCAGCTATGAGAAAACGTGATTTTCCCAATGTCACTCAAGAAGTGAAACAACTCTCTTGTGGCACCTGTATTTTTTAAATTTATCTAAAACCATGACACCTGTGTAAAATCTGAAGGATTTTTTTCTTCTTTGACCTATGGTGGAAAAAAACCTCTCTCACTTTTTTCAAAGTCATATTTTTGTGGTCAAAAACACAGTTTGAAGAAAAATGGCCCTAAGAGTGGAAAATGACTTGACCCTTGGAATGATTTCTTAAAAAATGATGGAGACATGATGTTTATGAGTTGGAATGGCCTCATACTTACTGAAATGACCTCCCTTATACCTCCTCTTCTCATATGTCTATGTTTCTATAACAAATCCTAGCTCAATGGGAGAGGAAATTAGGGTTTGGTGCTTGTGAACAATGATTATTTAGGCACCCTTAAGAAAACGAAGCGAGGTCAATGATAATTACGGAGATGTGGTGAAAGCAGAGTAAAATATGGCGGGATAGGTGGGATGTAAATACCAGTGCTAACAGTGGCTACATGCCTCTCAACTGTGTTATAATGAGGCTCAAGGGCCTATTTATTATTAAGAAACAATGGAAAACTCTAAATGTCCAAAAATTCTAACCCTAGGAGATAAAGCGCCAAAAATATGGGCCCCATTTGGGTAAATTGGTGTTTCAACTTCCTGGGGCCATAACTTTGGCATTATCTCCGTTTGACGCACATGATACGTTGTTAGAAAGACCTATCTAAGGACTACAACCACTAATAGTGAATATCATTTCTAAAACAAAATCATACTCACTGGAGGCGCTATGCCCAAAAAATGTCGTTTAGGGCCTCAAAACGTCTCTAGAAGTTTAGGACCCAAAAAACTGCTAAAAATAGTAAGTTGTGCTGATACTGAAAAATTGAAAGTACTGATGGTGGAATTTCAAATGGAATAGGTGGGTGACAACCAATATCCACCTGGATCTTTTGGGTCCCAAAACGGCTCCGGGAGTGCATGACCTGAAAACCTGCTAAAAATAGTAAGTTGTGTTGAAAGTGAAAAGCTACAAGAATTGATGGTGCAGGTCCAAATGGAATAGGTGGGTGGCCACTAAAATCCACCTGGATCAGGTTATGAGTTGTATCACTAATATTTGTTTTCTTGTTCTTATTAATGGAGCAGCTTCACAATTTTTTTTCAAACCAAAGAGGGCTGAGACATGGATGCCCTCTGTCTCCTTTACTCTTCCTCTTGGTTGTTGAAGGCCTCAGTCAACTCATTCACTAGGCCCGAAGAGCTGGGGACCTTGGGGGCATAGAAGTGACTTCAAATCTCTTCAGCACTCACCTCCTCTTTTTGGATGATATTTTTTTATTCAGCAATGGAAATCGGCGTAAAGTTAAAACCTTGAAAGAAATTTTGAATATTTTTATGAAGGTGAAGGGTTTAACCATCAACAATCAAAAGTATTCCCTTGCCCACGAGGGCATCTCTGAAGCTGATCTCTTATGGAATTTCATTCTCCTTCCATTCAATCAGGCACCTTTGGGGACTTGCATCAAATATCTATGATTTTTGCTAAAACCGGATGGATATCACAAACATGGTTAGTTCTGGCTAGTCTCAAAAATTGAAAAATGAAGAAATGTTTGGAGTCATAAGTGGCTCTCTAACATAGGAAGATTAGCCCTGATTAAATCTGTATTATTGGCCATACCTATCTATTGGATCAGTCTAGCCTGGGTTCCTATTGGCATTATTAATAAAATCAGGAGTATCTGTAGCAATTTCCTTTGGTTAGGCAAGTAGGAAAAAAAAAAACTTACCATGGGTGGCTTGGGATGAGATTGCTAAACCTCAAGAGTGGGGGGGGATGGGGTATCAAACAACTAAACCATTTCACCTCGGTGCTGGCAGGAAAATATGTTTGGAGGGTGCTTTTCGAAAATAATTTATTGACTTCAATGATCATAAGGAAATATATTGATCCTACTCCTCTAGATGATTGGATCAGGTCCCCTGTAAAAGAAACAAAAAATTTTCCACTATATGGAAAGCCACCATTCTCATATTTGATCTGGTGGGTCAAGGAATTGCCTGGAATATTGTAAATGGGGAACGATGCAAGATTAGGCTGGACCCTTGGGTGGGTTGCAATGAAAATTTCTCTCTTTCTGTTGGCTTAAGGGACTCCTGCAACCTTAAAGGCGTTTGTACTCTTAATCATATCATCTCCCCTAGTCGTACCACCATTTGGGCTCAGGTGTGGAAAAATGTGGAAGGGAATGGACTGAAAAACCAGTGGGTTTCTAAATGGCAGGCCTATACTCAGGAGCTAGAAAATACTAGGGTTCGCTTAAAAGAGTCTTTGGATACTTTTCTATGGGTTCACTCCAAATTTGGTTTATACTCCCCTAAAGTAGGTGATGGCCATATTATGGCTTCCAAGGAGAATGGGATTAAAGAATGGTGGTATAATGCTCTTTGGGAACTCATATTCCCTGCAAAATCCAAGTTTTTTTTCTAGAACATTATTTGTCAAAAGGTCCCGACATGGGACACCCTCAAAAAACGCTTTCTCACAGGTCCCGGGTGGTGTTGTCTATGCAACAAGGTAGAGGAAACTATTGATCATTTATTCATATTGTGCCATTTCACCTTGAAGGTCTGGGAATTCACCCTTACTCTTTGTGATGTGGATTCTTCATGGGTGGGAAATAACTATGGCGAGGCATGGAAAGCCTGGTGGGAGAAGTGAAAAGTCCCTGATCATAGATGCATTCCACTCATCATTTCCTGGGGCATATGGCTATCCAAAAACAAATGTGTGTTTAAAGACACTCTATCCTCTCCAGATTTGGTGGCAGGTGAAAGTGTTGCAATTTTCTAGGTTTCCTCTACTCCCTCTTCACACATTAGTCCCATATGGGTTTTGATTGAAGTCATTATTCTTGATATCCCCTGGCCTTATTTTTACAGTGCTGTTGCTCATGGTATATGTGGGGCAAACACGGTTATCCACAAAAATTCATAATGTTCATTTGCAGCCTCTGTGGGACTTGGAACAGGGACAAATAATTTCGCTGAGCTTCAAACTTTAAAATTGTTGTTATGCTGGCTCCGCCATCTAGACATCACCTTGATTCAAATCCTTGGGGACTCCTTAAATGTCATAAATTGGTTTAACAACTCTCATAGATGTCAAAATTATTTATTACTTCCTATTCTTGATGAGATTCTGTCATCAAAAAGACATTTTACATGGATTTCTGTTTTCCATATTTACAGGGAACAGAACCAACATGCTAACAATTTGTCTATGGTTGGTCTTAGACAGGTTCAGAGCTCGTGGGAAATAGAAGAAAAAAATGGCTCGGTTTCCCGTGTGTCGGATACCAGACCATACTGATGGAGGGACTCCCTTCATCCTGCAGACTCTCAGACTCGCTCCTTTTTTATTTACTCCAGCATTTATATGTCTCCAGGAGCCTTTTTATATATGTGTCTCATGTTTTTAAACAAACATATAAGTTGGTTGTTTATTTCTTGGGCTTAATTTATACTTGAATACACTATATATATGGTCATTTTGGTTGTTTTATCCTTTTTGGAGAGGCCAATTTATGGATGGTTTTTCACCATTGTCTATATCTGTCGGGTGTTTCTCCTTGTTCGGAGGCCCGTATAGATGACCTATTTATTTTTCTTTTCTCACTCACTATTTTAGTTGTATGTGTCTAAAATGGCCTCCTGAGCGGTCCTGGTCTCTCAATATTGTTTTCTCACCCTTGGGTGTTGGAAAACAAGGTTTATCTCTCGAGGACAAGGACTTATGGAATGCTTCGAAATATGCGATGTAACTTTTTGTTTATCAAATAGAAAGTTCAATTTTTTCTCGGGAAAAAAAAACACATTACACTTTTAATTTTTGTTTTCAATACTGGATATAAAACGTTTCACCTCAACACTGAGCCACGTTCTCATATTCTTCAGGGAGATTATTTGAATGCTTTTTGACTTTTCAAAAACGTTTTCATGCCTATAGTTTGGTGTTATGGGAAGTATTGGAAAATCCATGCTCTTGATTTTTCACATTTTCTTTTATGGAAAATATTCGTATAAAAAAACATAAAAAAATAAAAAATAAATAAATAAATTTGCATCAATGAAATAAGTAGGGTATTTGCTCGTTTTTCTGGAGGAGGTACTGAATTTAAAAATCAGACTGATTACATGCATAGATGTGTAGACTTAAATTTTTGTTCAAGATTTTTAGCTATAGAAACTGCGCAATTTTGCAGTTGAGAAACTTCATTGTTTCACCCAAATTTCAAATTAGCCTAAATTTCTCATACCATATCAAATTTCAACGATTCAAGCATCATTGGAAATATATCAATGAGATATACACAATGAGAAAGCTATCATTAGAGTTTGAAATAGTAAAGAATGAAGAAATTTCTGAAAAGACATAACAGGTAACTTGAGGCACTAGTTTCGACACAGGTATAAATTCTGTTGGTTTTTCTTCGTGAAATTGTTTTATTAGTACCAATTATCATTTTTTTGTGTAAATTTCATAACCAGATAGATTGATCACCTCTCTCTTTTGATATCCTTACATTCCATTGTAGAAGAAGTGCTATTTTTTTTTACAGGTTTGAGAAGGAAGGATAGATGACCATAAGCGAATAGTGTCTCTCATAGAGACCACCTTTATTTCACAAGAAGTTGATTAGCAACAAATATGAAACATCAATGCATGAGCACATGCTAATGCAGATCAGATCCAACACTTGCGAGCCTTCCAGATGCCATTATCTTAATTACATCCATGCTTCTTAATAAAACATTCACCTCATTTCCCTTCATATTTTCCATTCGCATTCATTCACTTCCATCCACCCCTAACTCATGAATAAAATAAATCAACTCACTTACATACTGATTAATTCCATTATCTTTCTCCTTTCCATGTTAATTTTCCTTTCCCAAATAAATTTTGCTTCAAAGAAAACTACATATCTATAGTCATTTTTTAGTTTTAAATATATTTTCAAAAGAAAAAGTACCCTAAGGCTTGCATGCCTTAATGGAAATTTCTCTTGCCGACAAACAATGGGAATACATTAATGTCCCTTGTTTGATGGATCTTCTAGGTGACTCGATATCAACAAATTTATTCGTACCTAGCAAGATGTGCTTAGGCATCTTGACTCTCATTTTCATCAATGGTGAGAAGTCTCATGTTGATTAGTGGCATACATTAATGGCCACTAATTCAACAATTTATTACTATGTGTAACATCCCTTTTTAGGATAGCTAGCAATCCATGGATGGAAAATGCATTTTCCAGAAATGGAGGTAGCAGGATTTGATACCAAGACCTGGATCCCTTAGATCAATACATATAAGACTGAAATCCAAGAGTTGGGACCAAAGAAATCCTTCTAGAGTGGTTAAACATATCTCCCACTACTAGATATCCTCTGAAAGTGCCCGGTGAGGGACTGCAACAATTCTTGAACAAGAAATGGAAAGACAACATTATTTTACAACCATGAGCATATGAAGATCTAAATAGCCATTAAATAATGTTATAGCAGCAAAAAAGTACAAGTTCTTGAGGAAACATCCATTCAATATAGGCAATGCAAGCCTCAACAAGACAAGTACATGAAAATAGAGAACACTGCTATTTTTGCATAAACCCAGGCCATGAGGACGTAGTTTATAAGAGAAACTGCTCCATATTACATAAGAACTAAAAGATATGGAAATATATGGCTCAAATAAAGTGGGGGGCAAAGTTCTAACCCCTGAAAGCAACAATACAACAATCCTCCAAGGGATTAGTTGAAATACACAAAATGGAAAAAATGCAGGAGTTGCTGGGTAGCAATTGCAACTCAAATCTGGAACTAAGTAGAGAAGGCTGAAGATGATGAAAAAACTGAAGTAGACCTCCTCCAATAGATCTCCAAAGTGTAAGGCCGATACTTACACTTGAGATCTCACCCTCCAATCAATCTGCAAACCCTCACTGCAGATACTCCATGAAAATAATGCAGTCACTAAGAGGGACTGTGCAGTGAGTGGAATAGAACACTATGGCCAAGTGCCAAGATCTGCAAATCAATTCTCAAGCTTCCAATCTGATCTCTCAAAGAAATGAAAGGCCCTCTCTCTGAAAAACATAAGATGGAAGAGATTTTGTGGAGTCTCCACTGCAACACCCTACAACATAGTATTATGCTGCTGCAGTAATAACGCTATCCTGGAGGAGGAAGCTTTGTCCTTGAGCCAATATATGTGGAAAATGAAGAACCAACCTTCAAGAGGCCTCTCAATAATGTTAGGAAATCCTAAGTAGGAATCCCATGGCAATTCTTGCTAAACAACAAAGAATGCACAATGTCTGAATAGACATGAAATGAATAACACAAGCATGAATCACAATGGCTCTCCTCCTCTCCATATATAGCAAGTGAAGGCTCTCTCTCCATGGGCCCCATCCATTAGGGTTTCCTCCACAAAGGAATATTCCCTCCTCTACCTCTGCACTGCCCCATGTAGTGCTTTCCACCTCATACACAACGCTGTTTGACTTGGTCAAACTTAACCAAGCCACTTTGCAAAATGTCCCCTTTCACACATGAGGGTGTGAAATCTAGTTCCAAGACTGATGCCTTTTCATACTAGAGGGATTTTATCCATGTTCTTATTATTAATCGGCATCTTCACCCAATTATTTAACTTATAAGTGAAATTATCAAAATCTAATGTTCTAATTTATTGAAGACAAAAATTAGGAACATTACAGTCCTCCCCTCCCAAATGTTGCTTGTCCTCAAGCAACTGTAAGGATAGAAATGCAAGGTCTCCACTCAAGGCATGGAGTTAGAAATGTGATGAGGAACATCTTCCCCATGTGGATCCTCCATCCCCAAGCAATCATCCAAACAAAATGAGCCACTTCCCAATAAGGAAACTCCTGAAAATATCCTTCCACCTCAAGCTCCAGAAATGAAGGTGGGCTGAAAATCTGAACTTGGCAAGCATCATAGCTCACCCCATGCTGTCCTTCTCTCCACTTATGATAAGTGTAGAGTGTGTGCTGATCCCGGGCTACAAAATTATTTCCCTCAAATGGAAAAGTGAAGAATAGTCCTCCAAAGGATACTCCTCCAACAATGAAGAACAAGCTGACCCAAAACAATCCATCCATGATGAATAGGACATGATCATCATAGAACATCCTAATGATAAGTTTTCTGCAATTTATACATGATGGTACATGGTACAAACAATGTCTCACAAGGATACAACGTAGTTTCATCCACTGCAATCTCCGAAAGGTACATGGCAAGTGACATACAATATCCATCACATCTACTAAGGAATAGTAAATGGCTGAATATAACAACAATACAAGACCAAAATCTTGCCCATGGATGTACAATGGATGAATATCAATCTCATGGTACACCTCAAAAGAGGACACATATGTAGTAGTGGTGGCCATATCTTCTCCCATGTTCCCATTAGAACATGTAGTGCAGAAAATGTGAGAATTATTCCCACTCAAGGACACATCCAACTCATGTGCCTCTCTCATAATCATGCTTCTTATACAAATCTGATCCATATCAGAAAATGAAGGCATGATCAGAAAAAAAATGAAGAAAATTATGAAGGTTTCAAGTAATGCAATAAGGTACCAATAGCTCTCCCAAAAGTGACAACGCAGTTTTACAAGCTGCTGCTTCAGGAAATCACAAGGCAAGTTGTTTTGTGTTACATGAATAGTTATGTATGTCATGATGGCTACTGATAAATAGAAAATGGATGAGTATATAAACTAACCATACATGAAAGAAAACACTTGCCCAAGGCCATATAAAATATGGTTGTCTCCATCATACAGATTGGCCCAATTATGAACATGGAGCAATGTGACAAGCTTGCCCTCTTGTGAAGCAATGCACTGCATTGTAATGGTAAGAGTATGTAAATAAATGAATGTATAGACAAACTCCTTACCATATGTCAGATGTAAGATGGTACATGAATCCATGAATGATTCCTCCATAGTGTTTTGGCATGCCATGAAGAATAATGAACCATGTGCTGCAAGAAGACAATCCTCCTTATGCTTGGAAATCCAAGTCAAGAAGAATATGTCATAGTGATAGATGCCCTTATCCACTGCTCTATCATCAACATCTCTTCCTTGTTCACCAAGTGCATATAATGTGAACTGATCCTAGGGACACTCCATCCATAAATCTCTGCTCCAAGTGACAGCGTTGTGAGCTCATGCAAATAAGCTCCTGTCAATACAAATCTCTGTTCTTTGACATGCTCCTTGTCGAAGACTCCTCTAATAATGCTACAACAAATATGGAATACTTCCAAAGTTGGAAGTGCTTCCAAGTCATCATCAAAGATCAAGGATATAATGGCATTTCCTCTTCCTGCAACATCATGCAAAGTGTGAGAGCAAATCTTCTATTGCTCTTCCAAAAACAAGAAAAGAAACAAAAGATTTTGCTGCCTCCCCATACTCCCATCATACAACTCATTTGATGAAGACACAATGAATGATATGAGTATCACATCAACACCATGCATCCACACTCTATGCTGCTCAATGATGCAAGTATCCTTCCATCTCTTTTCCATCCTCCTACTCTTAGGAAGAGTGTTTGCTGAGTGATGGCCAAACTCTTTCAAGAGCAACCAGTGCAACCAAGCCTCCTACTGCCTGGTATCATAAATTTGCAAGTAGCCTCCCAGCTCCTTGCTTATCAACCACATCCACTCAACCACTTGTGGATGCTTCCTTCTTCTCTTCATCTTGGTACTCCTCCCATGAGGGCTACCATCCTCCTAAATCAAAGTCTTGTCCTTGCACTTCATGGGATTTTGAAATGCAATCTTCTCAAGGATCAATGAGACCCTATCAAGACCCAAATAGGTGGTAGGAAAAAACCTCCCACCATGATGTGTATGGCTCAAGGAATTTCCAACACAAACATGAGAGATGTTATCCATCCTAAGATGTCCTCCATTTTCTATCTGCTCTTGTGAGAACGGAAGAAAAACATTGCACTCCATGGTGTGTTGAAGTGCACCCCTGATGAGATCTCTCCTTGAGACCTTCCTCTCAAAAATAATCCTCCAAAACCAATGAGGTCTTGGATCTGAAAGTAGAAGCTCCTCTTTGAGCTGAGAGGAGCTCATTGAGAAAGTGTCATCTTGAAGGGAGAAAGGGTTTCTCACTGCAAGATGTCTACTATCATCCTTCAAGGCTTCAAACCCCAACCTCCAATGTGATATGCAATCCAATAAAGGATCATAAAGATGATGGTTTATTTTCTCCTTGAAAGTTTTCATGTTACACAACGCAGTGCAACCAAGCTGCTCTATGGTAGCAATGGGATTTGACCCCTAGTCATGCAAAATTAAATCTCCACATTGATCAAAAGAATTTTTTGTAACAATATAATGTGGAAATCATTTCATACCTTGATGTGCATTTGGAACTTCTTGTAGGGCTACAAGAGTTCCCTCCTCCAAAGTGTTGGCTGCTCCAACTGTTGGTGCATGTGGCTGCTCCTCCATGAGTGTGACAACATTATCACAAGGCTCCTCAAGTGGTGGTGTGTTCTCCCCTTCCTTTGCCCTTTCATCATCAAAGGCTTTGACCAACCCTTGGATGAACTTTGCAAAAATTTTCTCCCTTGCATGGCTCAAGTGGCTATTCCACCAATCATAGGCTTCAACCTCCAAGTGCAATGCTGATATTTCAACAGCTTCTTTCTCTACTACATGATGTAGAAAGAAAAATGCTACCAACTCTTTCACCCAAGTTATTGCAGTAGATGACCCATCAAAGGTAGACAACAAAAATCCAATTCCTTGGATTTCTCTTCTGCTACATGGTCTATTCTCTTCCTTCAACTGGATGAAATGAGGAAAATCTAGAGTCTCATTGCAGCCTCTAGGTTCAGATCTATACTCAACAAGTTAATCACTTAGAATTTGATGATCCAAGTGTCTTCCATGCTCAATGTCTTCTTCTTGATGAGAATAGGAAGTGCATGGTCCTTCCTCTTCTTCTTCTTCAATCTTCTTAACCTCCTTAGAGAGGTCTCCTCTGGATTTGAAGATAGATGAGAATAAAATTATCTTCTTCAACATTCTAATCTTCTTGGGCTTAGACTCACAGGCTGAGCCAAGACTATGCTCCGATACCACTGTAATATCCATTTTTAGGATAGCTAGCAATCCATGGTTGGAGGCAGCAGGATTTGATACCAAGACCTGGATCCCTTAGATCAATACATCTAAGACTGAAATCCAAGAGTTGGGACCAAATAAATCCTTCTAGAGTGGTTAAATAGATCTCCCACTACTAGATATCCTCTGAAAGTGCCCGGTGAGGGACTGCAACAATTCTTGAACAAGAAATGGAAAGACAACGTTATTTTACAACCATGAGCATATGAAGATCTGAATAGCCATCAAATAATGTTATAGCAGAAAAATATTACAAGTTCTTGAGGAAACATCCACTCAAGATAGGCAATGCAAGCCTCAACAAGACAAGTACATGAAAATAGAGAACACTACTATTTCTGCATAAACCTAGGCCATGAGGACGCAGTTTATAAGAGATACTGCTCCATATTACACAAGAACTGAAAGATATGGAAATATATGGCTCAAATAGATTGGGGGAGCAAAGATCTAACCCCTGAAAGAAAAAATACAACAATCCTCCAAGGGATTGGCTGAAATACACAAAATGGAAAAAATGCCAGAGTTGCTGGGCAGCAGCTGCAACTCAAATCTAGAACTAAGTAGAGAAAGATAAATATGATGAAAAATCTGAAGTAGACCTCCTCAAATGGATCTCCAAAGTGGAAGGTTGATCCTTACACTTGAGATCTCACCCTCCAATCAATCTGCAAACCCTCACTGCAGATACTCCATGAAAATAACGCAGTCACTTAGAGGGACTGCGCAGTGAGTGGAATAGAACACTATGGCCAAGTGAGAAGATATGAAAATCAGCTCTCAAGCTTCCAATATGATCTCCCAAAGAAAGGAAAGGCCCTCTCTCTGAAAAAAAGAAGATGGAAGAGATGTTGTGGAGTCTCCACTGCAACACCCTACAACACAGTATTATGCTGTTGCAGCAATAACACTGTCCCGGAGGAGGAAGCTTTGGCCTTGAGCCAAGAGATGTGGAAAATGAAGAACCAACCTTCAAGAGGCCTCTCAAGAAGGTGAGGAAATCCTAAACAGGAATCTCCTGGCAATTCTTGCTAAACAGCAAAGAATGCACAATGTCTGAATAGACATGAAATGAATAATACATGCATGAATCATAATGGCTCTCCTCCTCTCCATATATAGCAAGTGAAGGCTCTCTCTCCATGGGCCCCATCCATTAGGGTTTCCTCCACAAAGGAATATTCCCTCCTCTATCTCTGCGCTGCCCCATGTAGTGCTTTCCACCTCATTGTTACACTGAAAAACTGTCACCTTGACATTCTGCTGACTGTATGAGCTCATCATTACTCATACTTCCTCCTTTTGCAAGTCCAATATACCAGCTCCTCATATCAAGCTTCAAAATCAGAGAAAAATCCCTAAAATCCCTTAAGAATTGGTATCGCACTTTCTCTATGCATTCCCTCGCGGTCCCGCACCTTCAGCCTGCCCGCGGGAACCATACCGCACTTCCTTGTGTGATGGGTGCGGAATGAAATCTCCCGTAAAACATAAAAAAGGCGAGAAAATGAAGATGCTAGCCCCAGAATTCTAGAAGATTCGACGGGAATTTTTGGGAATGGATACGCTTTGAAGAAGGTTCATGCATCCCCACTTGATGGAGCTAACCCCTTGATGTAAGGAGTTTATCCCTTTGAAGGAGGATTCTATCCCTTCATATTTGGAACTAGAAACCTCCTCTCTTTCACTATAAAAAGAGGCCTTGGGTAGCCCCAAAGGGAGTTGAAGCTTATGAGATTTGAAGTTAAATGCTGTTGAGATTTAGACTTGAGTAACTTAAGACTTTCTGTGAGGTTAAATCACTTATCCTCATTTGTCTTAGTTCAAAGAGTGCTGGGCTTGTCGAGGAAGGGATAAACTGGTAACCCTATCCGACCGTGAGGACCCGCACAACATCAAGGCACAAAGTTGTAAAGGTTTTCTATCTTTAAAGTTAATACAAATATACTCATTTCTCTCATTAAACTCGTCAATTTGTGGTTTATTTCATAAATTCCTTGATCATTATGATAAGTATGATTTATGATAATGTCTATACAAAGCCGTTAATCTTTTCCTTGTTTGTGATTGCGTATATACGAAGGACGTTCTTTCAAAGGTACGGTGAAGGACTTCAACAACAATCAAGTAAGCAAGCGTTGGACAAGAGGTAGGTTCTTACACCCGTATAGTGTTTTTATAAATCTTATATGCTTAGAGAGAGATTAGTATAATTGGCTGTTTGTTGCTAGTTACCTTTTGTACTAGAGAGATCGGTCTTGTCCGCAAGACGGATTAATCTGTCAACAAAATGGCGACTCCGCTGGGGAAGAACTTGTTTGTTCTTGGTTATCTTTGATTTTTGACTTGAGAAAACGTTTTTTTTTTCTGGTTTTTGATTGATTCACATCTGTCTAGGTGTTTTAAATTTTTCTGTTTTTAAAAAATTTAGAAGTGTTTTGAATTTTTCTATCATTTTTGCTAGGACCGCACTCTGCATAACTGTGACAGTGCGGTCAGTTTCGCACGTTCTTTATAGAATACAGTGCGGGACCGCACCTGTCAACACTGCTTACATGCGGACCCTGTAAAAATTTTGGAAATTTTCTAGGTTTCTGTTTCTGGTTAATTTTTAGATCTTTGGTTTCTGCCCAGACTGGTTATTGTGTCTATCAAGAATTCATTGTTTATGAACTTCAACAGTGTTAGTGTTTTGAATGATTTTCTAGAAGTTTTTGCCAATTGGATTGTTTTTCTTGCTTAGGTCTTTGTAGTGATTCAAATTTTTTGACAATTTGCAGTCTTAGATTACATAAGATCTCTTTTTGTCTCTTGAATCCGACCTCATTGTGAAAACATCCTAGATTGAGAAATTGAACCTTTTTGATTTCTTTGCAAATCTTCGAAAAGAACTTGCTTTAAAGTTTTGAATTTCATTTATTCTTTGAGTGTTTTGAAAAACATATTTTGAGTGTTTTTTGATCTGTTTGATAGACTCTTAGTTTGCTGAACAACTAAGAGAAACATTCATAAAAAACAAAAACAAAAACAAAAAAAAAACTTCTAAAAAGCTTCTACTCAATTTAGATTAGTTTTTAATATTAGTTTTCATAGTTTTGAATAGTTTTAATTTTGTAGATTTCTTTCGAAAGAGAATTGTTTTTAGCTTCTTGTTTGGAAAAGAAAAGAGTTTTTCTTGTGAGCTTTGATAGTTTATTGAAAAGACAAAAAAGTTTCTTTCAATTAGTTTTCATGTTTGAAGAAGAAATTTAAAGGTTGCATTCTCTAACTCTTCTTTAGATAGAAAGTTCATTGAAGGGAAAAAGAATTGAATATCATCATAGGTGCATTTTAGTGTTTTTGGAAGTCGAGTCTTCACATCATACAAAGTTTCATTTCCGCGCCAATTGACTTAAGAAACAGCTCTTAAAATTAACGCTTAAATAAAATTCATCTAGTAATCTTTTTATTTCTAGGGCTCTCATCACCAACATAGCTTAGGCTAGTATCTTGGAGTAGGGAGTAATTAACTCTCCAAGATAGTTAAAACAAACAAGTAGATTTATCTTGCGGTAGGAAGAATTCCAGTTGTTGCATGTATGCTCTGGGAAGCTCCTCTTAAAGGAGTTAAGCACGAGATCATATCTGAACCAGTGGGGTAATCAATCCTTCCTCATTGGGAACGATAGAAGATATACACGTATTAAAAACGGTGAACCTCGGATAGACCATTGTCGAGGAGCCAGGGGTCACTTGTCGGTAAACCTTGGATTCTGTTCAAGGAGCCTTCAAGGGGATTGAGCTTAGTTACTCTGCCCTTGCGTGTGTATCGGATCGTAGATTGTTCCCCCAGGTATATTTGTTTCAGTTGGTAACCTTAGAGACCATAATCTTTAGGATTCTTTCCTAAGGTGACAGTGGAGGGAAGATCCCACTGTACCTGGAACAGACGTCGACTAGACTCACTTGGACTCTCTGGGGGGTTATCTTCACTCGAGATGGTTATGTGAAGAAACTTGTGCCAGTCTGTTTCATTAAGCAGGTTGTCGGGGTAACTGTTCCAACCGCCCTTTTCGTGTTAAAACTCTACTAAGTTGGATTTCATCACCAACTAGTGATTTTAGTACGAAAAGTTACTTGTTTGTGTGTGGTTTGAACTCTTAGATTTTTTTTAAGCGAGTGATTCAATTGTTTGTTTCTTAGAGACTTTAGGTGTTTTCATTGAAATTTTTCTTTGTTTGCGTGTGATTAGATAATTTTTCATCGTGGCGGACTTGCCGAGACAATCCCGGAGAATACAAGGGAAACCCCCTGAATTTACACCAGGTCATCTTGAAGGGCTTCGAGCTCTGGTACCACACAGTAGCCGTAGACTTAGATCAACAGAAGCTGAAAGCTCTGCTATTGTGATACATCCTGATCATCAAATTCCTACAACAGAATATATTCAAGAAGCGATTTCAGTTTCTGAAGTCACTGAAAATATTTCTCCTACTGGAGAATTATCTGACGAACCTGAAATCTCTGAGCCTGAAACTGAATATTCTGTGTTAGAAACATCATCAGGATTTGTCTCACCAACTTCTAGTGATCCAGGTTCACCCAGGGTTAGAAATATCATTACTGAAAATCTTCCTTCTGGACTAATTTCTATAGAAGAACTTACTAATCCAGACGAAGACATATCTCTTCCCAACTCCCCTCAATCGATAAATCTTAGGGAGCGTGAATCTATTTTCTACAGCCCTATTCGAACGAATCCCTGGTATATTTCTTTAACTGATTTTTTAGAGAATCCGGGTCTTGCTTTTTATCCACCTCGAGTTCCTTTTCATCCTACACCCAGAGGTTACTATCCGTCATCTATTATGGCTGGAGAGTCATCCATGTTTTCGCAAACGCCTGAATCTTTTTTACATGGTGGTCCTTCTGTTCCTGCGGGATATCAGTCTTTGTCTGGTACTTTCTCAGGAGCAACTCCTCAACCTATCGAAAATGTGTTATCATCTGGTTTAAATGGACTTAAAATTGAAACGTCGAACGCAGAGCAAGTTTATATGATGTCTGGTAATATTCCTAATCCTCAAGCTCAAGGCAGTCAGTTTCCTTCTGGAGGTCAACCTCAGGGAACTCAGTTACCGCCTGGGGGACAACCTCAGGGTAGTCAATTACCGCATGGGGGGCAACCTCAAGGTAGTCAGTTACCACCCGGAGCTCAACCTCAAGGTAACTTTTTCCCAGGACAAACTGTGGATCAATATTATTTTGGGGGGCAACCCCAAGGACAGTACATACCTCAGGGTTACCAACCTCAAGGACAGTACATTCCCCAAGGTCAACCCCAAACTCAATATGCTCCTCAGGGTCCTCAACAACCCCAACTTCAGTACGTGCCTCAAGGTTATCAACCTCAAGGGCAGTACCCAATGCAAGGTTACCAACAACCTTCTGGTCAACCATCTGTTCAAGGAGCCGGAACTTTACCTTATTATCAACCCTACGTTCAACCAGGTTTTGGTCCTTACGTTCAACCTTCTACGGGACAATACCCCGGAATGATGGTGTGGGATCCGTCCCAATATCAACAGCCTTTGCAGTCTACTGTGCAGTTACCTTATCAACCTGGTCAGCCATTGGTTTCTAGTTCAACCCAGCAACCTTTTCAGCCATCTATTCAAACTCCTGCACCTAGTTCAGTTCAGCAGACTGGGCCTAGTACACCTCAGACTCCGCCCCAAACTACTGCAACGTCTGTTCAACCTGTTACACCTATTTCTGGAGTATCTGTAGCCCCGAGTTCGTCTATCCCGGTATCCGTGCAAATCCCTCAAGTCTCTGTACCTCAGTCAGGACCTTCAGCTCAGACTACAGTTCAGATGCCTGCAGGACAAGCTGGTACAAGTACAGTTGTTACGAGTCAACCTCAGTTTACTTATCAACCGTACCAAGGACAGCCGCAATACGGTCCCTATGTTCAGAATCCAAGCTATCAACCATACCCTAGTTATACTTATCAACAACCTCAGTATGGTCCGACTCATCCTGGTTATCCAGGAGGTTATACAATACCCAATGCTAATCCAATTCCTAGTTATCCTGGGTATCCGCCTCCTGGATCTGCTTTGGCTTCTCAAGGTTTTCGTGACCCTAACCGTCAGTTACCGTTCATCGCAACTTTGGACTTACCATATTTGACGCGCCTTACTAATGATCCTATTTTCTATTATCAGAACTGGCCGTCAATGCCTCATAAGTTGCCCAGTGATATACCAAAATTTGAAGGTAAGACAGGAGAGGATCCATCAAATCATGTGATGACTTATCACCTTTGGTGTGCATCTAATTCCATTATTGATGATTCGATTCGCTTACGTCTTTTCCAGAGAATGCTCATAGGTCTAGCAGCCAAATGGTACATTGAGTTACCACGAGGCTCGTTTCATAATTTCAGTCAGTTAGCAACGTCTTTCTTAACTCATTTCGAGTTGCCTGTCAGATACGACAATGGCACAGAATTATTAACTTCACTAAAACAATCTACGTCCACGTATATTTCTGATCATATTCATGAGTGGCGACGTAGACGACGTTTGGTGAAGGTTTATATTCCGGATCAAATTTTGGCAGAATGGTTTGTAAAATCATTACTGCCCAAGATCACTGAAGATGTAGCTAAGGCCGGTGTTGTTACTGAAGAGCAAGTAATTTCTCAGGCTCAGTACCTTGACCTCGTCTATACGCAGTCAGGTACTTTACATGAAAAAATTCCCGATTTACCCAAACAAGGTCAAATAGCTGCTCCTCCTTCCGGGTCTCATGCCGCTGACGGTATGATTGGTACAGTTAGTTCTAAAAGTAAGAAGAAATCCTCAAAGAATTCTTCTCCAATCATAACTTTACCTGATTCCCCGAAGGGAGAATCCTCTCAAGAAGTTTCTGCCGATATTCATGTCGTTGAAACATCTACGGCAAAATCAAAATCCGGTGGTAAAAAGAAGGGGAGGAACAAAAACAAGAAAAATTCGAAAGAGAAAACAGATAGAGAAGAATCCAATGATGAGAAACGTAAACCTCGTTATCCTTGTTTCATTTGTGAACAAGATCACTTCACAAAAGAATGTCCATATCGAGAGGAGGTTACGAAACTCATTAAAGGATCACAACAACCTGTTGTCTTGAAGGATCCTTTTCCAATTCAAGATAGTAAGATGATTGGTTCTTCCTCGACCACTTTAGAAGAGCCTATTATGATGATGTCTCATGTAAGGGTCGCGACGCGATCACAAGATTACGGTTCTAAGAATCCCGTTGATAGTAAAGAAGGAGAGTCTTCTAATACCAACGCATCAAATAGAACTCCTCCTGTTTCCGGTCTGCTACAGATCGAGAAACAAAATCCAGACTTGATAATCAAACCGCCTGCTAAAGGTGTTCTTCGTAAATCAGCTTTCAATCCACATGCGAGAGCTGCTCAGAATTACAACATTGTTGAGGATTTAGCTATTTCTCCTTCAGCAATGTCGGCTTTGGAAGTGCTGCAATCGTGTCCAGCACAGCGTAAATTGTTATTGTCTGCCATAGGAGTTGTTGATGTTCAGGATTCTAACCTCATAATCTTCGATTTAGAAACTAGTACACCGCGTCTTCCTCACCAAATGGCTTTCCAGATTCCAGTGTTAGTAAAAAACAGACCTATTTTTCGGACTGTGATTGATGAGGGAGCTTCAACGTGTATTATGTCGCTTCAGTGTTGGAAATCTCTTGGCTCTCCTACACTTAACCAATCTCCGACGATTCTAAAAGCTTTTGATGGTCGAGGTTTTCAACCTTATGGTATTTTACAGGATTTACCCATAGGGGTTGAAGGGAAAATTGTTAATCTAGATGTGGAGGTGGTTGATGCCCCTCTAGATTACAACCTTCTACTGGGTCGTAGTTGGTCTTATGCTATGACTGATGTTGTCTCTTTGGTCTTTCGACTTATAAAATTTCCATATCAAGGAAAGATCGTGACAATAGATCAGTTAACTTATTTTTCGTCAGACCCAGCCTCTACAGAAACAATCCAGCATGTTGGTAAAACGGCTATCCCTTATAAGGATGTCGGAGTAGGTTTGGTTAAAGATTCTGGTTTGCTAGGAACTTTTTCCTTCCCTCCTCCTAACGTATCGTCTTCTATTGCAACTATTCATATGATTTCATCAGACCCAGTTATGTTTGATGATCCTTGGATTATTCCTTCAGAATCCGAGATAGATTCATTTGATGGCGCGATGCCATTGAGTCCATTTGAAATTGCATACCAGACTGTACAGTATTTTTCCAACCCTTTTTCAACCGAAACCGATCCAATGAATGGGATCCAAGAGGAATCGCTTTCTATTTCTAGTTCAGATGCAACGACATTTCCTGAAATTGTTCATTCAGATGAGCAAATTCGTGAGCTTTTGTCTGTTGATGATTTACCATGGGAAGATCTCCATCATAGGTCTTCATTCTTACCTGAATTAGATCATTTTGAAAATGATTTCGCTTCAATTTTTACTGCTGAATATGCCAAGGAACCTCAGAATCCATTGCAAAATTCTGATTCTGAGTTAAATTTGGAAAATATATCTAAAACGGTTCCAATTGACATTTCAGTAAAGCCAGGAATAATTGAAAACATTCATATAGGTGCTTGTTGTTCAGACGAAGAAATTCAGACATATAAAGCCCTATTTCAAGAATTCCGAGACGTGTTTGCCTGGTCTTATGAAGAAATGCCAGGAATTGATCCATCGATCGTGGTTCATGAGATTAAGACTTACCCGGATGTCAAACCTGTTCGTCAACGATTACGTCAAATACATCCTAGAAAAGCTGCTGCTATAAAAACTGAAGTTGAAAAATTACTTCGAGCAGGATTCATTTATCCAATTCCCTTAACGAATTGGGTATCGAATATTGTTCCTGTTACTAAAAAACAAGGAACAATAAGAGTATGTATCGATTATAGGGATATTAATCGAGCGTGTCCAAAAGACAATTATCCAACTCCCTATATCGATCAGATAATCGACGATTGTGCTGGTAGTGAACTATTCTCCTTTATGGATGGTTTTTCCGGCTATAATCAAATAAACATACTCCCTGCAGATCAACCTAAAACAACTTTCATTTGTCCATGGGGAACGTTTGCCTATTGTAAACTACCTTTTGGACTAAAGAATGCTGGAGCAACTTTTCAAAGGGCAATGTCGTATGCATTTCATGACATTAAGCACATTGTTCAGCCATATCTCGATGATTTACCTACTCATTCATTACGTAGGGCCGATCATCCCACTCATTTACGAGCAATTTTTATGAGATGTCGGCATTATCGGATAAGGTTGAATCCGCATAAATGTGTTTTCTGCGTAGAATCGGGTCGTTTACTGGGATTTGTTGTTTCAAAGTCAGGCATTCGTGTTGATCCTTCGAAGGTCGAAGCTATTCTAAAATTGCCTCCTCCTTCGACATTACGCCAACTCCAAAGTTTGCAGGGGAAAGCAAACTTTTTACGTAGATTTATTCCGAACTATGCTGAGCTTGCAAAGGGTTTTACCCGGTTGTTGAAACAGGACATTCCGTTCTTTTGGGATGAGGTCGCTGATCGATCTTTTGATGCACTCAAACACGCGTTGACCCATGCACCGTTATTACATCCTCCCAACTACAACCAAGATTACATTTTGTATCTCGCTGCTTCTCATTCCACTATTGGGATGGTATTAGTTCAGGAAGATGAATCTCACAATGAACATGTGATTTATTATCTTAGTCGAAATTTAAATCCGACTGAAATCAAGTATACGCATGTGGAGAAATTGGCCTTGGCAGCTGTTCAAGCTGTCCAACGTTTTCGACATTACATATTATTACGTAAAACCACAATGATTTCTGATTGCAACCCTATGATGTACATTTTAACCAAACAATTGCTAGGGGGCAAGTATTCTAAATGGATAGTTATCCTGCAGGAATTTGACTTGGAATTTGAGAAACCAAGGCAAAGAAATCTTTGGTTTTTGCGGAACTAATGTGTGATTTCCCCTCTACTGATATTGAAACAGTGGCAGAAGAATCCATTGTGGACGAATCTTTGTTTCTTATCAGTACGCTTGATCCATGGTATGGAGATATTATTGTCTATCTCCAAACCCAATCTTTTCGGCCCGAAATTTCACGAACTCAACGACGGAAAATACGTTTCCAATCCCAACAATATAATATCATTGGTGATACTCTTTATCGACGAGGAGGGGATTCTGTTTTCCGACGTTGTTTAACTCATGAAGAGGCTGAGAAGGTTCTAAATGACTGTCATTCTAGAGCATGTGGCGGTCATATGTCTGGGTATGCCACTGCGCAAAAGATATTGCGTCCAGGTTATTTCTGGCCAACATTATTTAAAGATTGCATTTATGCGGTTCGGAAATGCCACAACTGTCAAATTTTTGATAGAAAGATGCGCGCGCCACCCGCTCCTCTTCACCCTATAATTGCTGTTGGTCCTTTTGGAAAATGGGGTATCGATTTCATCACATGTAACCCTCACTCGGCCGGGGGGCATGCCTATATTATTCTCGCAGTAGATTATTTTACGAAATGGGCTGAGGCGATGCCTACATATTCAGCTGACGGCAAGACTGCTGCAACATTCGTATTCAATCATATAATTGCTAGGTTTGGTGTTCCTCAAGCTATTATTACAGATCATGGAAGTCATTTTCGGAACATCATGATGACTGAATTAACAGAACAACTTGGCCTACGCCACGATAGTTCCACTCCGTACTATCCACAAGAAAATGGTCTAGTTGAAGCGATTAATAAAGTTTTAGTCACCATGATTAAGCGAATCATTGGTATTCACAAGACGAATTGGCATTCCATGTTATTTTCAGCACTTTGGGCATATCGAACCTCAGTCAAAACATCGACAGGTTTCACTCCTTTTCAACTGGTCTACGGTTTAGAAGCTGTGCTGCCGATTGAATGCGAGATACCGTCACTAAAATTAGCCATAGAATTACTTCCAGCTACGTCTGAAGAGGAGAAACGTTTCTTGTACTTGGCCCAATTAGATGAGAATCGACGAAGTGATGCAATAGCAAACGAGGCTCATGTTAAAAGGATAAAAGCTCAGCATGATAGAAATGTGACCCCTCGAAATTTTTCAGAAGGAGACCTAGTTTTACTTTATGATCAAGCTAACGACAAGCTAGGGGCTGGAAAGTTCGTGCCTATGTGGCATGGTCCTTACATTGTGAAACGAAAGTTAGCAAAAGGGGCCTATGAGTTAATAGATTTTGACGGTGTCCCTTTAGATAAACCCAGAAATGGACTTTATCTAAAGAGATATTACGCTTAAATGAGGTGTGGAGATTTTTGTTAGTTTAGATTTTCTTTACTGCTGGTGTGTTTTAGATTAGAAAAAGTGTGCCTAGTTTAGAAGTGTGTTTTTGTCACTATGACTGCTTATCTGAGTTTTACTCTTGATATTGCAGATGTCGACGTCTCTTCAAACCTACATTGGTTTTGCTGATGGTGCTTGTCGTAGTACACGAAACATTTCTTCCGCAGCTTGGGTTATCTATTCACCCTCTGACAAGTTAGTATCTATGCATGGGGTAAGCCTTGGTCAAACAACAAATAACATTGCCGAGTATAGTGCAGTGATTGAGTTATTATCTGAGTCCATATCTTTTGGAATTCGGAGTTTGATTGTAAGGTTGGATTCTGAACTTGTTGTATTACAACTTAACAGGGTTTATACCATTAGAAATCTGGTGTTATTACGGTTATTTTTGAGAGTTCGTCTCTTGGAACGTGAGTTTGATTATATTGAATATCAGCATATTCCAAGACGTTTGAATACATTAGCAGATTCCATTGCTTCTAGTATGATAAATAGACATTTGCAATAATTAAAAGTAGTAAAACAATCAACATTCATTCATGTACACAGATAGCCGTCAAAATAGTGATATATATATCATAGGAGTGTGTTCAAAAAATATACATCGTCTTCGATCATAGGTTGGAAACACCTTATGATCGGCAAAAATGATAACACAAAAGTACAAAAATGAGTCTACACAATCATCTCATCACTGATGATGATCTCGATAGGAAACAACTGCTCGGGCCACCCTGCATAGGAACCTCCTGAAAGGTCCTGGGACTCCAATCACATATCTTTGTAGCCTGAAAGGAATGTCATCTATGCTGGTCTCTGGTATGTCTAGAGTCAGGCGCTCTAGATGATGCTCCAAATCAGTCAAAATCTCTACTGATTGGCCTGCTGGGGCTGGTGCGGGCGCAACTGGTTGTCTCCTCTCGAAAGGTTGGAGATGAGTTGGTCGTTGTGGACCCACATCTGTATTTAAAAAACTTTTTGTTATTAGTTTTCTAAGACGATAAAAAATAAAAAATTAGAACTTAGCAAACGTTGAAAAATGTTTTACCTGAATCATCCCATTGTTCCCCTGCAGGGAGAGACATCTCTCTATCTCCGCGGAAATCTATCCCTGCATATGGAAAATCCTCTATCATGAAAATTTGGCGATCCAGCCAATGAAAATATGAAGCAGGGAATCGTACAATCTCAGTGCCCTCAATAGCGTGACGTGCCATCAGCGCGGACCATCGAACCATTCTCGGTTCTCGAGGTCGACCGGCATCAACTGCAATACACTGTGGAGCTAATTGAGGAATTCTCTCCAAAGCAAAAGAAACGACGATGGATCCGTATCCAAAGTTATTTAGTTTCCCAGTTTTTGCTCTGGTAAGTTGGCCTTTTATATTAGCCAACACAGCTTCACACCAGTTGAAGATGGTGCCGCGAAAACAGTCCACAGCAATGCGCATTTGGGAACCTGTAGCTACATGAAGCGCGGCGCTCCCACACAGTTTGGTAACAGTGAATGCTATAACCTTCAGTTCAGGACGGATGATATGTTTTATGTCAATCCGTTTGTCCCGAGGATTTGCCTGATCATTGCAAAATTCGAGTTGAAGACTAGTGACAGTCTGGCCACCTGGCCTAGTCCCAAACAAAGATACATGTTCGCCCCTCTTGGACAAACCAGTCAAAAAGTATATATCCTCCAGCTCAATTTCGAGCCGGTGGCCACCAATGAAGAAACACCGGTCCTCCACATGCCATCTGTCTACCAACCATGTTAAGAGTTCCACTTGTGCCCTCATGCCAGAGATGGCCCAGAATTTGTATAAGCAGCATGTTTTTAATGCCCTTTGTGTGGGAAAATGAAGTATTGCAGCTTCATCCACTTCCTCATGCTCCCTTTCTCGCCAAATAAGCATCTTGTTAATCCTGCAACACAAAATAAGGCAAGTTAGAATGATTTCATTTGAGAAATTTTGGCTGAAATTTGAGAAAACCATGCTTGAAATTTAACCGCGCGGGTACCGCACCCACTCTTTGTAAACAGAGCGTAGCTCCGCACGCGAGATGTGTGCCGGGTGCGGTACCCTCGATTTTTTCCCGTTCAGAAAAAATCGGGGTCCGCAGGTAACCTGTGTCCTGCCTGCGGACCCCGCGGGCGCATTTTTTAATCAATTTTTGCCCTAAAAAATCAAACTAAAGCCTAAAAATGAATTCTAAACGGATGAAAAACAAGATAAGGAGGTTGTGGAATACCTGGGGCTGACGATTTTCGATTCCAACGGTTGAATTTTCCAGAATCTTCACGGGAACTTTTTAACCAAAAGCTTGTTACTTTTCACTCTGCAAATGAACGATAAAAATGAAATAGAAAAAGTCCTTTTTATAAGTTTTTTCGAATGAATGAATTTTTAATTTGTTTATTTTTCACTTTAAAAGGGATATTTTTGAAAGCATTCTTACTTATTTTAAACAGGTATGTGTAATGTTTTGAGTTTTTGTGCAGAAACAGGATTTTTCAGGTAAAATGGTCGTTTTTCAACAAAAGAGCATACTTTTATCACTTTTTCGGACTCTTTTCAAAAAAATTTACGAAAAAGCGACACTTTGGAGTCCTCTTTTAAGCCCTTTTCAGACTCTCTAAATATGAAAAGATTGCCGAGTACTTGACTATTCGAACTCGTTAAAGTAAATGAACAGTCGTCCCTTCAGTATAAGTTTACCCCTTTTACGGACTGAAATGGACTATTTACGAAAAAAGGTATACGTTGACTAAATACGGTCAATAGAGTTCTCTCCCGCATTATTTTATCCTTTTTCGGGCTTGAGAGACTAAATTTACGAAAAAGAACACCCATGGAGTTTTCTTAAGTTTTTCTTCTGACTCCCTAAAACTGAAAAACACCGAGTTTCTCCTATATTGGACTCGTTAAAACTTAACAGTAAAGGACCTGTTTAATTTTCAACAGGAACAAACCACTCCTTCTTAGGGTTCGAATTTTAAACTAAGTTGGACTCATCTGAAGGATGAGCTTATAACCAAGCAAATGTTATCCTCCTCAAGCTTGTCAAAAATAAAGAGGTACTTGCCAGAAATGGTGGGGGAAAAGAGAGAAAAATGAGCATGTTTGTTGTATTTTAAAATTATCCGAAAACTCAGTCAACCACTCTTGGACACGACACTTATATTCACCTGGGTTGGGAAATCCTTTGCCTAACAGTTAATCAAACCACATTGAAAGTTTTCAGCCGGTTTCTGGGTATTAGCTTTGGGTCAATTGTCACCAAGCCATCTGCAGTGTCGTTATGTGTCCAAGAGAACAGTTTAAAGGAAACCATTCATCTGCAAAATATCTGTCATCCATCTTTGACCATCCCTGAGTCAGTCCTTGCCAATGTATTTTCAAAACTTGATCTATGATTTCGTGTTGTGGGCTTGCCTACGACAGATCACTTTCTATCGACATCAGCACACTATCTAGGAATTTGATCCAGAAATCGTCAGTACCTTGAAATATGCATGCCTCAATGGCAGGTTTCTCGCTTTCGACGATAGGTTGCATCAATGACCTTCGATCGAATGACTCCGTGACATGTTCGACTTCAGCTCATTCATTCACATTTCATGGATTGTACTGAGTACTTTGAGAGCCATTGACATTACCGGTGGTTTCTCTCACACTTGTTAACAGTTCACATCATTGACTGGTAATCAAGTGGTTTCTACCATGTTCGACTTCGACACATTCATTCACATGGATAGAATCGTACTGGTTCGAGATGCGGAAATCAAGACCCCGGATCTAGTTTCCACCATCCAGGCTGCGAGGAATTTTGTTGTCATCTATACAGTAGACTATTTATAAACAGATGGCTGCGTCCATACTGTGTCTACATATATCTGTACTATGATGTATTCAAAATCATTCCTGTATCAGAACGATTTCAGTTAGTTTATAGTTAGTTTTTATCTGAGTATGGGAATTCCTACCTTAGTGATGACATATACATGTATATATTTTGCATTGAATGTTTTTATAGGTTCCGACTGGGGTGTCCACAGGATGATCTTTGAAATGATAAAGTACCGCACTCTTCATATATGACAGACTACAGCTTCATCTATTCCAGACTTTGCACTTTAGGGGGCAATTTGTTACATTGAAAACTGTCACCTTGACATTCTGCTGACTGTATGAGCTCATTATTACTCATACTTCCTCCTTTTGCAAGTCCAATATACCAGCTCCTCATATCAAGCTTCAAAATTAGAAGAAAATCCCTAAAATCCCCTAAGAATTGGTATCGCACTTTCTCTATGCATTCCCCGCGGTCCCGCACCTAAATCTCAGCCTGCATGCGGAACCATACCGCACGTTCTTTGTGTAATAGGTGCGGACCTCTGTAAAACATAAAAAGGCGAGAAAATGAAGATAAAAAGTGAATTCCAGGTGAATTCTAGAAGATTCTAGACGGGAATTTTCGGAATGGATACGCTTTGAAGCTGGTTCATGCATCCCTCTCTTAATGGAGCTAACCCCTTGATGTAATGAGCTTATCCCTTTGAAGGAGGATTCTATCCCTTCATATTTGGAACTAGAAACCTCCTCTCTTTCACTATAAAAAGAGGCCTTGGGTAGCCTCAAAGGGAGTTCAAGCTTATGAGATTAGAAGTTAAATGCTGTTGAAATTCAGACTTAGTTGATTAAGACCTTCTGTGAGGTTAAATCACTTATCTCCATTTGTCTTAGTCCAAGAGTGCAATGCTTGTCAGAGTAAAGGATATTCCTGCTTCGGACCCCGGGAGGACCTGCACAACATCAAGGCACAGGTTGTAAAGGTTTTCTATCTTTAAAGTTAATACAAATATATTCATTTCTCTCATTAAACTGTCAATTTGTGGTTTATTTCATAAATTCCTTGATCATTATGATAAGTATGATTTATGATAATGTCTATACAGGTGCTGCTTAATCTTTTTCCTTGTTTGTGATTGCAGATATACGAAAGACGTTCTTTCAGTGCACGGGAAGGACTTCAACAAAATCAAGTAAGCAAGCAAGCGTTGGACAAGAGGTAGGTTCTTACACCCGTATAGTGTTTTTATAAATCTTATATGCTTAGAGAGAGATTAGTATAATTGGCTGTTTGTTGCTAGTTACCTTTTGTACTAGAGAGATCGGTCTTGTCCGCAAGACGGATTAATCTGTCAACACTCATACACAACGCTATTTGACTCGGTCAAACTTAACCAAACCACTTTGCAAAATGTCCCCTTTCACACATGAGGGTGTGAAATATAGTTCCAAGGCTGATCCCTTTTCATACTAGAGGGATTTTATCCATGTTATAATTATGAATGGGCCTCCTCACCCAATTATTTAACTTATAAGTGAAATTATCAAAATTTAATGTTCTAATTTATTGAAGACAAAAATTAGGAACATTACACTATGTTCGACATCAGAAAATTCATTCACATAGATAAGAATTTTGCCAATGTGTGATAACGATATGAACACTATCATATCCATTATTATTCAACATTTGTAGTAGATGTAGCAGATGTAGAAGATTCAACAAATTCAGTAGCAGTAATAAAGACTCACTTTCACAACCTCATCCATTATTTGCTCGACCAATTGAAGAAGCATCAGATCAGATTTTTGCGGCAGCTACATATGCACAGCTTATCCATTTCATAGGTAATTGAAGGTATATTATTTTCTAAATTTTTATCATGCAATTATTTAAAATGCTAAAGTTATAATTTTTGGAAAAACACTCCACAATATTCCTTTTCTCACTTCATAAAATTGCAAAAACCATCAGTCGGGGGGAAGGGATATTACTCGATATATTTACATCTTATGCCACATCACTTTCATATAACCAACATACAACTATTTCATATATATATATATATATATATATATATATATATATATATATATATATATATATATATATATATATATATATATATATATATATTGCGAATCATAAAATTGATGAGCTTATTAGATGGCTAATTGAAAAGATAAATTCTCAATGTTTTCAAGATATCTGGATGCAACAAAGAATAAACAAAGTATTGTTACAAAAGAACCAATACTCTTCAATTTTGGTTGTAAAACAAGAACCAACCATAAATATGAATGTTGCAATCCAATGTATTTCAAAGAAAACTTTGAAAAAATAATGAAGTTATCAAATGATATGATAATGCAAAGTTAAAGGAGAATTAATACAATCCAAATCTCATTCAAAAGAAATACAATTCAAAGATCAGATGAAGCAATGTAATAGGTTGCATGAGGACATGCAACAAATTCGGTTGGGGGGTATGTTGGGTCTCAGAAATGTTCTTAAAAATACATCCACTTTCACCGTCATATCCATTATATCACCTCCATTTCACCTCCATTTCACTAGCATGTCACTACATTCATCTCACTTTAATCATCATTTTGATTACCCTTGTGTTTTCCAAACATTATTAATTTCTAGTGTTTTAAAGTGAATTTGTGATCAAAAGTTAGGAAATAATATGCATATGCTTATACCATAAAAGTGAAAAGAGTTTTGTGACATGTGTAGGTTCATTGGAAACTTCCAAGCCCCACTTATGTGGCTCCCAAGGATCAAATTGGAAATTATCTTCATGATATGAAGGATATTTGGAGGGATATGTGGCTTGTGGTTAGCAAATTGGCTGAGAATATTATGGATCAAAGGAGAGGAATAAGGATCCCCATTAATGAGGATGTTGCTTAGGAATTTGTATAAATAGGAGATCTCTCTCCTTTATTTGTAACTTTGTTAACTTAACTTTTCATTATTTTGTACTTTGTAATTTTGAAGAACTTGAATAAAGCTTTGAGGTTCCAAGCATGGAAGGAGATGTGAAGTAGGAGATATCATGGAGCATATTAGAATGTAAGGTAGAGTATATTTTGTTTTGTAATTTTGTTTTGATATTAGTTTTTATTTCATTCAAGTATGTCATTTCATTTTTATGTTGTTTTCATTTCATTGAAAGTTTGATAGTTTAAATTTTCCATTCATGCAAGTTTAATTCATGCAAGTGTGTTTGACTGGTCGATTGTAGATTAAATTTCATCTAAGAGTTTTTTTTAATTCATGAAGAATGTTATATTTGATTTGATTCGTGCATTTATTTACATTTATAGTTGATTTTTGAATCTTGTGCTCGCTAAGTCATCTCAAGAAAGTGGCTCTGACATTTTCTTATTTATATATGTGTGTTAGATTTTTTTTCAATTCTATTAAGCATTTTCCTGCATTTTAGTCAAGCATTTAGATTGCATCCATTTTCCTGCATTTTTGTCAAGAATTTTCCCGCATTTTGGTCGAGCATTTAGATTGCATCCATTTTCCTGCATTTCAGTCAAGCATTTAGATTGCATCCATTTTCTTGCATTTATTTCAAGCATTTAGATTAATAATTCAATTTCTTTTGAATCGATTTTTGAATTATATTAGATTATTTTGGTTTTCGTTATTTGATTAGAATTTCAAGCGTATATTAGAATTAAATTATGCAAGTAGATTAAATTTTAATTATTGAATGTAGAATAGATTTTCAAGTTAATATAGAAATGGTGTGATTAGGTTAGTTTTTAGTTTTCATAAACTGATCCCTAGCATATATTGTGCACGTATGTCTCACAAGTCCTACGGATCCTGGATTGGTAATTTATGTTAGTAATCTAATCAAAATTATTTTACCCAACAAACATCTCCGTAGGCACCTAGTCGTGAGCAGACACCATCGACTGAGCAGGCACCTGATCCTGAGCAAGTAGGTCCATCTGAGTGGGCACCATCCACTGAATAAGCTGCACCATCTCATCATTAGGCACCTCCTGAGCAGACACCATCTGATCAGTAGGCACATCCTGAGTAGGCACATCCATCTGATCAACATGCACCATCGACAACTGAGCATGCACCTCCAATTTAGTAGGCACATCCAACTGAGCATGAGGCACCATAAACTTAGAATTCCTCGAGTACTAGTTACATTATTGATGTAGTTGTTATCACTCTGCCAGATATCCGAGGCTGAGAAGAGACCAAAAAAGGTAATTAAAAACCAGGCTTAGCCAAGTAGCTAGCCCTACTAGGCAGGAGAGGGCTCTCTCCAAGTGATCACAACGAAGAGGGTTGGATCAATTAGGTTTTAGGCTAGGTATAGTAGCACATGGGTTTTGATTGGGTTTATTTGGGTGATGGATGAGTGAATTAGGTCAAATATGTAACTAGGTTAGGGAAAATAAGATCAAAATTGCAGACATCTAGTGGGGAAAGGTAGGTAAGCACTATAATACTTTATGGTTTTAAGGTGAGATGGATCAGACTGGTGAGGTGATAAAAATAGCATGACAGTACATGAATTCATTTTAAACTGAAAAATTGAAAAAAATTATGGTGATTCTCCCAAAATAGAGCATAAGAGATGTATCATTCCTATCAAACTTGAGAATCAAACATATCATAGAGATGGAATGAAAATGAAAAGTAAAAAACCTTCATACATATGAAAATGAAGAAGAAACTATGCTAAATTACAGTACCACATGAATCCCAAAAGAATAGCTGCAACTCATCTAATATATTCCTACCAAAATCTGAATACACTAGTGTCTATGATCAATACAACAACATTCAACCTCTCAAATGAGTGAAGAGGTGAAAGATATAGGCAAGAAACAACTTCTCCCAACCTCAGGGGTTGAATTCCTGAGTTGTGGAGCTGATCCACAAAAGTCTGAACTACAAACCTAAAGTGTAGGGAGGTCAAACTGACTTATCCCTAACTTTGGTGAAATTGATTCATCAATCCTCAAAAATACTTTTACCTAATTTATTTACCCTTAGGTAACTCAAAATAAACTTAATTACATTACATCCATCATTTACATCAGTAAAATCATGATTTTCCATGGTGAAACTCAAAAGCTGAGAAAAAATCAGAAATATCAGTCACTGGTCAGAAGCCCAGCGGAAATTTCAGCTCAAATTTTGAGGGGGTTTCTGATGTCCAAATTGAGCTCAGGATATCTCATTGGAATCTACGAAGACTGTTCAGGAGTGTAGTGCCTACCTAAAAATGAGGGCAGAAATGTCATTTTTGAGGTGTTTTTTGGCTTTTCTCCCTATGAGATTGTCCAATTTTTCTTTGCAAAGTGTCTAAATTCCATGTTTTCTACCTTTTGAATCCAATGTGGGTCTTATTTTTTTCATTTGGAGGCCTCTATAATAATCAAAATGCCTAGGCCACTGCGCTCCTGGCAGTGTAACTATGCCAAAACTGCCAAAATTTTGCAAAAACTAAAAAATTTCAAAACTTGCTCAAAATTTCTCCAAAATTGTGCTGTGGAAGCCTGATGAAGTGCTCTAAGAAACGAGGGATGCCTCAGCAAGTATTTCAAGCTTGTATCATTCCTTTTTCTTGGCTAGGGTTTTCTTATGTTTCTCCTGCAATTGCTTTAGTTTGATGCTGCAGACCTTGTTTCTTATGATATACCTTTTTGACAAGTTTCTGAGAATTTTATTGTCCTTGTTTGCCTTGTGGAGGAGTTTCTCAAGATTGATGTTGACCCTATCAAGCCATGTCTATCAAGCCTGGCAATCCTCTCCTCAAAAGTGATTTTTTCATCCTCATGTTTCTGCTGTTGTAAAGCCTGTTTAAGACCCCCTTGTCTTTGGTCCTGTTTTCTTTCTTTGGGTGTCATCATGGTCAAGGTAATTAAGTGGTATCATGGATTTACTTCTCTTTGTTTTGAGCAGATCTAGATCCATAATAACTTGCTTATCCTTCAGCTGCTTATTCTCCTGCCAAAGAAATGAAATGAAAAACTGAGCTCTCTCCAAATTAATTTGCAGCTCCCTAATTTGGGCATCCTTCTCTTTGAAAATAAATTTGGAGGCCTCATGATCATCCTGTTGATGCAAGTCAACAAGTTCAAATTATTTTTCCTTATCATGAGGGTCCTCATCTTCTTGCATGACTTCCTCATGCACCGCTGCCTCTTTCTGCTTTTGCTTTTGTACCTTCTTTACTGATGAAGAAGGTAGGGTGCCTCCCACAATCTATGGGGAAAACACCTACCTATGCCCTCTATGATATTTTTTAGCCAAGGTTCACATTTAAGCCCTTTTAGGTTTGTTGACCATAACTGTCCTAGATGACCCAATCTGACTCTGAAACGGTGATGATGGTGATGAAATTGGTCTAGTAGGCTAAGCTGATGAAGAAGTAGGAGTTGTGGGTTGAGATGGAGGAACAGATGTAGTAGGATGAGATGGAGGAGGCATATCTTTAGCATGTTGAGCTTGTGGAGCAGTGAAGATGTCATTGGAAATGAAAGTGTCCCATGAGATGTTCAACTGGTTAAGGTGATCGAGGACAATGATCTTGATGAGAGAGTGGTGAAAGAGGTTGATCATCTATTGGTCATAATCTCTATTTTGTACAATGAATGCCATTTTGTCAATGCTCATGAATAGATAATATGGAATATTGAGCATCTTGACCCTTCTGAAGTGCATAAGAAATCTAATATGATATGTGTAAAGTTTGGAGAACTTTCCTTCACAAGAGAAGTACTTCATGATGATTTTCATCACGGGGGCATACCTATCAAGGAGGTAACTGAAAGGAAAAATTCTCTTTCCTTCATTTTTGTACCTTGGCTTGATGTATGGCTCATAATAGTGATCATCCAAGTCTTTGGCCTTGAACCAATTCTCACCTACATTTGGAATTCCAGTGACATATGCAATGATGTTTGTAGACATGGTAAAAGTCACACCAGCAAGGGTCACTTGATTATCCTGAAGGTTTGATATGAAAAGTCTACTCAAAACAGGGTGGTGTTGGAATCTTTGTATAATTTCACAAAAATCGAAGCATCCGACATGCTTGAAACAAGTTACAGTCATGGGAGAGGCCATTAGTTCTCTAGTGTTAGTGGGCTCAAGTCTAAGAATCCTTCCTCCTTTATGTGGCCTTCTCTCTTGTTACAACATTTTTTGGTCATCTAACCTTTTATCATTAGATGAAACCAAGTACACCATGTAAGACAAATTTTACCCTAAGTAAAATTGCTTTCACTATGTGAAATAACTTAGTAAAACACCTTTATTAAGTTGTTTATGGTCTAAATAGGAAACCCCAAAAGGAAATAATAAACAAATCTACATTTTTTTATATTTCCTGGTCATATTTAACCCAAAACAAGGAAATTAATTAAATAAATCATTATTTATTTGATTATTTCTTAGGAATAAGTTATTTAAATCATTATTTAAATAATATTCCTAGTTAAATTTGACTAAATCATTTCTACATAATTAAATAAATAATTATTTATTCAATTATATTCCCACAATTTCCCTAAAATAATAAATAAATCATTTATTTTTTTATTTTTTATAAATAAAGGAAGTGACCCAAGTCAAAAATCCTTTTCCCTTCAACAAATATAATAAAATATTCCTAAAGGGCGGTTCTAGAATTTGATTAATAATATTTTATTCATGCACCAAGTTCTAGATAACCCTAATATTTTGTTATAAATAGGAGGGTTTTTCCCCATTCATTAGTCACCTTCCATTGCATTAGATCACTTTGGATCTATACTTGGTCACTTTCTCCATTTTTGTCCTGTGAAATCCCTTTGAGTTCTATGTTTGTCTGGGTTTTCTACACCAACAAGAGAGAGAAATTTTAGATCTGAAATGCTGAGGACTTTCAAGAACCCATCCCATTGAGGAGAACCGAAAAACACCTTTCTTGTTTTCCTCTTAGGTGCCCCTTTTTAATATAATATAAAAATTCTTTCAAATACATTGTTCTTGTCTTGTCTGTTGGATGCATGGAGTGTTGTGTAACCAGCTCAAAAAATAGAAGAAAAGAGATAGCAACGCCTTAGAAATAAGCCACTTTTAGGGGGCAACCTCCAATACATTACATGAATGAACAATTTTTCGATGATGCAATTTACAAAACCTCCTTTCTATATATAGGAGTCCATGGGGCCATAATGTAATTCTAGTGGGCCACAATGTAATCCTAGTCGACCTAACAATAATAATTTAAGGGCACAATAATAACAAAATAGGGGTTACAAGGGTACAATAATAACAATAAGGGGGTTACACTAACAACAATAAGGGACTATACTAGTAATATAGGGACCTAACATGCCCCTCTCCTTCAAAAAAGTGTTGTCCTCAACGCTTGAGTAGCTCTGGGTGCTTCCGTATAAAATTCTCATCCTCCCATGTAGAATCTTCAGTGGGTAAGTTCTTCCACTTGATGAGATACTCTGAAATTGATCGATTCCGTAGCTGTCGAGTTCTTGTTTCCGTGACCGCTTCAAGTTCCAATATGATTTTTCCTTCCTCATCAAGTTCTGGCAATATTGTTTGAACCGGAAGATTTTCACCTATAACCTTCTTTAAGCATGAAACATGGAAAACTGGATGTACTCGCGAAGAAGCAGGAAGCTCCAATTTGTATGCCATAGTACCAATGTTTTGCAACACCTTGTAAGGACCATAGTACTTTGGCGATAATTTATTATCCTTCTTTGCTTGCTTGAGGGACATTTGTTTGTATGGTTGGAGCCGTAAAAATACCCAATCTCCTACATCAAAACTTCTCTCGCTACGATGTTGATCTGCCTGTTGTTTCATTCGATTTTGTGCCAAATTCAGGTTATCCTTTAAGAGTTTGAGAACTTCTTGCTGATGCTCGATGTGATCTTCCACTGCTTGAACCTTCGAATTTTCCCTTAAAGATGATGTGATCGATGGTGGATGATATCCATAAAGTGCCATAAATGGGGTCATTTTTGCCGCAGTATGGAAGGAAGTGTTATACCACCATTCAGCGAGAGGTAACCACTTGACCCATTGTGTTTGTTTATCAGATACAAAACAACGAAGATATCCTTCCAAACATTTATTTACTATCTCACTTTGACCATTAGATTGAGGATGATAAGATGAGCTATGAGCTAATTGAGTACCCAAACAAGAAAATAACTCCATCCAAAAATTTCCAGTAAAAATGGGATCTCTATCGCTCACAATAACCCTTGGGCTTCCATGTAGCTTTTGAATTCTGTCCATAAATGTAGTAGCAACTGTACTTGCTTTAAATGGATGAGATAATGCACAAAAATGTGCATACTTGGTAAGTCTATCAACTACCACCATGATGACACTCTTTCCTTCGGACTTAGGTAAACCTGTGATAAAATCCATTGAAATCTCCTCCCAACGTTGACTTGGAATGGATAAAGGTTTTAGAAGTCCCGGGGTCTTAATTGTCTCAACTTTATTCTGTTGGAAAACCAAACATTCCGCCACAAACTTTTGAATATCAGATTTAAGGCCATCCCAAAAAAATTCTTTCTTCACCCTGTGGTAAGTTTTTAAAAATATTGAGTGTCCTCCTAAAGGAGAAGTGTGCAATTCCAGAAGAATATTTTGTTTTAGTTGGGAATTCTTACAAAGATATAAGCGATCTTTGTACCATAAGGAATCATTTTTCCAACTAAATGTATCAGATGTACTAGGATCTTGCTACAACTTTTGAATGAGTGTCCATACATAGTTGTCCTTCTTCCATTCATCTCTTGCTTCGGTTATCCAATCTGGTTGGATAATAGAAATGGCACAAAGCAATGCTTCCACCTCTTCATTCTTTCTTTAGAGTGCATCTGCAACAACATTAAGCTTTCCTTTTTTGTAGATCGTTTCAAAGTCATAACCCAACATCTTTGTGACCCATTTTTGTTGCTCTTCTGAAGATAGCCTTTGTCCAAAAAGTGTTTAAGACTATCATGATCAGTTTTTACCTTGAAGTGTCTTCCCATTAGGTAAGTTCACCATTTCTTTAGTGCATGCAGTATTGCTAACATTTCCTTCTCATAAATAGGTTTTTGTAAATACTTTCCTTTGATTTGACGACTTTCAAAAGCAATGGGTCTTCCTTCCTGCATTAAAACTGCACCAATTCCATTTCCTGAGGCATCACATTCCACAATAAAGGTTTTTGTGAAGTCTGGTGTAGCTAAGACCGGTGCTAGGCACATTGCCTCTTTAAGACGTTCAAAGGCCTTAGTTGCTTCAGGAGTCCATGAAAAGGCATCTTTCTTCAATAATGTTGTTAGAGGTGCTGCTATTCTCCCATAATTCTTAACAAACTTGCGATAATACCCTGTTAACCCGAGAAATCCTCGCAACTGCTTTATGGTTGTTGGGACTTTCCATTCCTTAATGGCTTTAATTTTGTTAGGGTCTACTTTAACACCCTCGTGAGATACAATATGACCCAGATATTCCACCTCTTGTACTCCAAAGAAACATTTGGATGTTTTTGCATATAATTGTTTCTCCCGCAATAGTTTGAGCACCCTGTCAACATGTTCAACATGATCCTTCCAAGACCTGCTATAGATTAGTATATCATCAAAAAATACTAGCACAAATTTTCTAAGGAAGGGTTTGAAAATGGAATTCATCAACCCTTGAAATGTGGAAGGTGCATTGGTAAGGCCAAAAGGCATGACCAAAAATTCATAATGACCCTCATGAGTTCGAAATGTTGTTTTTGGAATATCTTCAGTCTTCATTCTAATTTGATGATATCCCGAATGAAGATCCAACTTGGTAAAATAAATTGCTCCATGTAATTCATCCAATAATTCATCAATCACAGGAATGGGAAATTTATCTTTAATGGTGAGCTTATTGAGCTCCCTATAATCCGGACACATGCGCCATGATCGATCCTTCTTGTGTACCAATACTACAGGAGCAAAGAAAGAACTTTTACTAGGTTGAATTATACCCACCTCTAACATTTCTGCAATCATACGTTCAATTTCGCTCTTTTGGACATAAGGATATCTATAAGGCCCGATGTTTGGAGGAACACTTCCTAGAATCAAATGAATAGCATGATCATGATCACGAATAGGTGGGAGTCCTTTGGGAGTTTCAAACATCTTGGAATGATTGTCCAAGACTTGTTGGAGATCTGCAGAAATAGATGATTTTGATGTCGGAACTTCTAGTGAGCATAATTGTGCAATTACGCCTCGTTGTTCTTTCTTTAGAAGCTTTTTCATGAAATTAGAGCTTATTATCCTTCCTGGCTTCCCTTCAATACCCCGTAATTCGACTTCCTTTCCTTCTGAAAAAAATTTCAAGAAAAGTTCTTAAAAATTAAAAGCTACCGTCCCCAAAGATTGTAACCATTGTACTCCTAGTACAACATCAGCACCTCCCATAGGAATGGAAAGCATTGGACTAGTCAATATATATTCCCCCATGGTTAGCTTGATATTATGGCATTTTCCAGAGCAATTGATAGTTCCTCCATTTGCAACCATCACTTGACATTCTGGTGCTGGGTATAGGAAACAATTTAATTCCTTGGCTACCTTACAATGAATAAAATTATGGGTGCTACCTGAATCAATCAACACTATTACCTTTTCTTCTTGATTTGTCCTTCTATCTTGAGAGTTTGAGGAGTGGTAATTCTTGCCAGTGCATTACACGATATGGTCGGATTCATTTCTTCCTCTTCTAGGGCTGGTTCCTGGTGTATATCCTCTTCTTGTTCATTTTCTTCTTCCTCTTCACAATCTATGTAAAATAATTTCTTCTCAACACACTTATGACCTTTAGTGCATTTTCTATCACAACTATAGAAAATCCCTTTTGCTCTTTTTTCTTCCAATTGTTGTGGTGTCAACCTTGTAGGTTGTGGAAATCTAGGCGTAGCAACACTTCCTTCTTTATAGAATTGAGTGGTAGGCTTCCTTGCCGCCATAATTTTACATTCAAATTTTCTTGCCAACCTGAATGCCTTCTCCAATGAATTAGGTTCCAAAACACGAACTTCATGTTGGATGTTATCCTTTAGAGTACCTATGAAGAGATCAATCTCGTGTTCCTCTAGAATATCAGTTACCCTTATATTCAATTTTTGGAAGTCCTCAATGTGCTGCCCCACTAAACCCTTTTGTTTGAGATTTATCAATTGGCTAAAGAAGGTGTTGCTCTTTGTATCCTCCTAATGTGCTATCATTTCCTCCGTAAAAATTGACCAAGTGACAATTTTTTTACGGGAGCAAAGCCATTGATACCATACAAATGTATTTTGTTCTAAATGTAAAGTTGCAATGCGTACCTTTTGGGTGTTTTGCACGTTATGGAGATCAAAATATTGCTCCATCTGTAGTATCCATGTTACAGGATCCTTTCCATCAAACTTCCTCATATCCATTTTTGGAATATGGTGGTTCTTCCCGCCAACATTAGAGTTTATGAAATCACGATTAACATTTATTTTTTTCTCATCATGAGTTTCTTCTACTATATTTTCACCATTATGAAACATTTCTTGTATCAACTTTGTCAAACCTTCTATGTTTTCTTTTAGATCATTCTTCATGTTTTCCATGTTGTCTTTCATGTCATCCATCTTAGCTTCCATACCAGCTTCCATGCCATCCATCTTAGCTTCCACGCCTTTCTTCAAAACTTCCACTTCATTTTTTGTTGCTCTTTGTGAGAGCGAAATTTGGTGCACTTGCTCTTGTAATTTTGATAGATCATGTTGCAATTCTTCATCTTCATGAGTCATAGTAGAGCCTTCTAAAGGCTTAATGGGTGTTGAATTATTTTTACGAGGCATATTTTATAACCCAATACTAATATCTATTCTACAATATGCCCTTGGAATCAATTCAAATTGATTCTTCAAAAAAGACTTATGCAATTTGGAAAAAAAAAAAAAAATACACACCTTTTTCTTGCTTTTGAGGAGCTTGATATTGAAATTGGATTATCTCTATTATTGCAGCACTTCAATATTTTAATTTCTGTACCAATGTAGCCCTCTGAATTTTCTTTCTAATGCCACAGGTCTGACCTGATTTGGATTCTCCAAGACAAAGTTGTTTCCAATCTCCCACAATGACCTAATTATGGACTGGTTCATTAGAGCGAACTTGTACGACTTTCCACGTGTCACTGTTTCATCCTTCAGCTCTGAAATTGATAGCCAAGAAACTAAAATCCATTTACTTGTGACCACTTTTTACGGCACTCCAATATGATGCTAAAAGAGAGAGTTATGAATCTTTTCCCACGATCACCTCTTTGAGATGAAATTCGGGAGCCTGAAAAATCACTACCTTCCACAGATTATATCTCTGAAAATATTGTGAATCAAGCTCTGAAAGTTTTTGACACGTTTCCTTAGGATTTCAGCTTCACACCCTAAAAATTTCAGATTCTGAAACTTAGTAGAAAAAAACTTATAGCCAAAATTCCACGATGACCTGTTTCGAGAAGCGAAACCCTAGAATCCAAAGCTCTGATACCAAATGTTGTGTAACCAGCTCCAAAAATAGAAGAAAAGAGATATCAACGCCTTAGAAATAAGCCACTTCCAGGGGGAAACCTCCAATACATTACATGAATGAACAATTCTTCGATGATACAATTTACAAAATCTCCTTTCTATATATAGGAGTCCATGGGGCCATAATGTAATCCTAGTGGGCCACAATGTAATCCTAGCCAACCTAACAATAATAATTTAAGGGCACAATAATAACAAAATATGGGTTACAAGGGTAAATAATAACAATAAGGGGGTTACACTAACAACAATAAGGGAATATACTAGTAATATAGGGACCTAACATGGAGCCACATTTTACTTTATCTGCTTAATGTCTTTTATGCTTAGATCTGGATTTGTGTAACATTATTTGGATCACCTAATTGCAGATTTAAAGATATTTGGCAACCATAATCGATGTTAGGGATATTTTTTATGTGTAGCTAAAGTGGTATTTTACTACGAAAGATTCATACTAACATCTCTTCCCTCTCTTCTTCCTCCATGTAGTCTTTGTTTTCCTTCTCCATTGTATTTTGGTCTAGAAACCTTAGGGATGAGGAAATGGGAGTGGGGATAGGTTTAGGGAGTGGGGAATGGGGTAGGAAAAAATAGGAATATAGGGGAGGGGTTAGTAAACTTAGGGACATGGTGAGGGGTTAAAATTTTAGGGAATTGGGAATGGTAATTTTATTATAGGTTGATGGTAATGGGTGCCTAAGAAATTGAAATGTCTTGGACTTAAGGTTTAGGGGAAAAGGGATTTAGGGATAGAGATATAGTAATGTAGGGGTAGGCATAGGTTTCACTGTGATGTGGGAAGGAAATGTTATGTCTTATGGAATCAAATTGGGAATGAGGGAATGAGATTAGGGTTTTTAACTAGACAAACTCCAAATTTTGCATGAAAACTCAAACACCATGAAAATTTCTCTTGAAGAATGCAAGGAGGCAGAAATTGTGTCTTAATTACTTGTTAAGAGATGGTGAGAGCCTTTGCTAGAGGTTGGAAGAAATTTGCATGAAGTTTAGATCTTGCTGAGAAAAAGGGACAGGAGCGCAGTGCCCTCTCTGCCAGGAGCGCAACGCATTTAGCAGGTGCGCAACACTAGTTACAAGAGCGCAACGCACTTAGCAGGTGTGCAACACTAGTTACAGGAGCGCAACACCACCAAAGAAGTCAGTCTTTCACCCTTAAAATTGGAAATTCAAGCTATGGAAGTGGTGGCTCGATGTTGTGAGGAACAAATAAGAGTGAATTTGATGTCTTGGTGAGCTTTATACTTGGTGGATTTGATGTTTTGGGCCTTGGGACCCACTTTACCTTCTTCACATTCATCTTTAAACTTTGAAACTATACCTTTTCACTATGACTTCATTCTTTGAAAATTGATCATTTGATGGATTGAGACACTTTAAACTTAGACATTTTGATGCTTTGGCATATGGAACTCTGAGTTGGCAGCTTGTGAGCCATGAACTTATTACAAATTGAGTGACATAAAATTACATAATGAAAAATAAAAATTACATCTTGAAATAAAAATTACTCCTTACAAATCATCTTTACATGGTAAAGAAAAGTTATTTGATCACTCTCTTACTCGCTGGTCTTATGCAATGGAAATGGTGTGTTATTGGACCTTGAAAACCCTAAGACCTAATGGGAACCTTGACTGACTGAAATTCATGATGACATGACTGATAGGTGATGTAATCTCATGAAATAATGGACACTCAGCAAGTGACAAAGTGAGCCAGCAAGTGAGGAAATTACATTTTTAAGAAGAGTGAACTTTGACGAAAATCCGCACCAAGTGAAATTTTTTTTGCATGACCTGCTAGAATGATAAAAAAAATTGAGTGGGACCCATAAAATGACATGAAAGAGTTAATTTTGATCACTAGTAGAAGGATGCAAATACTAACATTAACAGTAGTACCACCATATATTTGACATTTATATGTAGTTCTATTACAGTTGTATATTTTTTACATTATATATATATATATATATATATATATATATATATATATATATATATATATATAAGTATATATGGTGCATGTATTTTATGTTCATGTGATGTACATAATTTACATGTTGGTGTTCATCATGATGCGTATATTGTTAGGTCATGTTAGATTTTTTCATTTAATATGCTTGCAGATATATGCGTATGTGATAGCAGTTATTTGACATGAGATGTATATTTGATGTTTGTGTTGTGATGATGTTATACAATGCTTGTGTTTTGTTAGATGATCATGATCACAATGATTAGATGATGCTAGAAAATTTGAATGTGTATTTTAGAATATGATGTTTGTACGATGGTTATCATTATCGTGATGTTTATTTCTAATATTAAATCATGATATTTATTAAATATTATATATTGGTAATTGTAATTGTAATTGTATGTATCATGATTGTAATTGTATGTAAAATTGTAAAATTGTAATTGTAATTGTATGTAAAATATTTACAAAATTGTAATTGTAATTGTAATTGTATTTATTGTCATGATTCAATTTTATTAAAATTGTAAAATTTGTAAATTTGTAAAATTGTAATTGTAATTGTAATTGTACCATGAAATTGTAAAATTGTAATTGTAATTGTATGTATTTTCATGATTCAATTTTATTAAAATTGTAATATTGTAAAATTGTAAAATTGTAAATGTAAATGTATGTATCGTGATTGTAGTTGTAATTGTTGGTAAAATTATAAAATTGTAATTGTACTTGTATTTAAAATTAAAATTGTAAAATTGTAATTGTAATTGTATGTAAAATATTTGTAAAATTTTAATTTTAATTGTAATTGTAATTGTATTGTGAAATTGTAAAATTGTAATTGTATGTATTGTCATGATTTATTAAAATTGAAAAATTTGTAAAATTGAAAAATTGTAAATTAATTGTCAATTTTGAACCATAATTACCTACCGTACATATTGTTAAATTACCATAATTGTAAAATTGTAAATTTGTAAATTCGTATGAATATAAATAATTGTAAAATAATAAATCTAGAATAATATGATTTTTTGTAACTTTTTAAAGTGTAGAAAATAATGCAAATAAATTCATGTTTAGAATTATCATTATTTTATTATGGTCTTACATACCAAAAATAACAGTATACATTAATACATTTTTCTAAATTTGGAAGATATCATTCACACACATGCACACACAAATATATATATATATATATATATATATATATATATATATATATATATATATATATATATATATATATATATATATATATATATATATATATATAATAGGGTGCATTTATTAAAGTAATGATATAGTGAAAAACCATTTAAAACAATCAAGTAGTTGTATTATTTTAGGAATTGACATAAAAAAAGAACTTGATATAGTGCATTGCTTTCGAGATCAACATAATTGCAAATTATCAAGTGAAATGATTTTAACATTAACAAAATGCAAACCAATTAATTCAAAATGCATATTATAATATTTGGAAAAAAAAGAGTGTTAGTTATAAGGTTAATTCCTCTTCTTTATAACAACCCATATTAAATAGTATAAATGATGAAATAACACATGTACCATATCACTCTTCATTATTAAGATCATCATCATTATCTTCCAGCTTGATTGGCATGATAACACTATTGTTCTAAAAAATATGTTTTGATCTAGGGTCATGTCTAAATACGAACCACCAATCCCTATCCAACACATTTGGGTAAAAAAACACCTGGTTGCAATGTTTGGGGAAAACATAAGGCTCCTTAGCTTCATCCTCTAGAGTTGATACATATCATCCTACTATCGTGATCTTCAAATTTGTATACATTAATTTTATTCAGTTGATTGACATGGATAAAAAAGATAAATTCAATTAGATAATGAAAATATGAATAAAATCTGAAGTAATTACGTCTGGAGATGGATAGGGAGAACTCCGCGATGGACTTTGAGAAATATTGTGGAATGAGCTGGATTTTGAAGAATTGTACTTTTGATATAATTATGAGATTTTCTCCCTGCATTTGAACAAAATCAATAATAAATTTTGATGTACATACCTAAAAGTAATTTCAGTTCCTTAAAAAAGGAGTTATTGTTATCGGTGCTAATGTACTGTTAACCCGCACCGGTGCGGTTTATTACCGGACACATCGGTGTTGTTAGTTAACAAACGCACTAAATATCGAGAAAAAAAAAGAGTAACTTTATTTTTTTGAAGTGAAAAAAAGCGGTAAATTGAAAAATGTGTGGAAAATGATTTTTGGAAATCCAATTTCATAAAAATGTTCTTTAAATAGTAAAAAATATTCATTATTTCATTATTTTTTCAAAAAAATTCAAGGAGGTATTTGCATGAGAGACATACCTGGAGAAAGAGAGCACGAGAGCACTGTGGAGTAGAAAAATACTTTCGAAAAACAAAACTATTCAGAGAATCAGAACTTGAAACATTTGGTGATTCACACAAAAATCTCGTAGTATAGTAAAAATTTTAAATTTTACTGTAATAATTTTTTTTTCATACTTTCTGTTAGATTTAATACATGCATAGTAAAAATTTTAAGTTTTACTGTGCATTTTACTAATAAAATCATTTAGAATCTCTATTCCTATTTACATTTAATTAAAATTTAGAGAAAAAAAAAAGAAAAAAAGACAACGTTAAACCCTTGCTTCTTCTTGTTTATGTGACTTCACAATTAGGGATTTTCATTTTAGATTTATAGGGTTTGTATTACTATATATATAGGTGTATGACATATAACCCACGGGACCACTTACAGAGTCAGATCCCAATCATTGTCATCCATTGCACGATTTTTTTAAAAACAACTTTTGTTAATCAGTGCACACTGTTTAAAACAGCGCACCAGGCACGTATTGACAAAAACCACTGTTTGATAAAAAAAAAAAATATTAATTTATGTTTATGTTAATCGGTGCTCCGGTATTAATATAACGTGTCGGGTCTCCTTATTGACAAAGAGCACCGTACAGTGTTTCTACTGTATTGGTGGTGCGTTTATAAGAACCTACTGCACCGTGTTCGATGTGTAAGTTGTGAAATTCACATCGTTTTCTTGATTATTATTATTTTTTTACCTAAAAAGTATGTGATTTATTTATAAAATATATTACTGAATGGTACATGTTTTATATTGATAAAGAAATGACTGACAAGATTTCAAGTAACAAAAATACTGATTGCACATCCAGAAAAGAAAAAAGGCAAGTTATTTCTAAATTCTTTACAAAAAATATTATTTTTGAACTATATGCAAGTTTAATTAATATATATTTTTTAGTGTGTATCACACAGAGCCAAAAAATGATGAAGCTCGATAAGCTTCTTTTTGATCTAAGACCAGAAGAGCGTAAAAGCTTGATAGAAAAATTGCAAAAGGATGAATCAGGTGAATGAAAAAATACTATCGATCCAATATGAGTTTATTTTTGAATTTTCATTAATAATACACTTTAAAATATTTGATCACATGTTTCAAACAATCTATTAATTCAGATATGTTTAATGTTCTATAGGAACCAACAATGAAGAAAATGAATCTTGTTCTAAGAAAAGAAAAAAATAGAAGATGCAAATGAAAATGAATTTCTCCTTAGCTCATCTGGAGTGGTGTTGGAGGTTAACGAAAGGGGGAAAATATTTTACAAAACTTTGAGCGATCTACTAGAATGAATGTATAGATGTTCTTTCCGCTTACAATACAAAAATCAATCTAGTGATTCCAAGAACCAAATTTTATTTAAACTAGAGGTAGAGTTTCTATAGAATTGGTCAATGAGACATGTTAGACTTTTAATAGCAAAAACATATAACAACAAAAAATAAGGATTAAAAAAAGAATATTCCTTTAGATGTTTCTCTAGAATTATATGTATATATTACTACAAAGCAATCATTTATAAATATCACTTCTTCTTTTTTATATTTAGTTTTCATATATCAATATAAAAATTAAATAATTTATTGTCATGCTACTTTTTCAGGAGGATTATGAAAATCTCAAAGGATGAATGAGATAATATCATAAATATGCCAGTAGGAATGTCCAAAAAGGTGCATAAGGAGATGGTCAAACAAATGGACATAATTGCATCACACGAGGAGCCATCTCAACAACAACGTGGTTCAAATGTAATATGTAATCATTGAATTTTTTGATTAGGTACAATAAATAAATAATTTAGTACTAAATCTTAATCTTCAAGTATTTTCTTGCAGAAAATAAAAGAAAATGGAACCCATTCAGTGCATAAAACAGGACGACAAGGAAGAAAATGGTTGATGTCTATGTTTGTGAGTAATTGTTAATTCCTTATAACAACTTAACTAGATTTCATTTTTGTATATTTTAAGTTGTTTTACAGCAATCATCATTGAATGTCTTCAAACATGTGCTAACATAAAAAGAAGAACCATCAGAAGAATTGATTAACATTGGGTTAAATATGGGTTGTCAGTATCTGTTTGCATATCTGAAATTAATTGTTGAATTTGTAAGCATCTACCTTGTTTTACTTAACTTCGTCTATAATTAAATCTATGATTTATTATGGGGTATAAAACATGCAGGAAACAAAGTATGGAATTGCGCCAACAAATGAATTGTTGAAAGATGGCATGAAATTTGGTTTTGAAAGAATGTGTATAATTCACAAGTCAATTCTTGCTATGGTACATTTCTTTTCGATTTACATTGATGTATATTATTTAATATTGTAATTTTCATTATTCTCATCAATGTATATACACTCATTACACTTTATTTTTATGTTTCCAGATGGAACTTGAAGAAGAAGAAAACAATCAACAAATTGAACAAAGAATTCCTCCAAATAACCCAATTCATGGAATTAGCTCAAGGAGTGACAACAATTCCAACGAGAATGATGACCAATATGTTTGGATATCAAATCAAGGCATTGTATTTTTTGAAATATTTGTCTGTGAAATCAGACATTTTGTTAATTGTAATGGACATAGTTTCCCAATTGAAATACAAAGGGATACCAATAATTGTCCCATTTTGTATGACAAAGAGTGTCTTATTCACACACACACACACACACATATATATATATAATAATAATAAAATACATTTTTATTTATTTTATTGCATTCTCCATTGTCACTGTGAAATGTTGAACCACTGATTAAATATATGGATAATTAAATATTATAATGAAGAGATATGAAATCTGATGATATGATATAACAAATTCATTCAAACATCACATTCAAATGCACTAATAAAAATTTAATTGATATGAATATTGTTATGAGATATGTTTCGACTTTTGATGAATAATGAATTTTAAAAAATCACAATAATTGCACTGTCACAGGTCTATGTTTCTAAAAAATAGAAAATGAACACTAATGTGCGTTAGTTACTGCGCACCGGTGCCTTTGTATGATACTGCGCACCAGTGTTTTTCTATGACCTATGAGCACCACACCAAATAACAATACCGATTAGAACGCTCGGTGCACTTTATCGATGACTACAACTCGGGAGGATAAGCGTTGCATGCATCGGTATGGTTTTCCTTTAACGATCTGGTGTGTTTTTATAACTTAACGGCTCGGTCAGTTTTAACACCTTAATGGCCCAATGTGTTTTTACACCTTAACAGCGCTGGTGCATGCACCTTATATCAACCTGGTGTGTATTTGTGGGTGACATGCACAAGGACGTTGCTAAATGCCCCAGGGCTTCTGAATTTTTTTTTCCATACCGGTGCTTGGTATGTTTACAATACCGATGTATAGTTAAAATGCACTGGTGTGTTCACACATGATGCATGCACCAATGAGAAAAACATTCGTAAAATCCTCCGGCCGCCCAAATTTTTTTAGTTGTGTTGAAGTTACATTAGAAGCTCCGTAAAAACCTCTGTTACCAAAAATGGATGTTGTATTAAATGTTTTTTTGACAATTTTGGCCAATTTTATAACACTAAAAACCTCCTTTTTAACCTCTGTTAGAGGGTATTTTCCTTGTAGTGTTAGTTGTAGTTTCAAATAGTCGCTTACTTACTACCTCACATTTTTTCTTGTGCCAATCAACTATATTAATATCATTGATTTTAGCTAATTTGATATTGATAGAAGTAGATTTAGAGACAAGTAACCTTGCATTTTCATTTGTTCCCGACTATAGTAAATTTAAATTAAACATGATCATATCAAAGTCAGTCTTTGATAAGAACCTTGGCTCTGAATAAGAATTCATTTCCTTCATTATAACATCATTCGTGTCTTTAGTTCCTCCAGAGACTAACATTAACTCCTTGATTCTATCCTTTATAATATTTTCAATGGTTGTACATTTATTGACTAATATAACCTACTTCCCAGATTCCTTTGGTTTGGTTTGTTCCAATGTATCTTCCAAATTCTTCAATAATTCATCATTATCCTTTTGGTACATGATTTCTTCTTTATCATCGTCATATCTATCCTTTGAGGTTTTCTTTGACAACCGTGGTTCATCAAAGCTAATTTCCCCTACCTTCATCTTCAAAGGATTACCCTGAGGTTGATCACTTAAAATACTTGTTTCTGCCTAAACTATATTTCCTTTTAATGGATGGTTGAAAGTGAATTTTGTCTCACACGATTCCCTTTGATAGAAGCTAGCTCAACCATAGCCATTGTAGATACGTGCATTTCAACTAGATTCATATCATTCTTAAGAGGATAATCAATGTTAGTTACTTGTTTAGGCTTAAGATTTGGATCATGAACATATGTTGGTAGACCAACTGAATTTATTGCATTTGATATAATTTGTAAGGGATCAAAATGCCAAGATATATATTTATCAAGCCCTAAAGCTAATGATTATTTTTCTAGTATTTCAAAAGCAGTTTTATGTTTAATCAATAATTGACCTATAGCAAGAGGTGTCACAAACATAACTTTTTTATTCTTTAAGGTAAAATGGAACTCATTTATATGTATTCTTTGTCTAGAAAGTTCCAAATAAAATAGTTGGGGAGGAATAAATTTAGGTAAACAATACGACTCTCGTTTGAAGGCATAGGCTCAAATAACATAATGACTAGGTAGAATAAATCATTTTCCAATACTGTTTTCCTCTTTTAAATACAAAATTATTCTGACTTATTCAGATATCCTATCAGGAGCCTTTTGCAACATTTAAACTTCTAAGTAAAAGGAGAAACAATCCATAATATCACAATAGATTCCAAGAATTCTCCCTAGATACAATAATTGTGACAACAAATCCATCTCCTTTTCTCTTCCAGTCTTTTCTTTGTTAGTTTTTTTTAATTTAGTGCTAATGAAGTACTTATGATATTAAAAAAAATCAAATGTTGCAGTCAGGTCCACATAGATGTTCCTTGCCAAGTACCCTTGAAAATTTGTACTAATTTCATTAGGGTTCTTTAGTATCTCTCTCATGAAAACAAAAATTTACTCATCCATATTAGACTTATCCAAATATTCCTGAATAACAGTTAGGAGGGAAACCAATGTTTGATACAAGGGTTTAAGAGAATTGGTCGAAATAGGCATGACAACTTCAGAGACATCACTGAGGTTTTTAAGAAGATTATGTAATAATTTTAATTTTTCTTCATCATCCCATATAAGTGAAAAATTAGTTAGCTTCTTATCAGAAGTAGGAAAATTCAACATTTTAGTTAAGGAATCTTGGGAAACTTCAAGAAAGAACTGGCCATTCATAAGGCATACGATGTTTCTTGTATCATGATTTAATTTTTCGATAAAAACATAACAGAATCTAGGTCAAAATGAATAGATGACAAAGTTTCTCGCAAGGATCTTGTCTTTATCATACATTCGTCTATAGTATGCTTACTTACAAGTCTCCAAAACCTTCCTCAATGTATAAATATAATTATTAACTACTTGGGTATCTTGAGCATGATCTAGAGGGCCGAGAAAAACATCTTCTGTAGAATTTTGAGTCATCTTATTCCTAATAGCTCAAGTGGTGAGCTAACAACAATGTTTGCATGCAGGAGTTGGGTTTTAGGTACTTACCAGGATTCCAGGTGTTGGTTTGAATTCATGATACAAAGTTCAAATGTCGCAATATTAACTAAAACCAAAGCTTAACCGATGAAAATTAATGAAAATTATGATATTACCTATGTTTAAAGTTAAAGTTAAACCTCACATTCGGTTGTTTTATTGTTGATTACACCACCCTTTCGTTATTAATGCGATCAGAAAAAGTGTTTAATGCAACCACATGACCAATTACAAGGTGAACTGTACAAAGCATCGGGTAGACGCATGATCGTTAAAGCAGGTGCTAGTGGCATCTAAAAATGTACATGAGTCATTGATCTAGTGAGTTTTTGAGCATTGGATTGTTTCAAGTGGCAGACATCAAGTTAATCTTCGAGCTTGTTGAGACCTGAATCAATCTCCACTGTTGGGTTCAAAAATCGATGACCATGTGATCGTTTTGGGTTGAAAGGAAGGTGTTAGCCTCTACGCTAGTTGATCTCATATATTTTTGGTTCATCAGATGGATTTTAGCCCAACAATTGGATGGATTTAAGCAGGTAAGGAGGTATTGATTAAATTTTTACTCTGACATTTGAAAATTGTTACTTTATAGGACTTAATAACCCGAGTTACGTGGAATATTTTAAAATTTATATGTCTAATTTCAAATTAGGTTTTTAAGTTGATGTAATCTTGTGATTGATTTTTGATTTCACAATCAAATTTTAGACATTATAAATTCATAACATAGGCTAAAATTAATTCTTTTGGTCAAATTTATTCTAAGGGGAATACATATTAAGAAATTTTTAAGACTTAAAAATAGCTATAAATGAATCGTTAATGTATCTACAACAAGTTGCAAGGAGGACACTCACCCTTATTAAAAAAAACACAAGAGGGACTCAAATGAAAATTCCCCTCCATCTCATAAAAATCATTAATTCAATTGTAATTATATGGTCTCTCTAAAAAAAATTACCATGGGGCACCCACTCAATAATCTCCATCTGACCCCTTGTGATCTAATGAAGTATTGGTGAGCCATAATTTGTGTTATTGTGGAAACCATTGATCATGTCAAAATATTGTGAATCATTGGGATATGCAACGAGCCTCCCTCTGAATCCTATAGACCTATTTTTTATCTCTTTTCCTATCAAGGAAAAAATTAAACCTCATAGAGAATTATTAATATTTTATCTTCATTTTTATAGAGGTGGTACTCCTCTTTTGATATATGGAATATTATTTTATGTGTCTTCTGGTGAATGTAATGTTGAAATTTGCAACAAGAAATATTGAAAATGGAAACAAGAAGAGGCTTCTAATTTAATTTTCCCTTAATTAAATTCGAAGTAACTTGTAATTCCACATCACATGACAACTTGTACGAGTTAAATAAGTTAGGATGACTTAGTTAGCTCAGTCAATTCGAGTTGAGGTTCAAACTAGAGGCATGTAGAGTGTTCACTAAGTTTTAGGGGGGGCAGTGACTCTTTATTTTGAGTTGTATTTAATTAACTTAATTATTTGAGTTAAAATCAGTTTAAATAGTTCTAACTGATGGAGGAACTAGTGAGAGATACATTGAATTAAATTTGATTTAATTCACATGCAATGGTCAATAAAATAACTAATAATTCACAAAAAATATCTCATGCATACCAATTCTTAGGAAGGCCCAGTTGAGATTGGAGTTAAATGGAAGTGTACTATCAATTGTATAATTAGAAAATTGTATAGATGGTGCATGGATTCATAGGAAGAGCCTTGATGCATTACGCAATCATTATTTGGAAATTTCCTAATTAATAAGGGATCAATTACCCAAGGAATTACGCAAGCAAGCAGGGAATCTTGAGGCCAAGTAATTCGTTAAGTATTGAACCAAGCTAGCCTAGGAATCGGTGAAACATAAAGAGATAGTGTAGAGAGCTCTCAAGCCTGAGAGAAAAATTGTATTTCTCTCATATTCTTTGAATTATGTAATATACATATAGCAGGGGTTTTAGCTGAGGCTTTCCCCAGATAAATATTTTCATTGTGCGATTGAAATTCTCTCTTTCTTGTTCATGTGATTACGCGATTGTAATTGATTTCCACAATTTGCAGAATAGATTCAAGTATTTTGTTTTAGCATATTAGAAATATCGGTTTGAATCTACATGTATTTTCTACATGGTATCAGAACAAGAATCACTATAGAAGAGAAGAATACGAGTTTTTTTTGAGAAGGTGAATGGAATTTTCATATCTACTCTTTAGGAAAAGCAACATAGTTATGATGTATTTCTATGGATTGAGACTCGAATATGCCCTTGAGGGTACGCCGAATTACATAGCTTGGAGAGAAAAAATGGAAGCAGTGTTGGAATATAACGGGCTGAAGGAATTCATAGATAGTGATATTCCTAAGCCTGCGATAACATATGTTCAAGATCTGGCAGCATGGAAGAAGAGCGTAGAAAATGCAAGAAGGATTCTATTGGAAGGTGTTCGAGATCATATTGTCTTGAACCTCCATAGAAACGAAACTCCATATTCTATATGGAAGGGCTTAACATATTTCTTTCAGAACAACAGTGGTCATAGGAAGCTGGCACTGAAGGACAAGCTCAGAAAAATCAAGATGGAGGAGGGTGACACAATACCAAAACACTTGAACATGTTCACTCATTTTTGGGATTTGTTATAAACCTATTTTCCACTCCATTATAGTGAGAGAAACCCAATATCAAATTACGTCAGTTTTTTGGCTATAGTGAATCCATTTTCACCTTTTATTTTACTTATGTGAGATTTATCCCATGATAAAAGGGTGAAATTACATAATTGAGAAATTTTTCATAATTATTTTGCCAAAATATTATAATTATGAGATAATAATTATTTTATAATTGATATAATTGAGAAAAATCTCATAATTGTAAAAAAGGTTTCTAGAGTTTCCCATTCCAAATGAGATCAACTTGACCCACTTTTCTATGAGTTGGCTAGGGGTACATTATTGTAGAAGTTTCCTAACTTCTCAAGCCCCTAGGTGTCTATATAAATTATCCTGGAGGATAGAATGAGCCTATATAATCTCACCAAGAGGAAAGGGTGTGGGGGAGAGTATCCAAACTATGGCGTGAGAGATCTATTATATTGGGAGAGTAGACCGTCCTACAAGCTGGAGTAGAGGAAGATTTGAGGCGAAGGTATAAGCATTGTAATTTATTTTATGATCAATGGAAATTTATGTTCCTTCCCTTATGTGAATGTGTATTCAACATATTTTATGGTAGATTCTATTGCTTTTGATCTAACTATATTCCGAGGAAGATCACTTGTTTTCTTTTATTGGTTGTGATTGTGTGAAAGGAAAATAGATCGGGTGTGGACATGGTAGATCACTCGAGTGGAGTGCAATATTTTCATCGAGCTAAAAACCCTTCCCCAACTTGTGAGGAGGCCAAGTGTGATCTCACTTATTTATATCATATAACTAGTTGTATGTTGCATGGTTGATCATTCAGGATCGAGATTTATTTATTGTTTCATTGGTCTTGTTTCCTTTTGTCTGGTGATATGATCAGACATGAGATCATAGAAAAACAAATCCTTTCAAATTTAGATGCAACAACTCATACTAGAAGGGGCTTGTCTACAAGAGAGTCAGGTGGAATAGGTGGCATTAGGGGAATTTTGAGGTTTAAAATGGGCCTCCTAAGAAAAATGTACAACCAAAATTAACTTTATAAGAACCAATAGGATTCAAGATGATCATGTCAACCATGGGGGATGATTCACCTTTTTTGAGTAAAAAAGTAAAAAGAATAAAAAATAATAAAATAATAAAACTTCTTTTTCAACCCTTATTTTCAACTTATCTTCCTAATTTTTTATTCAAATTTCAAGTGAGAGTACTCATTGGATGCAAGATTTTAATTCCTCATCCAATGTGTACCCATGTTGCATACTTTCAATGGACCGTGCTACATGAAAAACGAGAAATACCTGAAAAACATGATTGCAATCATGTTTTTCATGTATTTCTCATTTTTCATGTAGCAAGGTCAATTGAAAGTATGCAACATGGGTAATCCTTGGATGAGTAACTATATTTTGCATCCAATGAGTACTCACACTCATAATTTGAGTAAAAACTTAGGGAGATAAGTTGAAAATACGGGTCGAAAAAATAGTTTTATTATTTTATTATTTTTTATCCTTTTTACTTTTCTTTTTTCCCTCCAAATTTTGATGATGTAATCTAATATTATTTTATTATTTCCACTATTATTTTATAATTTCCTAAGGAGGCCCATTTTATACCTCAAAATTTCCCTAATGATGGGCAGCCCATGTGGGCAGAGGAACCTGGTCATATTCCATATTCGGATGGAGTTTCTGACCAGTGTTAGGAGGTACTAACGGGACTTCTGAAGAGGAAATATCTTCCGCAACAAATGGCAGAGGGTGCTCAATAGGTTGATCATCTTTTATAGTAACATGAAACACCACCCACCGATCAAGAGTCTGTGGGGTCCACAGGTGGTAGAAGAGATCATATGCATAGGAGAAGTGGTACAAGTTAAAGGAGTGTTGGGCAAAGGGAATTGAGGAAAAACTCCCATAAGAGCTGAACTTTTGAAGAGTCACACTCCAAAACTCTGAAATTGACCAGGGTGATATCCCACATGTGGGATTGTATTCCCCGTAGTGGAAAGTTGGGTCGATGGCACACAGTAGTAAATCTAGTAAATGGTGACAATCTTGATTTCATGAGGAAAGAAAAGCACATGAAATACGAATAAGACCGCTGTGGTCATGGCATAAAACCAACTACAACCAAGGATTAGGTTATAGTCAAAAGGAGGGTCGACGACTTCAACATCGACATAGACAATATTTCCACCTAACTCGATGGAAAAGTGTGGAAGGACCCCCTTGGGTATGAAATTATGACCGTCAAAGGCTTGGAGAGTGGTGTTGGACACGACGAGTGTCAGAGAGCCAAGAGCCTTCCAATAGAATATTTACATGACACATGTGGAAAATCCCTCATCCACCAGAGTGCGATGGATATTCTTTTGAAATACACACAATAATTTGGAAAGCTATATGATGGGAAAGACAAGGAGAAACTTTCTCGACATTGAAATCGACGAGAATAGATTCGGATAAATCAACTCCACCGATGGGAGACAACAAGGCTTTCCACTGATGAGGACAACTTTTCAAGACCTCTGAGGAAGACATGGTGCAAGGATCTTGGGCAAGATCTTCAACAATACTATAATTCTAAGAAACTGTTATGAAACCAGCTCCAAAAATAGAATAAAAGAGAGATCAACACCTTAGAAATGAGCCACTTCGAGGGGGAAACCCCCTTTACATTACATAAATGAACAATTATTAGATGATAAAAATGAAAAAACCTCCTTTCTATATATAGGAGTCCATGGGGTCACAATATAATCCTAGTTGGCCTAACAATAATAATGTAACGGCACAAAAATAACAATATGGGGGTTATAGGGGTACAACAATAACAATAAGGGGGCTACACTAACAACAATAAGGGACTACACTAGTAATATAGGGACCTAACATGCCCCTCTCCTTTAGAAAAGTGTTGTCCTCAATGCTTAAGTATCTCTGGATGATTTTGTATAAAATTCTCATCCTCCCATGTAGAATCTTCAGTGGGTAAGTTCTTCCACTTGATGAGATGCTTTGAAATTGATTAATTTCATAGCTGTCGAGTTCTTCTTTCCATGATTTCTTCAGGTTACAATATGATTTTTCCTTCCTCATCAAGATTTGGCAATATTTTTTGAACTGGAAGTTTGTCACCTATAACCTTCTTTAAGCATGAAACAAGGAAAACTGGATGCACTCGAGAAGAAGTAGGAAGCTCCAACTTGTATTCCATAGTACCAATATTTTGCAACACCTTGTAAGGACCATATTACTTTGGCGATAATTTATTATCCTTCTTAGCTTGCTTCAGGGACATTTGTTTGTATGGTTGTAGCTGTAAAAATACCCAGTCTCCTACATCAAAACTTCTCTCGCTGCGATGCTGATCTGAGTGTTGTTTCATTTGATTTTGTACCAAATTTAGGTTATCCTTTAAGAGTTGGAGAACTTGTTTTTGATGCTCGATGTGATCTTCCACTGCTTGAACCTTCAAATTTTATCTTAAATATGATGTGATGGACGGTGGATTATATCCATAAAGTGCCATAAATAGGGTCATTTTTTCTGCATTATGGAAGGAAGTGTTATACCACCATTCAGCCAGAGGTACCCACTTGACCCATTGTGTTTGTTTATCAGATACAAAACAATGAAGATATCCTTCAAAAAATTTGTTCACTATCTCAGTTTTCCCATCGGATTAAGGATGATAAGATGAACTATGAGCTATTTGAGTACCCAAACAAGAAAATAATTATGTCCAAAAATTTCTAGTAAAAATGGGACCTCTGTTGCTTACAATAATATTTGGGTTTCCATGTAGCTTTTGAATTGTTTCCATAAATGCAGTAGCAACTGTACTTTCTTTAAATGGATGAGATCATGCACAAAAGTGTGCATACTTGGTAAGTATGTCAACTACCACCATGATGACACTCATTCCTTCGGACTTAGGTAAAATGTGATAAAATCCATTGAAATCTCCTCCCAACGTTGACTTGGAATGGATAAAGGTTCTAGAAGAACCGAGACCTTAATTTTCTCAACTTTATTTTGCTGGAAAACCAAACATTCTGCCACAAAATTTTGAATATCAGATTTAAGGCCATCCTAAAAAAATTATTTCTTCACCCTATGGTAAGTTTTTTAAAATCTTGAGTGTCCTCCTAAGGGAGAATTGTGCAATTCCAAAAGAATCTTTTATTTTAGTTGGGAATTCTTACAAACATATAAGCGATCTTTGTACCATAAGGAATCATTTTTCCAACAAAATGTATAAGATGTACTAGGATCTTGCTACAATTTTTGAATCAATGTCCACACTTATTCGTCCTTTTTCCATTCATCCCTTGCTTTGGTTATCCAATATGGTTGGATAATAGAAATGGCACAAAGCAATGCTTCCACCTCTTCATCCTTTCTTGAGAGTGCATCTGCAACAACATTTAGCTTCCCTTTTTTGTAGATGATTTCAAAGTCATAACCCAACATCTTTGTGACCCATTTTTGCTGCTCTTCCGAAGATAGTATTTGTTCCAAAAAGTGTTTAAGACTATCATGATCAGTTTTTACCTTGAAGTGTCTTCCCATTAGGTAAGGTCGCCATTTATTTAGTGCATGTAGTATTGCCAACATTTCCTTCTCATAAATAGCTTTCTGTAAATAATTTCCTTTTATTGGATGACTTTCAAAAGCAATGCGTCTTCCTTTTTTCATTAAACCAACACCAATTCCATTTCCTAAGGCAACACATCCCACAATAAAGGTTTTTGTGAAGTCCGGCACAGCTATGACTGGTGTTAGGCACATTGCCTCTTTAGGATGTTCAAAAGCCTTAGTTTCTTCAAGAGTCCACGAAAATGCATATTTCTTCAACAATGTTGTTAGAGGTGCTGCTATTCTCCCATAACTCTTAACAAACTTGTGATAACACCTTGTTAACCCGAGAAATCCTCGCAACTGCTTTATGGTTGTGGGGACTTTCCATTCCTTAATGACTTTAATTTTGTTAGGGTCTACCTTAACACCCTTGTGACATACAATATGACCCATATATTCCACCTCTTGTACTCCAAAGAAAAATTTGGAGGTTTTTTCATATAATTGTTTCTCCTCCAATAGTTTGATCACCCTGTCATCATGTTGAACATGATCCTTCCAAGAACTATTTTAGATTAGTAATAATAATAAAAAACTAACACAAATTTTCTAAGGAAGGGTTTGAAAACGGAATTCATCAACCCTTGAAATGTAGAAGGTGCATTGGTAAGGCCAAAAGGCATGACCAATGCAAAGAATAACATCATTCAAATGTCAAAGTGACAGATGAAAAGACTAACATTAGTCAAATGTCAGAGTGATAGATGCAAAGACTAACATCAGCCAGATATTGGGGAGCAAATTGTAGAGTTGGTAGTAGTGCAGAGTTAGCAACAATGCAAATTTTTCAATAGATAGTGTAGTAGCCTAATAACAATTAAAGAATTTGGTGATAGATGCATCATACTGATCACAGTTGATTTAGTTTGGATGCTTTTCAGTTTCAGAAGTTGCAGTAGCAACAACACTGGAGAGAAGTGTTGCATGCAGAACATCCAAAGGTACCTGAACAAGATAGAGTTGAATTCCTTTCTTGTTGTTAGGGAGTGTTGAAATTTGCAACAAGAAATATTGAAAATGGCATCAATAAGAGGCTTCTATTTCAATTTTACCTTAATTAAATTAGAATTAAATTGTAATTCAACATCACATATCAACTTGTATGAGTTAAATAAGTCAAGAAGACTTAGCTAGCTCAGTCAATTCGAGTTTAGGGTCAACTAGAGGCATGTAAAGTGTTCCCTAAGTTTTAGGGGGTCCAATTACAGTTTATTTTGAGTTGTAATTAATTAACTTAATTATTTGAGTTAAAATCAGTTTAACTAGTTCTAACTGACGTAGGAACTAGTGAGAGGTATAGTGAATTAAATATGATTTAAATCAAATTCAATGATCAAACAGATAACTCATAATTCGCTAAAAATATCTCATGCATTTCAGTTCCGAGGAAAACCCAGCTGAGATTGGAGTTAAAGGGAAGTGTACTATCATTTGTATAATTAGAAAATTGTATAAGTGGTGCATGGATTTAGAGGAAGAGCCTTGATGTATTGAGAAATCATTATTTGGGAATTTCCTACTTAATAGGGGCTTAATTACCCAAGGAATTGTGCAAGCAAGTAGGGAATTGTGAGGCTAATAAATTGTTTAAGTATTTAACCAAGCTAGCCTAGGAATCCGTGAGATAGACAGAGATAGTGCAGAGAGCTCTCAAGCCTGAGATAAGAATTGTATTGTTCTCATATTCTTTGACTTATGAAATATATAGATAGTGAGTTTTTTAGTTGAGGCTTTCCCCATATAAATATTTTTGTTGTGTGATTGAAATTATTTCTCTTTCTTGTTCATGTGATTATGCGATTGTAATTGGTTTCTGCAATTTGTAGAGTAGATTAAAGTATTTTGTTTTAGAATTTTACAAATATCAGTTTGAATATACATGGGTATTCTACATGTAATGGGTAAATTCTAAACAAAAATCCCGAATAATTATTCCAATAAAACTCTCATACAATATATCTAGTCATTAAGCATGGACTGGTTCAACAGGGCGAAGTTGTATGGAGTGCCACATGTCATTGTTTCCCCCTTCAGCTTTGAAATTGATGCAAAGGAAACTACAGTATGTGTACTTTTGGCCAATTTTTACAGAATTCCAATCTGATCCTTAGAGAGAGAGTTATGATGATTTTCCCAAGGTCACCTCTTTTAGATGAAATTCAAGAGCTTGCAAAAACCCTAACTTCCACGGATCAAATCTCCGAAAATATTGTGAACCAAGATTTGAAATTTTTACACGAAGTTCCTCAGGATTTCTTTGAAATGGGTTTTTCTTTAGTGTCTAAACCCTCATAGAAAAAACGTTATAGCGAAAATTCCATGATGACCTGTTTGAAGCAGTGAAACCCTATAATCCAAAGCTCTGATACCAAATGTTATGAAACCAATTCCAAAAATAGAAGAAAAGAGAGATCAACGCCTTATAAATGAGCCACTTCAAGGGGGAAACTTCCTTTACATTACATAAATGAAAAATTCTTTGATGATACAAATGACAAAACCTCCTTTCTATATATAGGAGTCCATGGGGTCACAATATAATCCTAGCCGACCTAACAATAATAATGTAAGGGCACAATAATAACAATATGGGGGTTACAGGGGTGCAAAAATAAAAATAAGGGGGCTACGCTAACAACAATAAGGGACTACACTAGAAATATAGGGACCTAACATCAACCCTAGCAGAAGGATTGTTTTTCATCTTACAGAAAACACCCTTGGGGGGGCGATAGACAGGTTCCATAGGCTTATCCATAGTAATAGGTCCAATGCAACTAGGTCGAGTTAGTGAGTTTTTAGAAGGGGAAATTAACTTAAGAACATCATAGGGTTTGGTTCGCATAGTCACATTTACATCCTCCTTACACATGAATATGGATTAATTGTGAGGGGGATGGGAAGAGTACCTCTCGTTTCCCCCTTGCGAAGGTTGAGAAGTTTAAGCAACTGCCTGTTGTTGAGGTTGTGCAGGGAACAAATGATTCAAAATGGAAGGCTGATGAGTAGGCGGTGGTGAAGGAAGCCTATGGATTTCATCCATTTGAGGACACTCATGAGTAAGGTGATCACCTTGAAAAATTTTGCAGGGAAACCTGAATTTCCAATGACGCTCACTAGTGCCCCCTCCCTGACTATGAGGATTGGTTTGAGACTCTTAGGCAGGTTGATTCCGTTGTTTATTTCTCTTATTTTTGTTTTTCTTACCACCAAATTGAGGGTTGTTCTTCAGTTGAGTGGAATTCATCGTGAGAAAATTAGTGGAATACTCATGAGGGGGTGCTTTAGTAGAGACAGACGCACTTGCTGATGATTGAGATATAACAATAAATTTCCAAAGTTGGACAACAATTTGGCTCACAAAATTAGAAATAGACCCAATAACGCCATCAACATGTGGGCTAGGAACATGTTTAGGAGGGTCAATAGAAGGCCTAGGGGCATTCAGAAATACTTCATACAACATACTCGATTGTCAATAGATAAGACCCAACTATTGGGTACTTAAAATGGCTTGCTCCTTGATAATGAATCAAAACATAGACACGTCCTTGGAAATATCAGATCAGAGAGATCGAATGAACCATTTATGTAAAATATCATCGGGTAATTTGGTTCACACTAACCTCTTGCAATGAATTCTATCGTGAATGTGATCAGAGATTAACATGGAATCATCGTGTTTAAAATTGGAAAAGAGGTCAAAGTCTATATCATACTAAGTAGGCAACTGGAAATGTGTCAAGAAATTTAGAGCTAGGGAGGTAGATTCACTGTAAGATGCAATATCTAACATGATATACCACTTTGTGGCATCCCCAATTAACATACGTTGGAACAAGCGAAGTATAACAAAATAATACACCAAATAATTAGATGAGTACCATAAATGATAGGTGGTAATGTGAGTGGATGGATTCTCCCCAGAATTCCCTTCAAACTTTGGAATATCTGAGGTAACTTGGCAAGCATGGGTGGCCACCAGGGATCATGATGAATGGGGTTATTACTCAATTTGGCTAAATCCGGTAAATTGAAGGAGGATAAAAATGGATTGTGGATTTGACTAAATGGGTCATAGGCATGAGAAGCCTCTGAAGAAACTTGCGGTCCCACCATATAAGGATTTAGATGGATGCCCTTATTGGTGTAGAAAATGGTTCTCCCCTACAAAAGGTTGTTGCATGACAGAATAACTTGTAGATGGATGTTTCCCCCCAGGGTAGAAACCCCTAGAGAGCAATGGACTCCCAAGAGCATGACTACTTATGGGGTTGTAACCAGGGTTAAAATAAAGACCACTCTGCATAGTAGGATTGAAATAAGGAGGATAACCTGTGTGGGAGATGATACTATCAGCAAGGTTACCTCAGGGTAAACTAGCCCCTCTAATAAAAGTACTTGTAGGTGGCATCCCTCCAAAGAGCGAACTATACCAGGCTTGCAACATACTAGAAGCTACATTTCCCCTAGGATGACTAGGGACAACTGAAGATCCCCCCCACATATTTCTTGGAGTAACTATTCCTAACTGAGGAACAAGAATGGTTGGTTGGAAAAAACTCGGTGAAACAATTCTTTGACCTACCGTCTAACTAGGCTGAGGTACCATAATCAGCATAGAAGATGGTGTGGGCACGAAAAAATTTGGAAAACTAGTAGGAGCCATGGAAGAGACTGGTCGAATGCATTAGGAAGAAGTGAGAGGTATGGAAGAAGGAGTAGGAATGACCACACTAAGAGGTGGCAACACTGACATGGCATCTGAGACTATTGATGCAGAAGGAAATGAGGTCTCAGAATCTTCCATAGTGTAAAGAGTGGAAAAAATCATGTGAGTATAGGCTATTGTGGAATCGTCCCGGTTCATCGATAAAAAGGTAGGTCCTAATGGATCGGTCAAAGGTGGATTAGAAGGAGTGTCAAGGTCGTCCACCAAAGTCTCAATAGAGACCAAATCACTATAAGTGGGACTAGGCACAGATTCTGATACAATGTGATGGTCTAAGTCTTGAGGAACGATAGGAATTCTGTGTGCAAGAGAAATGAGTCCACTTCATTCAAGAAGTAAAACTTGAACACAACGTGACCATCGACAAAAAAATCTAGCCAGGGCGATAGTAATTGAGGTATAGTTATGTTAGTACAAACACCCTAAGGCAAAAATTATGGACTCAGACCAAACATAACCCACTAGAAACGTCCTAAAAGATGCCACAAGCAAATAAAATACAAAGAAGCTGGTGATGGAACAGTTATACTAGTGACCTTCTTCCCAACTGTTTTAGCCGAGAACTCAGCACAAGTGCCCTCACAAGATGTGGAACACCCGCCAAGAGGAATGAGAGAGTATGAATAATATTTGTCCAAGGTACAAAGAAGATGACCTCGAATTTTCACCTGTGTATGGGCCTTAGAAAGAAAGGGCACTATGGTCACCACCTACAATAACACGACCTAGGGGGATAGTCACAGGAAAAATATAAATGCAAGGGCACGATGCTTAACTCCAAAAGAATCCAAGGCTGAAACCCCCTTGAGATTTTCCTCCCAAGTGGTCCCCAAGTGATAAAAACATCATTTGTATGCATGCAAATTATACTATATCGCACCACCCGAAACTAAGAGAAATAGGTCTTGTCAGCCTACCTAGCCCAAGTGTGACCTCGTGCTTGACCCTATTTTGAGAAGGGCTTCCAATACCGTACTATTAAAAATGGATTTTACTCCCTACCGCAATATACTAAGTTGATTTTTTGGTCTTGGAGAAGTTAACTCACACTCCTATCTCCAAGACCCTAGCCTAAGCTAGTATTGGTGTACTACCAATGACTGTAAAATACAAATCTAGTTAATTTTATTATCATGTTGATTTTAATGGTTAATATTTACAAAATAAGATGCGACGTGAAACTGAGATGGCATGTAAAACTCTTAGTTAGTCACCCAAATGTAGCTATATGCAATTCTCGTTTTAACTTCAATGAATTCTAGCTATGAGAGGGTAAGTGTTTTCAAAACACACCAATTCCTATTATGATGCACTTTTCATTAGATCTTCCTAAATGCAAAATATCCCAAGAATTTTTATATTAATGACCCAAAAACAAACCGAAAAGAGACCAAAGAAATTTTCCCAAGCAAGAACGCAAAGCACTCCAAAAGTGAAACGACTAGGAAAAAAAATCCCAATCAAAAGAAACTCAAAGAAATCAAACTGAAAGCCAAAGTGAAAGAAAAGGAAGTCAATGTCAATGAAGCTAGGGTTGTAGCACAATGGTTCAACCAAGGCCAATGTTCTACAAAGGTAAAAACTAGACCCTGGAGGCAGGAAGGCCTAAATAAGATCAAATGAGGGTGACACAAAGCAATGAAAACACACTCAAAATAAATTTTCTATATAAAAATTTCACAACCAATCACAACACCACCAATTGTGACAAAAAGAATCAAGAGAAGAAAGAGATCACTCAAAAAAAATGAAAAAAGTGCACAAAGGACACAAAGATCTAAAAGTGAGATATGAAACAGATCCAAGAAGTCACCAAAATTAGATAAACAAATCTAAAACTGAGATCTATAGATGATAACACTAGTCCTCAACCAAACCACACAAAGAATCCTTCAAGGGAACCTTAAATAACATAAGAAATGGAAGATCCCAACCAATGAATAAGAAATGGATCAAATATGAGAAAGATCAATAACTGAAAAAAACGAAAACCATAGATATAATACATCTCCAATATATCATCAAGTTCTGAAGAAAGAGAAAACTAAAAAGGTAAGCAAATAAGCTCAAGAAAACCTAAAAATTGGAAAAAACAGATAGAAAATAGGCTGAATTTTCAATCAGCCATATCTTCCTCATGCAGGCTCCATTTCAGGTGATGTTTTTTTTTTGAGGTAAAATTTAAAGAAGAATACAAATTTGTAATTATTTTTACTCAGATATGTATAGAAAATAAGATAAATGAACCGAAAAATCCGCTGCACGTTAGGGCAGAAGTAAAACAAACTGACCAATTTTCAATTAGCCATAACTCCCTCATACAAAGTCAGTTTCCAGTGTTTTCTTTTTTTTTTGAACAAAATTATGAGAGGAATAAAAACATATGATAAATTCAATAAAATTTTGTACAGAAAATTCCAGAATTTGATGTTAAATGCACGATCTATTATTCTCTTGTATAAAAAACAAAAACCAAACTCCAGACGTAAGAACAACTCAGATTTGAAGCAAATAAAATCAATGAATCAAAAAAATTACAAAGACCACATTGGGAGACAACGTAAGAGAGAAATTGATCAAAATCATAGGCAAAGTAGACACAAAGCAAGTATGCTCTCATTGAAAGCACTAGTTTTGTTGCATCTAAATTTGCAAGGAGTTGTTGCTCCGTGATCTCATGTCTGATTAGATCACCAGCCAAAAGGAAATAATACCAATGAAAAAATAAATAAATCTCGATCTCAAATGATCAACCATGAAACATCAACCAACTCTATGCTATAAAGAAATGATATCCAACCTAGCCTCCTCGCAGGTTGGGGAAGGGTTTTGAGCTCGATGCAGATCTTGCACTCCACTTGAGTGATCTACCATGCCCGCACCTGATCTATTATCCCTACACACAATCACAACCAATCAAAGAAAATAGGTGATATTCCTCGATTATCATTAGATCAAAAGCAATAGAATCGACCATAAAATATGTTGAATACACATTCACATAGGGGAAGGAACATAAATTTCCATTGATCATAAAATAAATTACAATTCTTATACCATCGCCTCAAATCTTCCTTTCCTATAGCTTGTAGGATGGTCTCCTCTCCCAACACAACAGAGCTCTCGCCCTATAGTTTGGACACTCTTCCCCACACCCTTTCCTCTTGGTGAGATTATATAGGCTCATTCTATCCTCTAGGAGAATGTATCTATACACCTGGGGTCTTGAGAAGTTAGGAAAATTATAGAATAATGGACCCCTAGCCAACTCATATATAAGTGGGTCAAGTTGATCTGCTTGGGAATAAGAAACTATAGAAACCTTTTTCAAAACTATGAGCTTTTTCTCAATTATCTCAATTATGAAATAATTATTATCTTATAATTATAATATTTTTGCAAAATAATTATGAGAAATTTCTCAATTATATAATTTTACCCTCTTATCATGGGATAAATCTCACATATGTAAAATAAAAGGTTAAAGGGATTCATTTTAGCCAAACAACTGAGGTAAGTTGATATTGTGTTTCTGTCACTATAATGGAGTGGAAAATAGGGCTATAACATGATGATTTTGGAAGTGTTAGTGTTACCATTCTGGAGGATGATATGGTGAGCCTAGCACTTCTAGGCCTTCCCAAGAGTTGGAATAGCTACTAGGATTCGATAAATGGGAGTGAGAAGCTACCAAAGTGGGAGTGATTGTGGTCTGACTTGGTGCAAGAATATATTCAGTGGAACACCAGAGACGGGACCTCTTCCAAAGAAAAAAAAGAGGACTTTTTATTAGTCAAAAAAGGAAAGAAATCCAGGGAAATAATTCCCAAGGTGAAGAGGGAAAGAAGAAAGAATTTTCCAACATCAAGTGTTTTCACTGTCATGAGTTAAAGAACTATGCCACAAAATGTCCACAAAAGAAGGAAATCAAGAAGGATCTTATAGTAGTAGCAGCAGGTTAAGCTCTAGCTTCATAATTCAAACATGATTTCACTCTCATTGCATGCACGAAAAGTACTGTAATGGGATACATGTGGTATTTCGACAACGGTTCCTCATTCCATATGACGGGGAATAGAGATCTCTTCAGTGACTTGAAGGAGAAAGAAATCAAGCATAACATAGATTTTGGAGATTATGGGAGGTATAACGTGACTGACATCGGTACTTTTACCTTTTCAGAGGGATTCTGGCTCCCATCTACTCCTCACAGATGTATTGTTTATCCCAGGACTAAAGAAGAATCTCGTTTCTGTCGTGGTATTGGAATATTGTGGCTATGATGTGATATTTAGAAAATGAAAGGTTTTCCTTAGACAATTCGCCACAGGATGGGTGAAGTAGTTTGGTGTGCAAGTAAAGAACCTGTACGCTCTCGAGGTTGAAGATGCATGAAAATATTTGAGGAGCAAGGAAAAGGTTAGAGACTTGGTGGTTGAGAGGGAGCAATAATTACCTCTCAACATGCAACCTCAGAAGTAGCCTCAACAAGCTGTGGAGCAACCACAATTGGAGAAGAAAAGAGGAGGTTGAGTGGAGACATCCACTTAAGTAGAGATCTCTAGTAGGGGGGAATTTCGAGCCAAGTGGGCAGAGGGAGCATGAATCCATACCTCCAGGTGAGAGGTGGGGCAATGTGAAGTAATAGTGCCAAGAGTATTGAAATTTATGCAAGGTCCATTGAGATGTCTTATCTCATGGATCATTACCTTGCTACGGCAGCCCATAATATAGAGTAGTAGGATGGATTAGTGGCAATTGATATAATCAAATGTTAGAGTGACAGATGCAAAGACTAACATCAATCAGATACTGGGGAGCACTTTGCAGATTTGGTAGTAGTGCAGATGACATAGTGCAGAGTTAGCAACAACACAAAGTTTTCAATAGATAGTGTAGTAGCCTAATAACAGTTAAAGAATTTGGTGATAGATGCATCATACTGATCACGGTTGATTTAGTTTGGATGCTTTTCAGTTTCAGAAGTTGCAGTAGCAACAACACTGGAGAGAAGTGTTGCCTGCAGAACATCCAAAGGTACCTGATCAAGATAGAGTTGAATTCCTTTCTTGTTGTTAGGGAGTGTTGAAATTTGCAACAAGAAATATTGAAAATGACAACAATAAGAGGCTTCTATTTCAATTTTACCTTAATTAAATTAGAATTAAATTTTAATTCCACATCACATATCAACTTGTATGAGTTAAATAAGTCAAGAAGACTTAGCTAGTAGCTCAGTCAATTCAAGTTTAGGGTCAACTAGAGACATGTAAAGTGTTCCCTAAATTTTAGGGGGCCCAATTATAGTTTATTTTGAGTTGTAATTAATTAACTTAATTATTTGAGTTAAAATTAGTTTAACTAGTTCTAACTGACGTAGGAACTAGTGAGAGGTATAGTGAATTAAATATGATTTAAATCACATTCAATGATCAATCAGATAACTCATAATTTGCTAAAAATATCTCATGCATTTCAGTTCTGAGGAAAACCCAACTGAGATTGGAGTTAAAGGGAAGTGTACTATCATTTGTATAATTAGAAAATTGTACAAGTGGTGCATGGATTCAGAGGAAGAGCCTTGATGTATTGAGAAATCATTATTTGGGAATTTCCTATTTAATAGGGGCTTAATTACCCAAGGAATTGTGCAAGCAAGTAGGGAATCCTGAGGCCAAGAAATTGTTTAAGTATTTAACCAAGCTAGCCTAGGAATCAGTGAGATAGACATAGATAGTGCAGAGAGCTCTCAAGCCTGAGATAAGGATTGTATTGTTCTCATATTCTTTGACTTATGAAATATACAGATAGTGAGGTTTTTAGCTGAGGCTTTCCCCATATAAATATTTTTGTTATGTGATTGAAATTATTTCTCTTTCTTGTTCATGTGATTATGCGATTGTAATTGGTTTCTGCAATTTGTAGATTCAAGTATTTTTTTTTAGCATTTTACAAATATCAGTTTGAATATACATGGATATTCTACATGTAATGGGTAAATTCTAAACAAAAATCCCGAATAATTATTCCAATAAATCTGTCATACAATATATCTAGTCATTAAGCATGCACGAAATAAACATGAAAATAAACAATTTTTATGTAATAGGGTCTACCATCAATAATTATTTTAACTTCTTCTTTCAAATATTGTGAATCCAGAACGAAAAATGATTTTGCCAAATGAAATAAGGATAAAAATATGGACATGTCTTCAAAGAAATTAAAGGACTACATATATTTGAATCAAATGAGTTTGTAAAGCTTTAATTTCACAGATTCCAATGACACATCACCATTAAAACTCATTCCCACAACATGAAACTTGAATAGATTTTTGCGGGACAAATTAACAATGATATCCCAACATGAAAATTTTAACATTGTCTAAAAGACTATAACAGCTTCCTAAATGAAAAATAGATAAACTATAATTAAAATGAATTTACTTTATTACAAAAAAGTATCTTTCTTTCTTTGACCTTAAATACAATATCAAGTGCCTAGAAGAGATGAAAAGACATAATCAAACCTAGATATTCATCTCACTGATCCCACATGGAAAATATAATGGAAATACAAATGTGGAAGAAAATATGAGAGGGATAATTGAATAGGTTGATTCACAAAAAATTCTGGAAAGGAAACCTCATCTTCAATGAAAACCCCAAGAAACAATGATAAATCTCTTTTCTAAATATGGTTTTCTCCTTTTATAATATTCTCTCATCTTTGGAACAACTTGAAAGTTAGGTTTTTTCCTCTTTACATTTATAAAATGAAGATCCATTTTGAAAATATGAAGTTACTAATTCACTCTACAAATTGGGTCCTACTTTAGATATTCTAGATTACCCTTTTTATAAATCATTTTCCAAAAAAAATAAAAAAAAATAAATATCTTGATAGGCCCAAAATTGGTCACGACTATTCTTTTAATTTTATAAGATTATGTCTATAATTTATCACATAAATTACTTCCAACATGTTCTTCGTGCTTCTATATTTCCAATGGGCTCTCATTTTCCCAAATCAAGAATTGACAATTCAATTTATGGTCTCAGGAAATTCATGACAACCACCAATGATTTGCACGAAGTGACTCAACAACCATTGATCTACTCCTCATGAATCATAACATTTTGATTTATATATCTTCCCCACTCATCCACATGCATTATGTGAGAGCATTTATAGTTATTTATAAGGAAATGAACTCCTTGTATCATTTGTATATGAAGTAGAATTAAACATGGAACCTTGTGTAAGTTATGCATAATAGCATGCTTCCTTGTTCAATAATTTTGTTAGAGGTTCTACTATTTGGCTATTTCTCTTGAAAAACTTGTTGTAATAATTCTATGATTTTCTTCAATGTATTAGAGATTTGCCATTCCCTCATAGATTTTATTAAGTTAGGATCCACCTTGACACCATCATCTCATACAATATGACCCAAATATACAACTTCTTAAACCCCAAAGACGCACTCAGAAGGATTTACATATTGTTTTTTCTCTCCCGGTAGTTTCAAGACCCTATCAACATGTTATACATTCTCTTCCCAATATTTTTTGTAGATTAGTATGCCATAAAAAAATACTAGCAATAATTTTCTAAAGGTGGGTTTTAAAATAGAATTCATCAAGCTTTCAAATGCTGCAGGTCCATTTGTAAGTCCAAATGGCATAACCAGAAACCCATAATGACCTTTATGTTTTCTCAAAGCCAATTTGGGAATTTTCTCTTTCCTTATTTTTATTTGATGATATTTGGAACGAAGATCCAACTTAGTAAAGAAAATGTTCCATACAATTCATCAATGACATGATTATGAAATAGATCTTTGATTTTCATTTTGTTTAGTTGCCTATAGTCTGGACACATACTCCATGAATCATATTTTTTTATAACCGTTACCACTGGTGAAGAGGAAGCACTCTAGATATGTTGAATGATGCATTCCTCTAACATTTATTAAACCATACACTCAACCTCACTATTTTGTAAATGTGGATACTTGTAAGGCCTAATTGTAGGTGGTACACTTCGAGGTTGCAAATGAATAGCTTGGTCATGATCTCAAACATGTGTAAGACCCTTAGGAATTTCTCCAAAAACCTTAGCATGATTGTTGGTAACTTTTGGAGATCCATTGGAGCACAAGATATATATGTTTGAGCATCTAATGAACACAATTGTGAAAATAGACCTCAATGTCCCTTTTATATCCTTTTTTTCATGCTATTATAGCTTATCGGTTTATTAGGTTTCCCTTGGATATGTTCTAAGCTCAATTTACTTCTAAGAAAAATATTATGAAAAGATCTTGGAAATTAAGGGAAACAGTTCCCAATGATTATAACCATTGGACTCTTAATACAACATCAACACCACCCATTTGGATTGCAATAATGGGAATAACCAATAAATACTCCCCCATATTCAACTTAATAGTATGTTACCATTGAAAAACTAATGGTACCTCCATCTACAATCATCACTTGAGATTCTTGTGCTAGATACTCCAATTTGTAGTTGATAAAGTTATGGGTACTATCATCACTTGAGATTCTTGTGCTAGATATACAAATAAATTAATAAGTTTTTCCAATTTGTAGTTGATAAAGTTATGGGTACTACCTAAATCAATCAATGATGTTACCTTTCTCTTTTTGATGCATCCTTCTATCTTGAGGGTTTATGGAGTATTAATGTTGGCCAATGCATTACAAGATATTGTTAGAGTAGTCTCTTATAGCTCTAGATATTATGAACTTTCCACTTCTTTATCTTATTTATTTTCATAGCCTATGTAGAATAATTTATTCTCACTGAATTTATGCCCTTTACTATAAAAATTTTCATAGTTGAAGCATAGTCCCTTTTCATTTCTTTCATCCATTTTCTAAGGAGTCAACCTTGTTGGTTTAGGAAAGAGATAAGGCTTTTATCTATAGTCATTAGTTTCCAATTCTCTAGTGGCCATAGTTTTAATTTTAACTTTCCTTGCTAGACTAAAAGCATGCTCTAGATATTTAGGTTCAAAGAGATGCACCTCATGTTGGATGCTTTCCTTTAAATTTCCCATAAAAGGTCTAACAAATTATTCTCTAAAATATTCTTTAGTCTAAGACTCAAATTTTGGAATTCTTGAATGTGCTCTGTATTTGGACCTTTTTGTCGAATATTTACCAATTGACAAAATAATGTGTTGCTCTTAATATCCCCATAATGTGTTATCAATTTCTCCATAAAAATGAACTAGGATATAATAAAAAAAAATTCTCATTCACAAAGCCATTGATACCATACATGTTGGTCTTGTTCTAAAAACATGGATGCAATATTTAAATTTTGCAAGGATTCCACTTGATATGGATCAAAGTATGTCTCCATTTCAAATATCCATGTTAAGTATCATTACCATCAAATTTCATCATATTTCTCTTTATAATGTAGTAGTTCCTTGGTGCTAACTTTAAGCCATGATGATGTGAATATTGCCTTGAAAACTCATGATTATGGTTATATGATTCAAAATGTGTTCTCTATAATTAAGATAACATACTCGCTATATGAAATTTTGTTCTAAAAAACAAGCTTCCCCTTACATTCATGATTTCCTTGGATCTCTACACCCCTTTTAGGAAGCCTCTCCAAGAGAAACGTTTCCATGAAAATCATGAATCTTTGCATTTCTTCCTTATTTTCATTCATCTTATTTTCTATTCCCTCCTTATTTTCACTAATCATCTTTTCTGTTTCCATTTTAAGCTTTTCTTGAGAACCTAAGAAATCCACCTTTTTCAAAATACTAATGTCCATTTCATTATCTTTCTTCTCTAATTGAGATGACCTAAATTATAAGTGTTTACTTTCTTTATGAGTCAAGGATGAGCCTTTAGAGGATTTAATTGGTGTGCTATCTTTCTTTGGAGGTGTTTTCACCAAAATTTGGTCATCTAACCATTTACAATTAGATGGATCGAAGTATACCATGTAAGACCAATTTGACCATAGTAAAATTGTTTTCAGTATAAGAAATAATTTAATAAACCATATTTTATTAAGTTATTTCTGGTTTAAAAAAGAAACCCCATGAGGAATAATTAAATAAATCCCTATTTATTTGACTTTCCTCTAGGAATAATTAATTAAACCATTGTTTAAATAAAATTCGTGGTCATATTTAACCCAATTATGAGAAATAATTTGATAAATCATTATTTATCTTATTTTTCTCTAGGAATAATTAATTAAATCATTATTTAGTTATTATTCCTTGTTAAATTTGACTAAATCATCTAGGAATAATTAAACAAATCATTATTTGTTTATTATTCTTTAACCACATTCTTGAAATGATAAATAAATCATTTATTTGTTTATTATTTATAAATAAAGGTATTTAACCAATTTAAATACCTTTCCCCTCCAACAAAATATAATAAAATATTCAAAGTGGTTAGATCTAGATCTTGGTTAATAATAATTTATTATTCGCCATTGTCGAGGATAACTCAATAATTTGGTATAAATAGAATTGTTTTTCCATTCATTCTTGACTTTGATCACTTTCATTGTCGCGCTTTGATCATTCTCGTTACTGCTACTATTTTCTTTTGCTTCTTGAGCTCCCACAGAGTTCAATATATTCTAGGTTTTCTACACCATTGAGAGAGAGAAACTTCTGGAACTAAAGCATTGAGAACAACCAAGAACCCATCCCATTGAGGGGGACTAGTAACACTTATTTGTTCCCTTCACCAGGTGTAATAATATATAGAACATTCTTTAAATCTTGTCTTGTCTATTGGATGCATGGAGTAATTACTATTTCTTTTTACTGTCTAGCTACTTGTACTACATAGATTTGGTTTTTTGCATCATTTGTTCTAACTATCGATTGTAGATCTAAAGGGTTAAGCAACCATTTTTATTGTTAGGGTTGTTTGTCACACACAGCTAAAGTAGGCTCTTTTCGTACACTTGCATTAAGAATTTATGCTAACAAATGACGACTCCAATGTTGTAATTCAGATTATTGCGTGACTAGAAACTTTAGTAACAAGGGTTTTTCTTCAGTTTTTTCAGTCTTTTGATGTTTTTTTTTAACTTTTATACCCTAAATCAGTCAAAATTATAATTGTCCACTGTTTTCTGGTGTTTTCTATAGGTAACAGGTATTAATCGTGCCAAAGATGACAACTTTTCTGCAACTTGCTACCTGATAATTAAGAAATAGGAAATCACACATTTTAGCTCAAATAGTGAGAGTTCCACTAAAATTCGCACTTTTCTAACCAGTAACTACAATTTCAATAGTCCACAGGTCAGTACCTGCGAGCCATAATCTTTTTTCTGAATTTTTTCTGTAACTGTCAGGGTTTACCGAGAGCACTATTTTGGGTTGTCTGATCTCTGTCTCATCCTGTATTAGGCTTGGATATGCTCAGTTTGTCTCCTTGATGTAGAACCAAGCCCCTTAGGGTTTCAGTACATTTCCACCTTTCTAGAAGGGGTTAAGCTGAGTAGGCAGTCTGAGAATTGTAGCACTTTCAACCATTATTTCAGGGTCTGATCTATCCTTCTTTCAGATCCTTTTTGATATTTTATTATTCCATCCAAAACGCCCTCTTGATTTTTTTTTGGTCTTTCCCTTAAGGTGTCCTTGTTTCCCCTAGGGTTTTAACTTTTCACCTTACATTTTGCAGCAGTTTTTCCCTTCGGTTTCTTGTTGTTTTTGGTGTCATTTCTAGTAGATCTGAGTCATTATATCCCTATCCCTTAGACCTTATATATTTTGGCCATCTTAGTGTGTTTTGAGTCAAATTTTCCCACCTTTTAGAATAGTTGTTTGGGAAGCCTTCTTTTGGGTTGAATTTATGCATGATTAGTTGTTTACTTTACTGTAATTTCAGTTTTATTTACAGTACTTCAAAATTTTCTTTTTTTTACACAAATGTCTAGGATTAATTAGAATTAACACATGCCTTGCACACATTTATACCTAAAGAGAATATTTCTTGGTTTACATTGCCAAGCCAAGAAATAAACATTGTAATTAATTAATCTGCCTCACAGAGTCTTTGTTTATCACTCTTCAACCTTTTCATGTCATTTGTGACTTGCCACAATTACGCCCCCAAGGCATTTATCATGGAGACTCCAAGGCCTTCACCCTTAATTTCTGTTAGGAAGACTTACTCCACCGCATAAGGCCTGATTTAGTCCTCTGTTGAGTCCCCATACCGACTGTAATTCTAGTTCATCGGGTTCTTCCTCTGATTCTGACCCCGGTTCCCCTCACCCTCATATCGTCACCATGTCAGGTGCCAATGTAGGTGCAAGTCCTTAAGACGGTGGTGGCCCTAGCCCTAATTTTGGAGCTGCTACTAGTGGAACCGCTATTGGAACCATTCCAACTACTCCTTTTCTACCTTTTATGGAAATTTTAAGCCTTTCCGATTTTATCCAGTTAGTCAATGACCGCATACTCCACAATGAAGGTTTTCCTACTATGCCAACTAAGCTTCCTTTCTAAATTCCTAAGTTTGAAGGAAAAATTGGAGAGGACCCTAATAATCATGTATGATCCTTTCATATGTGGTGTTCATCTAATTCCATTACCGATGATTCTATTCACCTTCAGTTTTTCCAATGTATGCTCACTAGAGAAGTTTCAAAGTGGTATGTTGACCAGACTGTGGTGTCTCATTCCACTTTTGAGTCTCTTGCTAAAGTTTTTTATGTAATATTTCCAGTTACCCCTCCATTATGATATTGGTACCAAGTTCTTAACCGCATTTCGTCAATATTCTACCACTCGGATTTCTAACCATGTCCAAGAATGGCGTAGAAGAAGGAGATTGTGTTGAGATCCTACATTCAACGACTGTGTCTATGGATTGGTTTCTTAGAAATATATTAGCCCCCATTGTTAAATATGTTACATCTCATTTTCCTGAGTCTGAGGAAGAAGCTCTCCAGGTCACATTAAAATATGACTTGATCTACGCCCAGTCTAGTTATGTTTATACTACTTTATCAGATCTTCCTAGGCCTGGTGGTGTCAATGCACCGGGGGCATCTCATCCCACCGACGATATTTTTGGATCCCTTTCACATCCATATACTCATCCTGCCATGGTTTATGGTTACCCCCAAGGGGGACTAGTTCCTCCAAATCTTATCCCCCTCCCAGTAACTTGTTGTTGGGCCAGAATTAAGGTATGTTTTCACCCTATAATTACTTTGAATTATGGCACAGTCTTAGGAATTCTTCCTCATTTTGACAATAAATAAAGAAAACAATTATGAAAATCAGAGCAATTGAGCTAACGAAAAAAAAGGAACGTTTCTATAACAGAAATTTGACTTATTATATCTTTGTATGCAGGAAGGCAGAGCAGTTGAACCAACGACAAACGGAAGACACCCGACAGACATGAATGTATGAGTTGGTAGAAGGCAAAGAGATGGATTCAAGCTCGAAGACTCAAACTACAGCCACGCGCAGCGGCTGTAGTTTGGAGGACACCATCTCATTGCATGAAAATGCCTTTAAAAGGGCCAGGAATGAACTAGATAGGGAGTCGAATAGGAATTTTCCCTCTGTAATCAATGCATCAAGACAGGGTTGTCAGATTGTATTCCTGTATTATCCTTTGAGATTTTTGATGTTTTGAACAATTACCTTTTGAGGTTTTCATTTTGTTAAAACTTCTAGTGGTCTGGGCCCAACCCCTGGGAGTTTCCTCACCAAAGTTATGTCTTGTGCATTAGTTATAGGATCCATGTCCAACTATCTGATGTGGTTGTAAAATACTTTTCTACTCAATAAAGTTATAGTTTTTCTTCCTTCATAATAGTTTAGCATTTGTACTTCTTGATTCAAAATAATTTCATTCGTATCTTCTAGTTTATATAATAATGCTTCATAGCTGTTAGATATTTCCATTTTCTTCCGACACCTTTGCAATCGATTTACAAATCATAGGATAATCATTTTTCAATGATTACTTGCCTTTGCAGATTAAATTTTCCTTTCAACACAGTGACGCATCCAATTGTTGAATAATGTTAATTAGTCAGTTTACAAAGATAATTCCATTGCAAAATTATATAAGTAAATGTTGTTCAATTCATTTAGATTGATGTTTAGTTCATCAAGATTGATGTTCAAACTATCATTATGCTTTTCAACAATAGGATTCTCTTTTCTAAGCTAGACAGAATAATTAGCCATAATCTACCACACCATTCCTCTTTAAGTTGATTGAATTCAGAAGATTAGATAATCCTTTCTCATAAACAGCATAGAGTAACTATCAGTTGATCTCACTTGCATATATTGTGCTGACACTCTTGAAATAAGAAGACTTACCTCGGGTTGATAATTAAATGAGAAGCACTAAGGTTTCCTATAATAATCCACCTCTGTGACACCAACATTTTTGGCATTGTTGTCGGGGAGAGTGTTAAGATTGATATCCTTTATTCATCTTTCTCCATTGCTATGAATAATTGGGTATTAAAAATGAGAGGTAAGAACCTGCGTGCCGGCAAGAAAAATTCTTGCTCTCTAGCCCGCTTCTCAGCAAAATCGTTCAAAGACCAATAGAATAGGTTCTCTTGTTTTATCACAAGGAAGAAAAATATAGAAACAATTTGAAATAACTCTAAAAAATCCTCACAATCCCAAGGACCAGTAATCCTTGGAAGAACAACATATATAGACGAAATCATTAAAAAAGATTAATATCAGGCATCCATATGACCTAAACTATTTCCATTCAAATTCCTATCACACTCCCTCAAGCCGCAGTCTCACCATCTGTAGTCCATGCCGAGATTCATGGTGAAATAGAAGGATCTGAGTGAAGCCTTCAAACTTCCGATCATATAGGTGCTGACCCTTCGAGAGAGGGAGGTTCTTGCAATTTACAAGAAGGGGAAGGAGAAACTAGTGGCATAATTCAAATAGAAGCCCCAGAACCTAAATCACCTGAAAGAGTGATCGAGACAGAGGTACCCAAGATCCCAGATCAGGGGAGCGATGTAAAGCCTCCACTGCATTCGCCTCCCAAACCCCCCAGGATCACTCCAAAACAAGAAATCCTTGAAGATTTGTGGCACCTCTTCAATCAAATGGCAAATAATCAAAATCAGAATCAAAGGCAGACATCAACATTGGAATACCCCATTGTTGATCATGCTACAAATGCCCCTATGAAAGACATTCCCTTGCACAACATTCCCACCTTCCATGGTTTGACTACGAAAGATCCTGATGCATTCCTATTTGAATTTTATGTCTTATGTAGGGGGTATGACTACACCACTGAAACTCAGAAGTTGAAACTATTTCCCTCTACCTTAAAAGGAACAGCACAACGCTAGTTCATGGGACTGGGTGGGGGAACCATCAATAACTAGGACGAAATGAACATTTTCCTTAACAAATATCAATACTATTGCCGAACCCGAGACCTAAAAGATGAAATATTTGATATGTCTACAAAAGACAATGAAACATTAGAAGACTACGTAGAAATATTTCAATACAATTTACAAAGGTCCCCATATACCACGCTATCCAAGGACATCTTAAAAGCCACGATGATTAAGGGAATGAAGGAAGAATGGGTTGAAACGCTTAACATAATGGGAAAATGAGATATTTACCAGGAAGAATATGATGAGATTATTTCCCTGTGTATTAAATGCTCTCGGGGTAGTGCGCGCAATTGGCCAATTGGGCATGATTCTATGAAAAAAGATCTTAAGCAGTCTAATGGCAACGTAACTAGAGCAGAGTTTGGAAATCTTTTGGAAGACTTTAAAACTGACATTTTGGCTACCTTGACAACACAACTTGATGTTTTACAAGCCAAGAAGAAACAAGCTATAGCAGAAAAAAAAACTTGGCCATATTTTGCCCACGATGTCGAAAGAAGCATAGCCAAAGGGAATTCCCTTTATAAATGGTTCAGACTTGTGCCATCTGCACTAAGGATCATACCACAGACCAATTTCCTTCACTTCCTAGGCTAAAATAAGTCTACAAAGAATCATAGGAAGAAACAGAACTAGTCTACCTAATGAATTAGCGTCGACAATGACAGGCACGACCAGGTATGCCACAAGACCTGCCTTAGTTCTTTTCGTCTCCGCAGTTTAACCATAAAAACCCTACAACAGCTTGGTAGAATTAAAATTCTTTTTCTACTTGGCCAAACCAGTCATTTCCTATACCACCCTGGCCTACACAACCATCATCAGGGAACAATTGGCCAAGATTTCCTTTTTCTCCCCCTTATTGGCAAAACGTTCCATATCAAGCCCTGTGGCCAAACCCTCCTCCTCAAAACACTAATTGGAATTGGAAATGACCCCTGGGAATGACCAACCTAGCAATAGGGGAAGGGACTCAAAATCAACCTACACTACCAGCTCCATACCCAGTGCAGCATAACCCAGAGCTTGTCATACGCCCCCAATTACCAGCCCAACCCAATCCTAATCCCAACAAAAAACCGGTTCAACTAATTCAAATCATAGAAAATCCAAATTCCAGCACTGAACAGAAACAGTGCAACAAGCTAAGGCTGAGATCATGATGTACTATCTTACCTATAGAAGCCACGACTCCACCTCAGTCCAGAATTGAGACTTCAATAGAACCCAGCCAAGAAAATATAACAGGGAAAGAGGTAAGCAAAGATAAAGAAATGATTAACCAACAAGTGCCTGAAGAACTTAGGATGTCTTTACCTCCATTCCCTAAAATGTTAACTCTGCCCAGATCGATAATCTCTCTAGACTTTGACATCTTGGGGGAGTTGAGAAACCTCTGTATCAAAATTCCTATCCTCCAAGCCATCCAAGACATTCCCATCTATGCAAAGACAATTAAAGAGCTATGTGGGAAAAAGAAAATAAAAAAAAACAAAGTTTGCACCAACTGTTCATGTGGTAGGGGAGCTATCTGATTTGTTACTAGGCAGAGAACCGCCCATGAAATATGAAGACCCAAGAAATCCCATTGTGACTGTACAAATCTCAGGCCACTCATTTCCAAACACATTGGTTGATTTAGGGGCAACTATTAACATCCTAACTACGGGGGCCTGCGAAAGACTGGGCATATCAGCTTTAGAACCTACGGCTACACTGCTGTAACTGGCTGACAGGTCTATTATCAAACCAGAAGGAATAGTGCAGGACATCCTGGTCTCTATGGACTCATGGGAATATCCAGCTGATTTTTTAGTTATTAATCTAAAAAACTGAATGGACGGGCACCCATTGATTCTTGGGCAGCCTTGGTTGGCCACAACCGATGCTTACATAGGCTGCCAAATAGGCAGCATGACTATCACTAGAGGGGATTGTTTCGGGTAAAATCACCCTAGAGGTTCGTTGGGTTACAACCTCCACAGAGCAGGGGCATGCTACTTAAGAAGGACTCACACAACCATGCATGTTCAGAAAAACTAAATAGAGTAGAATGAGGAAGTTACCCATAGGTCCTACGGTTGAAGCAGATCCCGCAGGGTTCAAACCCTCAGCAACCGTCCTTCCTTCTTAACCTGAAAGACAAGAAGAAACAAGCATGAAGAACTGGTTGTACAGCATATATCTACTCTAAATGTTAGTGAAATTCATATAAAACATCAGATAAATCATAATGAATGCTTAAATAACAAATATTCTCATACATATAAGCATACACTAACACGTATATTTCGGGAACAGCATGGTACTTCTGTATTATAAATAGCATGTACAAAAGTAACGAGTGGAGAGATCACCTGATCCTTCCACGGCCTTCAAGCAGACCGTCGTCCGGATCCGTCCAGCCCTTGCCTCGCTAAGACTCCTTCCAAACTGGTGCATATGAGATGACATATAAAGGGATGTGCATCTCAAGGAAACAAGGGTTTCCTACAATGAACTGGGAAAGTGCAGGAGGCACGGGGAATCAGACTTGGATAGGGAATACTAACAGAGTATAATATCAATAATTCTCTCTCTCCCTTAGGCCATACACATGAGGGGTTTTTATACTCCCTCCAAGTAGTTTCAACAGTTGGAAACAGTTGGCCACGTGCTGGGGTGGTTGAACTACCTGAGTAACCATCAACCCAGCCCGAAAATAGGGAATAATTATATATATTTTTAATCATTTTAATGGCATACGCGGAAAAGTGCAGCTGGACTCGCGTATACACGCGGAAAAGTACGGGCATAGTCGCGTATGGGGATTTTTACACTATTTTTAAGTGAATTTGTCCAAGTCTGTAGGAATGGGTGCCCAAAACCATCAAAGAAATCATGAATCATGTGAAGGTGAGAAATGATGCTATAAGAGATGCCCCCTAATATATGAGGTCAGAAAGGGGTACATGATGGCCGAAATGTATTATGCACATAGAAAGAACTTTGCAAGGACAAGAGAGGACTTCACCAGATTTCAGCCTGCCAAAAACCAATGAAAGAAAGCAGAGAGTCAACTCATGTTGAGGCGGGCATACCCATGCTCAGTCCAAAAATACATCATATAGAAAGTAGTGAATGGATCCAACATGTATACAAGTATAGCTGAACTGAAAGTACACAATGAATCATCTGAGCATGGCCCGGAAGTGTAAGTCTGAATCAATGTCCAAGTATCACATATAGAAAGCTGATCAAAGATGGTGCAACTGGATGCCTGATCAAATAAGTAACTGAATCTCCAAGTACCGAATCATAAAAGGTGGAACAAACGGTACAATCACGTAACTCGGGAGCCAACATATAAGATGCTGTTGTACTGAACTGCAACATATAAGGGTGGACGGCATCACTGGCAGAAATTGAATGGACTGTCAAAAGTGAACCGAAGAATGCTGATGTAACCTGAGGTCTTCACCGATCACTATGGCACAATTCTACACAATGGGAATAAATGAGCTGAAGTCAACCATGTGAGAAATCGTTGGATTACCGGTTAATGATGTATACCATTAACCAACGCGAGACAACCCACCAATAATTTTAATGAGTGTCAAGGTGCCCCAGTACAATCAATCAAGTGCGAATGAATGAGTTGAAGTCGAACACTTGAAAGAATCTACCAATCAAGAGGCAATGATGAATCCCCACTGTTGATAGTGAAGAGTCTGCCACTGATGACTGCAAACCCTAAGGTACTGACAAAAAGACTCTAGACCTTATTCCCAGAGCAATGAGTCGGATTCGATGGGAAAAGATCTGCTGGAAGGAAGGCATTAAGGCATCCCACATCAGTCCAGCGCGAGTGTAACCCGCAGGCCAAGATTTGGAAGGAATTGGACGAAGCAGAGTGACGGAACCAAACCGAAGTACGTTTCCGACATGCACAAGATGAAGCTAGCGCACGGAAGAAACCATCTGAACCAACCAATAATGAAAGCTGACACAGAGGCGAGAAATCCACCGATAGGGTCAAATGGAAATCAAGGTACCGCACGAATCCCAAGTGTGATAATGTGTGCTGACGTCGAACACAGGGGAAACCACTCAGTCAAAGACCCATGATGATGATCAAATGCTGAGCACGAGGTCACTTATCAATGATGGAAATAGGCCCAAGGTGCGGCTCTAGGTTTGCTCTCAGAGCAATGTGTCGTAGTCGATAAGAGACAAACCCGCCGGCAAGAAGTCAATGGGGACCTTCTCAAACCAGCACGAGCATAAGACCAAAACATCTGATGTGATAGAACATGATACTGACAAGACCGGGAAGGCCGACTGAATAATGAGTCAAGAGACACCGCAGAATGGCCGACTCAGGCTAAACTTCCCTTGAACAAAAGCACGACTCGTGATGACCATGGCAGTAAAAAGTGACACTGTATAAGTCTGTTATGCAGAAGGCAAAACAAACTCTCCATATGATTGGAAGAGATAACCAACCGGGGGAGAACTGACAAGTGAAACATGGTAAAGGCTGAACCTAGGTCAAAACTAAAACCATCCCAAATGTAGGAGATATATATAAGTAAATGTTCTTTGTTCAAGGGCGACAAACTGACTCTGTACTGCCATCAAACAACGAAGATACATCTCGTTCCCGCTCTTTTTGTTATATTTGATTTTTTTGTCTTTTTCGTATAATAAGCCTGAAAATGAATAAAAGAATGCTATGGTACAATGGATAGAACGAGTATCAAAAAATCAGATGCACTAGTTCCTGGGATTGGAACAATCCTATGCTCAATGCAAGGTGGCGAAGACTGGTAAGTGATACTCAGAGGAACGTTCCATCCATGGGAAAAAGGTGTCAAGTCGTGATAGCTAAGTGCATGCAATGGTTAACTTGTACAAAGAGTCAAGGTCAAAAGTTGGCTTAAACATCGAGTCCAAATGAAGCCGGCTAAAGGCCAGGATAAACAAGTATCCAATATGCAATGCAGTAATACAACTTAACGACACCAGGGAGCCTCTAGGGTAATAGCCAGAAAAATGATAGTGAGGAAGAAGAAGAATGAAGCTTCAACACATAAGTCATGGCGGGACTAAAGAGGACTCCCAAGCCTACATAAAACGTAGCATGGGCAACAAGTGATAGCGAGGAACTAACTAGGAAGCCCATGTAAAGGAAGGCTCTACCATCAAGTCATGATTAAATAATCGGCGAGTGAAATGGGTGTAATACTCATGACCTGATGGGATCGACCCTAAGGCAAGTGATCAGTATGGAGGCTAGTATGAAAAATGCAACGGAGAGTGATTTCCCTAAACTATATGCCAGTGAAGATCATATACCTACCGTGACGAGTCAGAAATCATGGATCAAAAACCGGGAAAAATCTCAAAATCGTCAAAATGTACCTGAAAACATACCAAACTGGGCACTTCCAAGCATTCGAGTTATGCAGCTTAAGATAGATCAAAAAAATGAGCATAATGAATTTTTGCGAAAATTTTCAACTTTTTAGGCATAAATAGACAAATTACCTCATATTTGGTTCATTATTGCATTGCTGATTTGGAAAAAGGTGCTCTGGAGCAAAAAACTTCTTTCGTCAAATCAGGAACAACCGACCGTCGAATCGCGCCGAAATTTCAGGTAGGCTCCTAAATCATCCTTGCAAATCATTTTGTCCATTTGGAAATTAAAATTAAGTGAATTTTAGCTTTAAAACCCTTGCTAAAAAATGCGGACTTGCGCATACGCGGGTTCATTACAGGCAACTCGCGTATACACGTGACTATGCAAAAAAAAGTCACGTATGCGCAGGTCCGAAACTTAAAAAGCGTGGCTAATGCATGATTTTATGAAATTTGATAGGATGACAATCTCATGGAGAGAACGTGAGCATAGCGCAATTGACCAAGAGGTCATGCAAGATCGAGCAGCACAAAATATCCTTCGGAATTGCGGATTGTTCAAATTCTTTAAAATGCCAAATATGAAAAGCAATCATCGGTTGCTAGAAATGCTCGTCAATTACTGGGAACCAGATCAAGACTGTTTCGTGATAGATCAGATGCCACTACGCATTGAAGTGGAAGACATATACTTTATTACTGGACTTTCCCGGAGGGGAGAACCAGTAGACTTGCACGGGAAACCCCTGGGAGGGTTAACCGTGGAAGACTATGTCCACGTGTATTGCGTAGATGGTTCCAAAAAGGTTGGAACTCAGATTGCAATTAAAGATTTACGGGATTTGCACATGAAAATCCTCCTTTTCACCATCGGCAGAGTGGTAGGATCTGCCTCTCTACATCAGGCTTCCAGGATGCAAATGAGCATAGCAGTAGAATGTTTGACTCATGTGTATGATTGGTGCACAGCCCTTTTACTGAACATGAAACAACAGTTGACCTCAATCTGCCAAGCAAAGACCAAACATTTTGGCTACGGTACAATTTTGACAACATTCTTCTTTGAGAAGATTCCAGCATTGAGACCCAGAGTCATCTCTACCATCAGTAGCCCGCGGGACCCAAGAATTGCCCGTTGGGCGGACATGATGAAGAGATTGGGGGGTAGTGAGGTACCCTGGACCACATGGGACAATGAGTTCTTCCGCTGGTGGGGAGAAAAAATCATCGTAGTGGATGACTATCCCTATGCCAGGATGTACTTCTGTGGAGATCCAGATCTAGTTCTTCCACCAGGCACAGCATGGGGCACAGTCGGTAAGTTTGCAAAAATTTTTAACTTATATAATTTTTTGCATTTTTTCAAATATGTGTGAAAAAATGAAAAAAAAACATGTTTTTGATTGGATTCATAATGACTGACAATTTAAAATGATCATGTTTCAGATGTTGGACCAGTTCGACCTGAGGGTCTCCCGCGCCATAAGCGCCGCAGGGGCGAAGCAGATACTGTGGATTCAGATAGGACTCTCCAGGCCGTGCAGAGGAATTTGGAGGGACTAACCCGCCAAATACCTATGGCTGCTATGGAGGATCTACCAGAAGCCATCCAGAGACGGGTGGTAGGAGTGCCCCGAGACTGGGTTAGATTATTCCGCCGAGTGGCCACTGCAGTTACGTTCTATAAGAACACGACTTCTGGGCAGGGACCTCAGGAGTAGACAGATATTATGTATTAGATGACTGTATATTCTTTTTTGAGACTGAACATGATAGGGGCATAAGCCCAAGTTTTGTACGACATTATGGATCCAAATTTTGTAAAGTTTTTTGACACTCCGATGATATATATACAGCGATATTTGATGTGATGTGATAAATGTATCAAATGTATGATGTTTTTGATGATTAAAAAATTTATTGTATGGAATGATTAATATGCCAATCTAATGCTTGATTAGCTAATGAGTCAGCAAACCAATTTTCAGCTCGAGGAATATGAATGAAAGTTAAAAATTGAAATGACCTTTGTAACAAATGTACCCTCAAGAACAATCGTAATAAAAATGGATCCCGTACCCGATAAGTATTGTTCAACTGCGACACCACCAGCTGAGAGTCCAAGAAAACTACCAACGAATCAACACCCAAAGATATTGCCTCCGAGAGTAGATGAATAACTGCACTGTATTCTGCTATATTGTTGGAAGCAGGACCAATGCAGACCCCTCTTGATACTAACAGCTGACCGGATGGATAATGAAGCACCCAAGCCGCGGAAGCTAAGTTCCAGGTGTGTCTACTAGCACCATCGGCGAAACCAAAATGACTCATGACATTCAACACAACCTGCCAAAGCAGATCAAAAACATCACCAACTCATCAAAGATCAAAAATCAATCAGATATGTACAAAGAAAAAAATTCTATATACAAAAGCAACATGCCAGGCCGAAGCCTAGGCATAATACTTCTTCAAATAGAGCCCATTTCGGGGCTCCGGCAACTCGTTCCCTTCGAAATCAACCAAGGTATACGCTCCTTTCTTAAGGACTTTTTTAACGATATAGGGGCCATACCACATAGACTTAAACTTCCTTGCCCCCAGGGCATCCTTTTCTTGGGCATAGACCAAAACAAGGTCACCTTCCGAAAAGACCCTAGGCTTGACCGCCTTATCGTACTGAACTTTTACTCGGTTTTTATGCGCTTCATTCATCGTGGCGGCATCTTGACGCTGCTCATCGAGATGTTCCAGATGAAGAAGCCGTTCTGCCATACTAGAAGTGTCAGGAAGAAGTTCAACAGCTAATTTAAGAGAAGGAATCTCGCATTCAATAGGAAATACGGATTCCACCCCGTGCACTAACTGAAATGGAGTAAAGCCAGTTGCAGTTTTCACTGACGTCCTGTATGCCCAAAGTGCAGGATATAGCATAATATGCCAGTTGGATCTAGCTTTATCAATTGTTCTTTGAAGAATTGTCTTCAAGGATTTATTCACGGCTTCCACTTGCCCATTGGCTTGAGGATAATACGGAGATGAATGCTCCTGCCGGAAACCCAATTTGAGAGCCAACTCAGCCATCATACTATTCTGAAAATGACTGCCATGGTCAGTGACAATCTCTCTAGGAATACCAAAACGAGCGATAACTTGATTGAAAAGGAACAAAGCTGTAGTCTCACCATCATTCCCAAAAGTAGGCATAGCCTCGACCCACTTCGTAAAGTAGTCTACTGCTACGATAATGTACTTGTGACCTTTTTCCGAAGGCGGGTTACAAGTAGTATAATCAATACCCCACTTTGTAAAGGGTCCGACAGTAATGACTGGAAAGAGCGGAGCTGGATGAGCGCGCATTTTTCGAGTATAAACTTGACACGGATGACACTTTTTGACCGATTCAATACAATCTTTGAAAATCGAGGGCCAAAAGTATCCACCACGCAAAATCGTTTGGGCTATAGCAAGCCCAGATAAATGACCCCCACAAGCTCCACTGTGAGAATCATTGATCACAGCCTCAGCTTCTTCGAGAGTTAAGCAGCTTCTTAGGATTGAATCAACCCCTCGACGGTATAAAGCATCACCAATAATCAAATAATTATTGGCCAAGTGACGCAGCTTACGACGCTCATCTTTTGAAAAAGTAGAGGGAAACTTCGCAGTCTGGAGATACACAATGATATCCCCATACCAAGGATCCTGTGGAGAGATAAGAAACAAGTGTTCATCCGGAAAGGACTCATCATAGATCATCTCCTCTCCACAGGGCAACTCGGAGATCAATTCCGCAAAAACTAATGATTTCTTGGATTTGGCAGACATGAACTCAAGATCAAATTTCTGTAAAATCACAATCCATCTATTATATTTGCGCCCAATCACTCGCCTGCTGAGGACAAACTGAAATGGATTGGCAGCTGCCAAAACATAAGTTTTGCGAAGAATAATGTAATGCCGAAGTCGCTGCACAGCATGAACTGCTGCTAAGGCTAATTTTTCTATCGGAGTGTACCTAAGTTCAGGTCCTACCAGTCCTCGACTAAGGTAGTAAATAACATGCTCTGCAAGAGCATCATCTTCCTGAACCAGAACCATACCAATGGTAGATTCTGTCACTACCAGATACAAAAGAAAATCTCTACTATAATCAGGTGGACTTAGTAAAGGAGCAGAGGTCAATGCCTTTTTCAAAGCATCGAATGAGCGTTGAGCGTAGTCGTCCCAAAGAAAAGGAACTCCTTTCTTCAACAGTCTCATATATCCCTTTGCAATCTCAGCATAATTGACGATAAATCTCCGAAGAAAATTAGACTTCCCTTGAAGACTTTGAAGCTGACGAATTGAAGACGGGGGAGGCAACCGAAGTATTGCCTCAACCTTGAAGGGATCTACCCTTATTCCTTCTCTAGACACAATGAATCCCAATAGCCGACCGGATGTAACCGCGAAAACGCACTTGTTCGGATTCAATCGAATTTTATAAAAACGACATCTTTCAAATATTTGCCGAAGGTGACCAGGATGATCCATCCTCTTTCGAGAATGAGCAGCTAGATCATCTAAGTATGCCTCGATAATCTCTTGATGTCGTGGAAGGCGTAAGACATGGCCCGCTGAAAGGTAGCTCCAGCATTTTTAAGACCAAAAGGCATCTTCTTGTATGCAAACGTACCCCAGGGACAAATAAATGCAGTCTTATGTTGATCTTCAGAACGGATAGTAATTTGATTATATCCGGAGAAACCGTCCATGAATGAGAAAATCTCATTACCGGCACACTCGTCAATGATCTGATCGATAAATGGTGTGGGGTAATTGTCTTTAGGACATGCTTTATTTAGGTCTCTGAAATCGATGAACACTCGAATCGTTCCTTGCCTTTTATCTACGGGAATGGGGTTTGAAACCCATTCAGTTAGAGGAACAGGGAAAATGAATCCCGCCTTAAGCAGCTTTTCAACTTCAGCTTTGATAACTGCTGCCTTCCTAGGATTGACCGAACGAAGTTTTTGCCTCACCGGCTTAGCGTTTTCATACGTTTTGATCTCATGCTGGACAATAGATGGGTCTATGCCAGGCATTTCCTCATAAGACCAAGCGAATACATCCCTATACTCTTTGAAGAGCTCGGTATAAATTTGAACGTCTTCACAGGAACATTCAGCTCCAATGAAGACATTCTCGACAATATTGGGATCCCTGGAAATGTTCACCGGGATAGTAGGAGAGATCACAGCCATGTTCCCTTCAGCATAAACCTGTGTTGGTGCCAAAGGGTTCAAGACTGGGTGAATAGGACCAGGAGACGGAGGACTTGGAAAACTTGTTTCAACTTCGTTCAAATCAGGTAGGAAGTAAGACCGATGATGCAAATCATCCCACGGTCTATCTATACCTGTCATGGCTTCCAGGATGGCCTCTTCAGATGGAAGAGTGGTATCAAGGCAATCCTGGGCCGAAGAAGAACTAAGCGTCCAAGCCGAAGCCACATCACCATCCAACTCTTCCGGTGAAAGAGGAGCTGGGATGGATTCTGCAGTGTCAACAATAGACTGATATGCAATCTCAGCTGCAGAAATCGGAAATGCCATTCCACCCACTTGACCTTCCGCTAAAGTGGCAGTAGGGGAAGGTAAGGTCCAAGGGTCCAAAAAATAATGAGTTCTGAAGAACTCTCTTCGAAGGGGAGCCTTGGAGGATGAAATAGCATTAATATGCACCGTAGGAGGAGGAATATCGAAAGTACCCATCAAGGAAGAATACATTCCAACTCCTAGATTCTCAATAGGCACCTTAGTATTATCCAACTTTGGAACAGATGAGTCAGAAGGCGCATTCAGGTCTACAGGAGGACAGTCCAGTTGATCCACTGTAACGATCCTCCCTTCGTGGGGGAAACATACAATCCGAAATAATGAGGATGCAATGGCATCCATCTCATAAATCCAGTTCCTCCCCAACAGAAGGTTGTAGTCCAAGGCTGCATCTACTACCTCAACCTCTATATTAACGGTTTTGCCCCCAACACAGATGGGCAAAGCCGGGACAATACCATGGGGTCTGTGAGAATGACCATCGAACGCAGTAAGAACAGTGCTAGATGGAACAGCTTTGGGAGATCCAAGTGTCTTCCAGCATGCGAGAGACATCACGCATGTGGAAGCACCCTCATCAATGACCGTTCGAAAGATATTGCACTTCCGATACGACGATTTAATATGAAAATACATGTGATGAGGAAGTCTCTTCTTAAAATTATTCATATCAAAAGTAATCAGAAGAGAATTTTTCGGATCAATAGCCCCAATGGCAGTGAGCAAAGCACTGCGCTGAGCCAGACAAGACTGGAGTACCTCTAAAGCTGACATAGCACAAGGACTCTGCGCCAGATCTTCCACAATCGAGTAGTTCTGGGCAGCCCTAGCGTTTGGATTAATCGTTGACCGCTTAGAAGATTCTTTGGGCATCCGAGGCATAGACTCAACAGTAGGCTTCGTAATGTGAAGCGGCTCAGTAGCATCAGGAACTTCCTTAGCTTTCGAAGACTCTTCTCCGCCATAATCACAGGATCTCGTAGCGATATCCGCGTGAGCACTCATCATAAAAATTTTCAATGGAATTTCCCCTTCCTGGGTGCCCCCAGAGGAAGCCCCAGGATTTTGGTTCGCGCCAGCAACTAATTGCTGCCCTTGGGGAAAAGGGTTTGTTAACACAGCCTGGGAACTAGAAGAACCCTAATGAGCTAACAAGCACTGAGCATCCTGAATTTTAGGGCAAAGGTGTGTGAGATGGTGTCCAGCACAGAGCTTGCATGGAAACTTCACTTTCTTCTTCTCCTTTTGACCCTCACCAACACGCTCGTTGGTTTTATTTGCATTACCCTTCCCGTTCTTGCCCTTCTTCTTGTTATTTCATCCCTTCTTCTTCCCATCGGATTGTTGATTTCCTTTGGGATCAGAAGCTTGGACAACATTTATGGAAAAATACTGGGAAGGTGATGACTCGGCAGGCACAGCCTGACTAGAAGGAGCAGATTACAAAGACAACTGCTGCAGTTGAGAAAGCAGGCTGGCTGCACCACTATTGATCGATCCGACAAGCCCATCACCATGCGGACCGAGTTTAGTTTTCGATAAATCCAATTTGGAGCGAGGAGCATTGGGCAAATATTTATAAAGGACCCCAGACTGAGAATAGATCAGTTCCAGCTGTTGGGCCCTAAAAATGGCCTGCTCCTCAGAAAATACCCCAGATAGGGATACATCTTTTGAAATGTCTGACTGCAGAGATTTCAAAAACCATTCGAGAAGGAATTCTCCTAGAATATGAGCTTTAATAAGCCTCTTCCTTCTCCTCCATTCCTGAATGTCATCAGAAATGTGAGTTGCCTCATCCTGCTTAAAATTAGCCAGGAGTTCGGTCCCAGCCTCATATCTGACAGGCAACTGAAAATGGTTTAGAAATGTGACAGCCAGTTCTCCAAATGTGGCAAAACTGCCCCCAGTGAGCTTGATATACCATTTGGCAGCATTTCCAGTTAGGGTGCGTTGAAATAATCTCAACCTAATCGAATCATCGATCAGGGAGTTCGAAGAACACCATAAGTGGAAAGTGGTGATGTGGTCAGCTGGATCCTCCCCATTCTTACCTTCAAATTTTGGAATATCTGAAGGAAGTTTGGTCGGGATCGGAGGCCACCCCGGACTATAACGAATCGGATCATTAGTCAACTTCGACAGATCTGGCAAGTTTAACGTTTCCAGAAAAGGTAAGCGAGGCAAAGCCTGAGGATTCCATCCTTGATGGGATGGATTCCCAACATTCTGAAAAGAATAGCCTGGATTTGATAAGGCACCAGGTTGCCAGAAAGGACTCGTAGAAAAAGGAGAAGAACCTCCTCCCAACGCAGAGTTACCAAAGCCCAGACCAGTTCCCCCCGCTGAAGTATTGAATGAAGAGGAGAGCCCTTGATAGGGGTTCCAGGCATTAGAAAGAGGAGAAAAGGTCTGGTAAGCACTCGAAGAAGGGAAAGAAGCATTCCCTTGATGACCTGCGTAAAACTGATTCCCTGCCCCTACTGTAGTAAACACAGGATTCCATCCTGTAAAAGTAGTCGAACTCTGCCCCCCAGACCAAGGGTTGAAACTCTGGGTCTGGGACGTAAACGGAAACGACCCTAAAGAAGGATTGGAACTAGGAATGTGTCCAGTCCCAAAGGGGAAACCCTGAAAATAAGTTGATCCACTAGCCATAGAAGACATGGGTGTAGATCCAGCTGCAGCAGCGGAAAAGGAAAAAGAGGGATTCCCACTAGAGGGCATCCCTAAACAGAAGGGACCAGAATGAGAAGCATGTGCTTGGGTGAAACCAGAGCCAAAAACAGCAGCACTAGAAGCAATCGAAGATAAAGCAATAGTGCCCCCTCCTTCAACAGAAGCAGGGGTCTAAATGCCTGCAGCACTCACGGCAGAGGCCGCGTTCCCAGTCGTGGCCATCGAAAGATAGGAAAGATACGGAAGATCTTCCGGTATTTGAGACTCAGGTCTGATGTACTGAACAACGAACGGATAGTCAGGAGGAAGAGGAGATGGACCTGTCGCTGGAGGCTCAGGTACGTCTTCAATTTGAAAATCTTCTTCCTAAGGAAACAAAACTCGCGAGGTGAGAGGAACGCTCCTCTCGGAACCGACACCAGAATCAGCTATGAAACCTTCAGACCTTTGTGGAGGATCTCTCTCCACTGTGTCAGATGCCACAGGGTGGTAACCACCTGCTAAATCACTCCTACGCCTTCTCGAAGAAGGCTCTGGACTCTTGGGAGATAACCCCCGGATTCTCCTCGATCGACGAGGCGCTTGATCAGCCACTTTTATAGATTTTAAATTAGACTCAAAAAAGTGAAAAGCTAGGCAAGCTAGGAGCAAAGAGCACTCACTAAAATAAAAATCCCTGAGATACAATCAAGCAAACAGCCTCCAAGTATTTCCGCTCCGGGTGATGAGGACTGGACACCAAAATACAGGAAGGCGAAATATAGGACCTCCCGAAAGCAGTCTGGGATGATTAGGGCCCAGAAAAACTAGTGAAGGTATCAGAAATAGTTACGCCGACCTCCTAACGATAGCCTTTGTCGGCTCAAGCACCCAAGCTTCGCAAGGGCACCCCCCAGAAGTACTGCTGAAAGTGATGCGACGTCTGCCTCAGGTACCACGAGTATTCCCCCCCACAGTCACCTGTGTGGAACCTAGGAGTGGTAACTATGGGCACCAATCCGTATTAGAAGCCAGGCAAAACAGTCTTGAGGTCAGATTCAGCTAATCGGAGGGGGGTATCCCTCTTCTCAGCCTTCACTTCCCCTCGCGCTTGACTCTCTGGAGGAGAGCTTTCCCGGTCCACCTAACAGAGTTGGATTTCGCTCAATTAATCAACTTCTACGTTTTGTTTGAGTGGCCTTGGAGATTTAACTCTCCACTCACCTAATCCAAGGCCCTACAACCTAGCTAGTTGGTGTATGACACTTAGAAAACTTGCTATTTGATTTTAAATTAAATCAATTATTTTAATGGGCTGTTATGTTAAGTCACAAGGATATGGAGATGAAACTTATGATGTTTTTGACGCAGAAAGAAATTAATAAAAACTTAACTACATGCAGATGTAGTTATTGTCTTTCGATGAAAAGCAATCTCTACACGGGTTCTATGAGATTAAAAATTGTATTTTTTCTTTTCAAATAGCAAACTCACACTCACAAAAACTATGAAATTGACTAAATGTTTAAATGCACCTAATGCAAATCACTACAAGCATGCAAGTCCTAAGATGCAAATCTCCTAAAGTAGAGTGAAATTTCCCAAAAAGTCCTTCAGTTTTAACTTGTCTTGGTTGTCCAGAAAGCTAGTTCCCGAAATCAAGAACTCTTAATATGAAGACACCCAAAAATGCTTAAAAACAAGAAGAAGAAATGAATGACAACTCCCTTCCAATTATCAAGCCAAAAACCAAAAGCAGGAAACCTCACAAAAACTTCAAAAGATATGGCAAAACGAAAATGAAAATGCAACAACAAAAGAAAATAACAAGAGAAAATGTTTTTTAAGCCTTTGAAATGCAAAAACAAAAAGCAAAACAAATGTTTTTTGAGCTTTTTAGTTTTATAAAGAAAGAGCTCGAAAAGACCAAGCAAAACTATCAAAATCCAAGCCAAACAAGACTGAATTTCAAGCACAAACTTCAACAATGCTCCAAACCTTATAAAGCTAACTAGTAGCAAGATCAATGAGAGCAAAAGAAGACAAGAAAACACAGCCACCCAGCCTAGAAGAATAGTATAAACTTGCCGCAAGCAAAGACTTCGAAGAAGCAAGAAAAACTCTTCAAAAGTTGCAACAAGACCTAGCCTACTGAACTCAAGAAAACCAATCAAGAAACGAGCAAAAATCGTAGTGCCAAGCAAAACACAAAGACAGGAAAGAGTAAATGAGCAGGAGCTCACTGTTCTGATAAAGCAGAACAGCCAAGAATGCTCAGAAAGCTATCTTGGTACTCAAACCAGGAGTGCCAGCACCAGAAACAACACTTTGCAAAAAAGACTAGTTTTCTATCAAACGAAAGAGAGAAAAGACCAGAAACCACTTCCTTCACAATCCAGAGAGTACAGAGACACTGTAGGAACAAGTCTCCACAGCCAGAAAGGACCAAAAATTCAAGAAACCCAAAAATTCAAAATCTGCCTAGGTATATGCTACTTCACAGTTTAGCAACCAGCGTGCATACGCGTCTGTGCTAAGGGAAACTCGCGTATACGCGGGTTCCTTTAGACAAAATTGCATGTATACGCGACTTTGTGCAGAAAAAAGCACGTATACAAAGGTAAATAATGAAAAAACAAAAAGGACAAGCCTGGAAAAGAAACCAGGACTTCAGACTGACTGAGAAAAAGTAAACTGGACTGCAAATGAAAGTTAAAACTGTCGGCAACCTACCAAACAGTTGAAACCACCCAACAGGGGAGTCACAAGAATGTGATCCCCAGCGGAGTCGCCAGTTCTGTTTCGGGGAATATCACCCTAGAGGTTTGTTGGGTTACAACCTCCACAGAGCAGGGGCATGCTACTTAAGAAGGACTCACACAACCAGGCATGTTCAGAAAAACTAAATAGAGTAGATCGAGGAAGTTACCCGTAGGTCCTACGGTTGAAGTAGATCCCGCAGGGTCCAAACCCCCAACAACCGTCCTTCCTTCTTAACCTGAAAGACAAGAAGAAACAAGCACGAAGAACTGGTTGTACAACATATATCTACTCTAAATGTTAGTGAAATCCATATAAAACATCAGATGAACCATAATGAATGCTTAAATAACAATTTTCTCATATATGTAAGCAGACACTAACACGTATATTTAGGGAACAAGATGGTACTTCTGTATTATAAATAGCATGTACAAAAGTAACGAGTGGAGATATCACCTGAATCCTTCCACGATCTTCGAGCAGATCGTCGTCCGGATCCGTCCCGCCCTTGCCTCGCTAAGACTCCTTCCAAATTGGTGCATACGAGATGACATATAGGGAGATGAGCATCTCAAGGAAACAAGGGTTTCCTGTAATGAACTGGGAAAGTGCAGGAGGCACGGGGAATCAGACTTGGATAGGGAATACCAACATAGTATAATATCAATAATTCTCTCTCTCCCTTAGGCCATACACATGAGGGGTTTTTATACTCCCTCCAAGTAGTTTCAACAGTTGGAAACAGTTGGCCACGTGCTGGGGTGGTTGAACTACCCGAGTAACCATCAACCCAGCCCGAAAATAGGGAATTTTTATATATTTTTTCATAATTTTAATGGCATACGCGGAAAAGTGCAGCTGGACTCGCGTATACACGCGGAAAAGTACGGGCATAGTCGCGTATGGGGATTTTTACATTGTTTTTAAGTGAATTTGTCCAAGTCTGTAGGAATGGGTGCCCAAAACCATCAAAGAAATCATGAATCATGTGAAGGTGAGAAATGATGCTATAACAGGGATTCTATAAAAAATATCATTATTTATCCACCTCCCAAACCAAGCTTACCCACAATAAAAATTCACAAGCATCCATGTACATACTGGGAGCAAAACATTTGTTCACCTCTGATACTAGTGGAAGCTCTTGAATTTAAGGATCAAACTAAAGACGACATAATTAATAACTTTATGAGTCAGCCACCTGCATCTGGAAATTTAAAATTCCAAATTTTGAAAACAGTCCTTGAAGACGAAGCTCAAGAGGATCTTGTGTCAGTCCAAGTGACAGACCTTGAGGATCAACATATTCCCGCAAGCGTTGTACGTAACAGCATACCTATTGAGATTGAGCCAGGAAAGATTCTAAAAATAATGGTAATTTGGATGATGACCAAAAACAAAAGCTCATAAAAGTCCTTCGGAAGTATCAAGAGGAATTTTCTTGGGATTACCCACACATGAAGGGTTTAGACCTTTAGCTATGCACCCATCACATTTATACCGATAAGGAAATCCGTCCCATTAGGCAACCTCAGCGACAGCTAAACCCACACTTAAAAGAGATTGTAAAAGAGGAACTGCAAAAGCTATTAGATGTGAATTTCATTTATCCTATTTCAGACAGAAAATGGGTCTCCCCTTTGGTAGTCATCCCTAAAAAGAATGGGAAATGGAGAATTTGGGTAGATTACAAAGAATTGAAAAAAGAAATGCAGAAATACCACTTCCCCCTCCCCTTCATTAACCAGGTCCTGGAAAAATTGGCAGGGAAATGGTTCTTTTCCTTCCTTGATGGGTTCAGTGGTTACAATCAAATCCAAAAAGCTCCCGAAGATCAGGATAAGACAACCTTTACCTGCCCATGGGGTACTTTTTCCTATAGAGTTTTAACATTTGGGTTATGCAATTCACCAGCCACATTTCCTAGAGCCATAATCAGCATTTTTCTGACTTAATAAATGAGGGGCTTGAAATCTATATGGATGACTTCACACCATATGGGGAGGACTTTTATCAAGCTCTAGAAACGCTAGAAAATGTGTTAGAGTGATGTATTGTTACTAGGTTGTGTCTAAGCAATGAAAAATGTCACATGATGATGACTAAGGGCATGATCCTAGGTCACTACATTTCTGCAGCTGGAATACAGGTAGATCCAGCTAAGATAGAGGTAATCCTTCTATTAGCCACACCTTGTGCACAGACAGAGGTACGCAGTTTTTTGGGATATGCAGGATATTATCGCAGATTTATAAAGAATTTCTCACAAATAGCAGCACCTTTGTATGCATTAATTGGAAATTTTGAATTCCATTGGACTGACAAATGTGACACCACTTTTACAGATTTGAAGAAACTGGTCTTGACAGCACCCATTCTACGAGGGCCTAACTGGAAACTGCCTTTTCACATATCTTTAGATGCATCTGACACAGCAATAGGAGCAGTCCTTGGCCAAGAAGAAGATAGAAAACCTTATGCCATTTATTATATCAGCAAAAACCTCACTCCTGCCGAATTAAATTATACCGTGACCGAAAAAGAGTTCCTAGTTGTCATTTATGCTATTAATAAATTTAGGCACTATATAACTGGTTATCAAGTATTCCTGTATACTGATCACTCTGCCATTAGATATTTAGCCAATAAACCAATCACGAATGGGAGAGTAACTCATTGGTTGTTGTTATTACAGGAATTCAATATAACAATCAAAGATCGTCCAGGAAAAGAAAACATAGTCGCAGGCTTCCTGTCCAGGGTTCCAAAGTCGAACGACACCCTAGCAGTTGATGATCAGTTCCCTGATGAACATCTGCTTGTTGTAGGAGTAAAAACACCATGGTGTGCAGAGGTGTCAAATTAACTGGAAGTAGGGAAGCTGCCTAGACATTTAACATCAAGAGAACGAAAAAGAACTATACAACACAGCGCAAGATTCTCTTGGATCGGGCGATACCTCTTCCATACAGGGGCCAACATCCACATACGCAGATGCATAAGAGAAGATGAAATCTATGACATCTTACGAGCCTGTCACGATGAACCTTGTGGCATCCATTTCGCAGAACACAGAACAGGGCATAAAGTGTTACAATTAGGCTATTATTGGCCTACGATTTTCAAAGATGAAAAAAAATATGTCCAGGCCTGTGACTACCAGAGAATGGGTGGCCCAGGCCAAACTACTGAAATGCCGCTACAACCACAATTGGTGGTAGAACCATTCGAATGATGGGCGCTGGACTTCGTTGGACCATTCAACCCACCATCAAACCAGAAAGTCTACACGTTAGTTGCCACAGATTATGTAACCAAATGGATAGAAGCAGTGGCCTTGTCAAGAGCCATGGAAGAATCGGTGATTAATTTTATTTTCGAGCTATTCGTACGATACGGTTTTCTACGGGAAGTGATAACCGATGGGGGGGCACAATTCATAGGTAATAAAATTACAGCCACCCTAAGGAATCACCATATCACCCATAGATTTACGTATCCTTACCACCTGCAAGAAAATGGGCAAGTCGAAAGCACCAACAAAGTCCTGGAAGCAATCCTTACCAAAACAGTATCAGCACAATGTTGGGACTGGGCCACTAGACTACTAGAAGCCTTATGGGCTTATCGTACAACCTGGCGAAACACTACTGGATATTCAGCATATTAGCTAGTATTTGGGAGAGAACCTATCTTCCCTATTGAATTCAAAATCAAAAATCTGAGAACAGCCCAGGAAGTAGGGTTGGACTTAACAGAAGCCCAAGCTAGAAGACTCCAACAAATAAATGAACTAGACGAAATATGACTACTAGCCCTACAACGCACAACGATAATCCAACAACAGCAAGCTAAGTGGCATGAAAACCTTATCAAGAAGAAGGTATTTAAAAAATGAGATTGGGCACTCCTTTATGACTCCAGATTCCAAGATTTCCTAGGTAAATTACAAACAAGGTGGCTCGATCCATACGAGATTCAGGAAGTACACAACAATGGCGCACTCACCTTCACCACCATATATGGGTCTAGTTCAGCATTTCGAGTCAACGGGCATAGATTACACCTCTATCGCAAACCTCTCACGAAAGAATCTTTTTTCCAATAGGTACAAAATGATCCCACCATCCAAGTTGTGGCACAAGGGGGTGATAACCCCACAAACTCAAGTATATGAGAAGTTTGCTACCATCATTTGTAAATAGTGTATATAATTTCTTTACCTTTTTGTACATTCTTCATACTCGCAAATTTTTTTTTCTCCTCTCATCCTCTTGAGACTTGCATTTTTTTCTCCCTCGCTATTCAATCCTTGAATGACTGTTATTCAATCCAATTGAATAGCTATTGTTCAATCGGGTCGAACAGTTGTGAGTAGAATTTTTTGTTGTTCAATCATCGAACGATTGTTTTTCAATCATCAAACAACTATTTTTCAACCGGATTGAATAGCCGTGTGTTTGCACTTTCATTTTTTCTCATTGTTCAATCCTTGAACGGTTGTTGTTCAATCCAACTGAACAGTTGTTGTTCAATCGCGCCGAACAACTGTGAGTTGCGTTCTCGATGTTCAATCCTTGAACGAATGTTGTTCAATCGTTGAACAACTAATGTTCAACCGGATTGAACAGCCGTGTCTTTGCATTTTTTTTTCCCTTTTTCGTCTGTTCAATTTTTGAGCGGTTGCTGTTCAATACTCGGATGGTTGTTGTTCAATTGGATTAGCCATGTTTTTGTGTTTTATTTTTCTTGTTTGTCAATTCTCGAATGGCTATTGTTCCATCGTCGAATGGCTGTTGTTCATCCGGATTGAACAGCCGTGTTTTTGTGTTTTCATTTTTGTTGTTCAATCCAATTGAACAGTTGTTGTTCAATCCTCGAACGGTTGTTGTTTGACCGGATTGAACAACCGAGTTTTGCTTTTTTCCCCCTGCCGTTCAAACTTTCCAAACGGCTGCTATTCAATCCAATTGAATAGCTATTGTTAAAACTGAATAACCTTGTTTTTACATCCTATTATTTCCTTTATCCATCACCCCTTTCCTAATCTACACTCGAGCTCTAAAGGCATCTCTGAGCAGGGAATGGCCATTGAAGAAGAGAGGGAAACAGTGAAGTTACAAATATGATGATTCTTTGGCACTATAATCCTGAAATAGGAAGCTAACATTGTACATACATTAAATGAAAGGCTAAGTCCTCCCCAGTTCAAATATGTTATCATATAATACATGACCTTATGATGGTATATATTTCTGCACTATTCGAGTAATATTTTCCTCCAATATGAAGAAATGGGAATAAGGGGTATTAATTGTATTGGAATTATTTCACCTTTCTCACCATCCCTGACTCTTAAGGAGTTAGTGAGCCTCCCTCCATGTATAAATAAGCAGCTATTATGCATTTATGTAAATTTTTAAAAGAGGATAGGGGGTCTCATCACGAGCCAGCTTACCATGATCATAAGGATTTAACAAGTGACATGCCCATAATGGCCACCACACCAGGGTAATGACCTTCTTATCTACTTTAAGGACATGAGGTCTCATCATGAGCTGACCTGATCAGTCTGTTATAATCCTAGTGAATGGCACTGTGACTATCTAGCTATCACACCAGCATAGTGACCTCCTTATAAATCAAAATTTTATGATGCTTACATGAAAATTTTCAAGAGAGGATAGGAGGTCTCATCATGAGCCAACCTACCACATTCATAAGAGCTTAGCAAGTGACATTCCCACAATGGCCACCACACCAGGGTAATGACCTTCTTATCTGCTTGAAGGACAGGAGGTCTCATCACAAGCCGGCCTAATCACTTTGCTACAACTCTAGTGAGTGGCACTATTCTTATCTGGCTATCATACCAACATGGTGATCTCTCCACAAAATTGGCAGAATAACTATTTTTACATAAAGTTTAGAGGCTCATTCTTTTGGGTTAAAATAGCAACCTTGTCGAGGCTATGAATGCCTGCTGGTAGCAGTGGCTCTGCTTATGGTATGAAAGTATGATTTTTCAATAGCCAATTACTCTTATATATACTTTATCTTCCATTATTCTTCCATAAGCTATTACTCGAATTAGTGATAATTATAATCTACCACATGAATAACTAATAGAGATATGCTTACATATTTAAACCCCAGGATGACAGCACCAATCATTACCTGTCTCAGTCTTGCTTCTGTCATAAATTTTCATTGAAGAAGGACATCATATCATAATAATGGTTATACTATTGCCTTTCCCTTTCTGGTCACTTCCGCACAAGATGCAATTATGGAAAAACTTCCAAATCTGACCTTTACACTGCGTATGCTAGTAATTACTCAACCACCTGAAGCTCAAAAGCCACGACCTTCTCCTTCACATATAGGTCATTATTACCAAATCCTGACATTCCCCCGTTCACATTCATGATTGGCTAAATCCCTCTTGTACTTGAGGACGTGGGCGCCCTTTCTTCAACAGAGGGGGTGTAATTAGTCTTAAATTGCCAAGAATGCGAAATTTCTATACAAATCCCGTTAGACACATCGATAAAACCAGAGGAACACTGCAATTAAGGCATGAACTTACCTACGTAGAACTAAAATCTCTCTTTTGCTTGCATACAGCATTCAGTCGAAACAGTAGAGCTGAGAGAGAATACAATCAGAGGAAGAAATCATATCAGCTATGGGAGGAAATTCCCTTCGGAACGAGCCTATAAACTTTCCAATTTCAGATGCAGCTAGTGCCATCCTCTAGCAAGTCGATTGGCTGACATATGTACACTGATTACAGGGATTTGATACGAAAATTGAAATTGAGTTTCTACAAAATCTGCAAGAAGGTCAGACCAGAATCAAGGGTTGAATTATACCAGTCACGGAGGAAATTATTGTTGAAGTCTCTAGAATACCAGCAGAAGGAGAAAGATGGATAGAGAGACATCTCCTCGTATGAGAGGCATTAGTAGCATATCAGGATCCGGAGGAGCCATTGGAGCGAAAATGGAAAGGGATTAGCCCTACCTCTCTACACCAGCCATGGAAGGAACTGATGGCATTCATCCAAAGGTTCATTACATGTGATAGACGTCAAGACGTGGTAAAACCTCGTCAGCTTAAACTCTTAGTTGTACTTAAGCAAAAGATTTCAGTTAATCTGCCTGCTTTATTAAATTCCATATTTCATAATACTGTTGTTCGATTAAGAAGAGCCAAAAATCCCCAAGAAATGGTCAGTCACCACGGGTTAATTAAACTAGTCATCATTCATGAGTTGGATAAGCAGTAGATAGTCTGCGACAATTTTGATAACCCTGCTGCACAGGAACCTAAAATAAACCCTGACGAAACTGAAATTGATCTTCCAAGGGTAAATATACCGAGAATAAAAAGGACCCGAACCGCAACCTTACAACTAAGTAGGCAAAAATGGTCCAAAACACTTCAAGGAACTTCCGACCCCATAGAGGAAGCAGGACCATCCCACCCTCAAAACACACCCTTGCAAGACTTCGAGGAAGAAATGGCTCGAGACCTAGAACAAATGAGGATAGACTGCGAATCTAGAAACCCATCGGGAGTTGAAGAGCAAGAGGAACCCTTAGATAAGTCTTCCACCGCCAGCATTTCTGGTCACACTGAAGTCCTACCCGACCAAGAGGAACCACAGGACGATGGGGCTCTATCCCCTCTTGAAAATTATGAGGTGAATAACAAAGGGCAAGCAAAGGAGAGAAAAAAATCAGAAAATCAGTCAGGTGACACTGTCCATATGGAGAAAAACATAAGCATAGAAACAGTTCCTTTGACACTGGGAGGTAGCACTGCCCCACCCGGTCAGGACCCTCATGCAGAAGTAAATTCTGAAGATAAAATAAGAAGCACCATCACAGGCAACCCTGAGTTTTACAACACCATCCCTGAAAATGGGAATACCGCTCCTCCACCACCTACTAAAATCAGGCCAAGTGAGAATTCAAGTGAAAAGAAGATTAAGAAACTGAGCAGGGCCTGCAGAAGATTAAAGAAAATGGTGAATATTTGAGGAAACAACTGAAGGAGGAAAGAAGGGCTTGAAAGCCAAAGAAGGAAACCACCACCGTACGAACTCAAACAGTATTAGCCGCCAACTTGATAAACATTGTTGAAGCCGAGATACAATCTGACTTAACTGACATCATTGAGGCTGAGGTATAGACCAATTTAATCGATACGGCTAAAACTAGGATACAGACTGACCAAGCAGGTACTACTGAGGCTGAAATTCAGACAGAACTAGAAAATACCATTGAAGCTTCTACACAAACTGAGCAGAAAACTACAGAAGAGAAGGAGACCCCAAAAAAGGAAACTCTTGCCTATGCCCCCTGGTAGAGAAAGTTATTAATCAGAAATTACACAATGAACTGGTGCAAACACAACATGAGCTAGCACAATGTAGGAAGGAGGTGGTGCCATCACAAGAATAGCAAGCACTACTAAAGAAATTCATAGACCTCTCCTCCACAGAAGACAAAACATTCACCCAACTCAGAGAAGAACATGAAAAGATAAAAAGGGCACAAGAGCAGGTGGAGCAAGCCAAGAAACAAATCACTACGATTTTTTCTCTGTATAATGATGTACTATCATGCAGGGCACCAGCCACCAACTATGCCCTGTTCTTAACAAAACGATATTTACTGTTGAATGTCAAGGCCGTCAGGGCAGGAAAGTCTACAACTTTAAGGACTATAGAAGAGTTTTTCCACTACTGTAATGATTAAGATGAACAAGTTCAATGCCTTCTATGTGAACTTTACATTCTTAATTTCTTTCTAGAAGAGGACAGGGACAACAATCCTAGTCCCTTTATAGGGGATGTTTAGCTCCAATCCTTCCTCTCATTCACCAAAAATCAGATTAAGTGGGCCAAGGCCTATAACATCTTCCAAAAGAGAGAACATGGCCTAGACTTGTGGGTCATATGGGAACCTACAAAACCCCTGCAACTGTTTATCTAGCACAAGAACTTCATGTGAAGGCAAGGTGTAAGGACTAGGTTGGGGTCCATCCATAAGGACATCATAGAAAATGGATAGGAATACCTTGAAGACATTCGAGAAGCAGCCTTGGTAGCATCTAAACAAAGATGGATGGCCTCCACGAACAACGTAAAGAATAGGGAGCCATTTTGCTATAGGAATTTCAAGGTTGATGCCTCCAGATTCCTCTCATATAGTAACCTGGTCTTTAGCATGGGGCCTGCATGGTTAGGATGTAGATACAAAAGCCCTCTCCTCTGGTATCCTCCTAAGAACTATAATCATAATTATGAATTACCAGAAGGACGCACAAGCGTTGCCCTTGCAATCATGAGACAAAAGCAGGGTTTCAGAGCATACAAGGAAAAGGTCTACCCTACCTACTCCCTAACGCAGTTGCATCTCAATCATCTGTTTGCATGAGGACATGCAATTAGGTAATCACGAGAGTATATGTTGGGCTAGAATTCAGGTATGTTTTCACCCTGTAATTACTTCGAATTATGGCACAGTCTTAGTAATTCTTCCTCATTTTGATAATAAAGAAAGAAAATATTTATGAAAATCAGAGCAGTTCAGCTAACGAAAAAAAGGAACGTTTCTATAATAGAAATTTGACTTATTATATCTCCGTATGCATGAAGGCAGAGCAGCTAAACCAATGGCAAATGGAAGACACCCAACAGACATGAATGTATGAGCCGGAAGAAGGTAAAGAGACGGATTCAAGCTCGAAGACTCAAACGACAGCCATGTGCAGCGGCTGTCGTTTGGAGGACACCATCTTATTGCATGAAAATTCCTTTAAAAGGGCCAGGAACGAACTAGATAGGGAGTCGAATAGGAATTTTCCCTCTGTAATCAACGCATCAAGGTAGAGATGTCAGATTGTATTCCTGTATTATCCTTTGAGAGTTTTGATGTTTTGAACAATTACCTTTTGAGGTTTTCATCGCGTTAAAACTTCTAGTAATCTGGGCCCAACCCCTGTGAGTTTCCTCACCAAATTTTTGTGTTGTGCATTAGTTAGAAAATCCATGTCCAGCTATCTAATGCGGTTGTAAAATAGTTTTCTACACAATAAAGTTACAGTTTTTCTTCCTTCAGTATAGTTTAGCATTTGTATTTCTTGATTCAGAATAATTGCATTCGTATCTTCTGGTTTATATAATAATGCTTCATAGCTGTTAGATGTTTCCATTTTCTTCCAACACCTTTGCAATCAATTTACAAATCGTAGGATAATTACTGTTCAATGATTACTTGTCTTTACGAATTAAATTGTCCTTTCAACATAGTGAGGCATCCAATTGTTGATTAATGTTAATTAGTCAATTCACAAAGAGAATTCCATTGCAAAATTAAATAATTAAATTTTTTTTAATTCATTTAGATTGATGTTCAGTCCATAAAGATTGTTGTTCAAACTATCATTATGTTTTTCAATCATAGGCTTCTCTTTTCTAAGCTAGAAAAAATAATTAGCCATAATCTACCACACCATTCCTCTTTAAGTTGATTGAATTCAGAAGATTAGATAATCCTTTCCCATAAACAACATAGAGTAGCTATCAGTTGATCTCACTTTCATATATTGTGCCGACACTCTTGAAATAAGAAGACTTACCTCGGGTTGATAATTAAATGAGAAGAACTAAGTTTGCCTATAATAAGCCACCTTTGTGACACCAACACTTGTATCCCGATCAAAGAACACCTTATGCATTTTCCAACCCACATCAACCGATGCCAAGGCATGTTTTTTCTTAACTTGTTTACCCAAATGTTTCCCCTCCTCATTTCTATCCTTATGCATGTCCCGACACTCCAGTCCCTCTGACATCAGTTCCCTAGCCTCTCGTGCCTTCTCAACCTTTACCACAGTAGCCACTGCCTCCTCAAGGTCAGGTGAATGCACAGTAGAGTGTGAATAATCCTCCTTATTAAAAGAAAAATAATAAGGGGAAAGGCAACCAGAACCAACTAGGACAGGGTAACCAAGGACACCAAGGTAATCGACAAAAAACACCCCAAGGGAGCCAACCTAACACCACAAACCAACAACAGGGAGATAAGCCCAAGTAGAATTAGTCACTTTGTATGAATAAACCTTATTCATTTTGTGGTGTCCATGGCCATTATACTCATGATTGTCCCGTTTTTCCCCAAATGCACCAGTTTTAGGAAGCACAAGCAGCGTCTACAGGACAACAAGCCACCGCTTCACTTTCTCCAAACATTGTCCCAACTCAACCTATAGAAATTTGAATAAATGATATTTTATCCACCGAGATTCTCCTGATCACACACTATTTTATCTTCATGCACAATACAGAATCTCTTCTACCATTGATCATCACATGCAGAAATAAAATCAATTGCATGCACACATTAAAACCATAAAAACTCACACATATGAACACAGTATGTAATGGGAAAGCATGAAGCTAAAAACCCCAACTATCTGTATATAATATATGTCATAGAGATCATGTAACAATCATTGTACAAATCTGCTCACAAGCTCTCAACACAACCTCCAATTTCTACACACTAATCAAGCTAGATCTAGCAAAACACATGCTCCAGTCTCTGCCACTTGATAGCCTGCCTCTACTGCGCAATCCCTGCAGAAGAATGCCGCTGGATGAGTTCAAATTTCCCCAGCCTTGCTCACGCAGTCTTTAAAGGCATCTCTACTAAGTTTTGGATGAAAACCATGCATCACTATAGTCACAACTGATAGTCACACTGCTCTTTCACATATCTCTTCACTGGTCTCCACTGAAACTATCCATGCACTGTAGTTAACTGATGTATTCTTTAGTTGATTAATGAGTTAATATTTAGTGAATTAATTAATAATTAATTCACACCACTCTCACTAGTGTATCAATCAGTTAGACTAGATACAACTAGCTCAACTATGTTTAACTCAGTTAAACTGAACACAACTCCATCAACTAGCTCCATAACTCCACCAAACTCTGTCACATGAGTTCTAACTGAAGTATCCATGCAATAGCTCCACTTAACCCTTAATAATAGCATAATTCCTTCTGTCAGCTCCTGTGCCACATCTGTGCACTTAACTGAAGTGCTCCAAGAGAATAAGATAATGTTTAGAGTCCAAATATTATGAAGAGCTAATAATATTTGACATATCTATTTTTAGACTGGCAATCTAAAAATAGATTCCGCCCAATATGTATAAAAATAGAAGTCCGTCTATTTTTCCCGACTTGACCAACCATCCACAAATAGCATCCCGCAACTCATAGAATATGATCGACATGTCTAAAAATAGACATAGTCTAAAAATAGACTTTGCGACAAAAATCACCTGTGTGGGCCCCACCTAGTTTAGGTGATCACTTTCCAACTAGGATCATGATGATGTTTCAGGATGCCTCCTTCACTGTTTCTTGTTGCAATCTTCAACACTCCCTCTCAACAAGAAAGGACTGTCTTTGCATGAGACATGAAACTCCATGCATTCGCCCTGCAACCTTCACAAGCACCATGCAACTCCATGCATCTTCTCTGCAACTCCTCTGAAACTGAATAGGTTCCAAACAACTCAATCAGTCTGACGCATCTATCATCAAAGTCTTCGACTTCTGCTGGTACCAACTGCACATGTCATCAAGAACCACTGCGCTGTTGAACTCTTGCACCCATGCACTCTGTACTTGCTTTCAACTCTGATTCACGCTCCAGTATCCGACACTGTCACTTTGATCTGCCTGCATCAATCCAACTGATCATGCTAATGCTGCGCTGTGCGCACCTCGTAGCTAGGTTCAATTCATGAGATCCATACCATCTCAAAATCCTGCCTAGAAATCTCTCTTGGGACTACTCATGCATGTCGCCCCACCTCTCACCTGGTGGAATAGCTGCATGCACTCCCTTTGCCCATCTGGCTCGAAATTTCTCTGCATGAGTGGTTGCTCCCACTCCATGATCCTCATCTTGTGGCTGCTCCACATCCCAAGGTTCACTCTTACCTGCATGAAAAATTTTCACCCTCTCAAGCTTCAATTGCATGGCTTTCTTGCACTTCCCAACAGTAGGAAGCTCCATAGAAATCCCATCTACATCAAATCTATAAAGATTCTTCTGCATCTCCAGTTGTGGCTGCTCCACAACCTTCTGAGACTGCTTCTCACGCTGCATGTTGAGAGGCTCCCTCTCAACCACCAAGTCACTAACCTCTACTTTGCTCAAAGCTTTTCATGCATCTTGTACCTTAGTGCATGTAGATTCTTGGCTCACGCACATTGCAATTGTCCTGCCATCACAAAATTTTCTAACAAAAGAGCTGATTTTAAATCGATGATATCTCCCTCATCCGAGCTCCGATTCGACCGATTTGTTTTTTCAATTTGGGTGTTTCTTCGCAAGGAATCTAAATATGCTATTTGATTCTGAAAATATTTCACCAAAAATTTCAGATATTCTCTGCAAACTCGCGCGCCCAAAAATCCCTGCTCTCATTCCATGTAGAAAATCTATAACACAGCTCTGATACCATGTAGAAATTTGAATAACTGATATGTTATCCACCGAGATTCTCCTAATCACACACTATTTTATCTTCATGCACAATATAGAATCTCTTCTACCATTGATCATCACATGCGGAAATAAAATCAATTGCATGCACACATTAAAACCATAAAAACTCTCACATATGAACACAGTATATAATGGGAAAGCCTGAAGCTAAAAACCCCAACTATCTGTATATAATATATGTCATAGAGATCATGTAACAATCATTGTACAAAGCTCCTCACAAGCTCTCAGCACAACCTCCAATTGATACACACTAATCAAGCTAGATCTAGCAAAACACATGCTCCAATATCTTCCACTTGATAGCTTGCCTCTACTGTACAATCCCTGCTGAAGAATGCCTCTGGATGAGTTTGAATTTCCCCAACCTTGCTCACGTGGTATTTAAAGGCATCTCTACTGAGTGTTGGATGCAAACCATGCATCACTATAGTCACAACTGATAGTCACACTGCTCTTTCACCTATCTCTTCACTGGTCTCCACTGAAACTGTCCATGCACTGTAGTTAACTGATGTATTCTTTAGTTGATTAATGAGTTAATATTTAGTGAATTAATTAATAATTAATTCACACCACTCTCACTAGTGTATCAATCAGTTAGAATAGATACAACTAGCTCAACTGTGTCTAACTGAGTTAAACTGAACACAACTCCATTAACTACTTCTACTAACTCCACCAAACTCTATCACATGAGTTCTAACTGAAGTCTCCATGCAATAGCTCCACTTAACCCTCAGGAATAGCGTAATTCCTTTTGTCAGCTTCTGTGCCACATCTGTGCACTTAACTGAAGTGCTCCAAGAGAATAAGATAATGTTTATAGTCCAAATATTATTAAGAGCTAATAATATTCGACATATCTATTTTTAGACTAGCAATCTAAAAATAGATTCCGCCCAATATGTCTAAAAATAGAAGTCCATCTATTTTTCCCAACTTGACCAACCATCCAAAAATAGCATCCTGCAACTCATAGAATATGATCGACATGTCTAAAAATAGACATAGTCTAAAAATAGACTTTGCGACAAAAATCACCTGTGTGGGCCCCACCTAGTTTAGGTGATCACTTTCCAACTAGGATCAGGAATGATGTTTTAGGATGCCTCCTTCACTGTTTCTTGTTTCAATCTTCAACACAACTGGCTATGTTCACTAATCCTTTCTCTCATCAAGGATATGCTCCTGCCCAACCACCTCAAGTTCAAGCTACTCCTCAACCTCCGTAGTCTGGTACCCTTGAATACCATATTCTCATGATGAATTTTGAAGAATTCAATACTGCTTATGTCAACTTTCAGACCCGGCTGCACCAATGTTGGGAAAAATACTGAGAGGGGGAGGTGAATTAGTATTTAAAACTCATAATAATATTTACTTTTTCTTTACTGATTTATATATGCGACTTTGATTAATCCAACTAGCATATACACACTGCTATCTTTAAGGAAACTTGTGTATGTCCAAAGATCTTATTATATAGATAAGTCTTTACTTAGATCAGTGCATCATTCATTCATCATTCATTTAGTAAGCAGTAAATATGTGCAGTAAAAACATAATAAAGAATCAGACATAAGAAACACATATGAACACCAATATTTAAGGTGGAAACCCAGTCGGGAGAAAACCATCGTTGTCGTCGTCTCTGTCTTCAATATTTATTATAAATAAAATTGCTAACAATGTTATACTGATGCAGGCTCATACGAGTACGTAGGAACCCACCTGCAGAAGGCTACAACCTTCTCTCGTTCTCCAGCTACTACTAGAAGGGAGCTCCAACCCCCTGATCTCGTTTACCAACTACCACTGGAAGGGAGCTACGAGTCCCTGCTCTCGTTTACTAGCCACTCCTAGAAGGGAGCTATTACCCCCTACTCTCATTTACTAGCAACCACTAGAAGGGATCTATGACCCCCTCACTGAAGGCTCCAACCCTCAGCACCACCGCGAACCGGGTTTCATCAATTTTCACACTAGATCAAAAAAATTCAACACAACACAACTTATAGTCCTCTTTTCATCAGATTTTCAGACTAGACCCACTCCACTCATTTAATCCCAAAGAACATAAATCAAACTGAAACTCATAAATACATAAAATAATTCACTAAATCATCAATCAACCAACCAATCACTTATTTTTAACCACAATCAACTATAATCATAATCAATACTCAAAACAACCTAGATCTATATGAAGACATCATTGAAAGACATCAGAAACACAGTAAAACAGCTCAGACATTTCCTTCAGCATTCTTAGCAAAGCCCTAGATTCCATATGCACTTTTGATGAAACAAACCTGCGTATATATGAAATTTTATTGAGATGAACCTTTGTATAGATCTGTAACTATTCAGGACTGCGTAACTCTTCAAAACATTAGACTTATTCATATCATACCCTTCACTTTAGCAAACATTCGCCAGATCACATATCTAAACATCTCATAAACATATCAAGAAAATACATAGTCATTTTAGGTCTAGAGATCTTGGTCCATCATTGTATCTATAGGTGCATCACTATTTCAAATATATCAATAAACGATAACCCATTCCATGTAGATATACTTTAGAGTGAAGTCTTCATTCAATACCCCTACACATGCACACTTTTTTCACTATGGTCTTCTTCTCCTTATATAGTTTGTGCCTTAGCATATACCATGAGCCAAAACCACACAAGCACCGATGGTATTCTTGGACGGAATCAAATAGACAACAAAATGCTTAATATTGTGGGCTAAAACCATGGTAAGGACCCCTAGTATCATAAACTGAGTGCATAATTACATACACGACTTGGCTTCTTCGTACCCACATGTATACACGACTACTCTTCACAAAAACTATTTATACACTAATTATGGATGTATACATAGGTTTCCTTCATCAAACTTGTGAGTATACATGGGTTTCCTTCATCAAACCTGTGTATACATTTTGAAAATTTACCTTTATCATTTCTTTGTCACTGACTGGAACTCCTTTCTTTGTCTCATTTGAACTGGCCTGTAGATACATCATTTTTACATATTTAACAAATAGGTTGCTATCAAAAGGAAATTCATCAAGTAGGTTACCATCAAGGACAACATAACAACATTATGCCAACAATCTCCCCTTTGGACTTGATGGTAACCATGATGGTGTTTGATCACCACAACTTGTAGATACCTGATAGACACATCAATCATAACCATTATTCAAACACCATGTTACCTTCCCCCTTTGGCACCAAGGGAAAAGGGCAGACCAATGCTAAAACATGGTTTCTATTTCCTTGTAGAAAGAAGAGCTCTATAGATATGGTTTGCAATATACTAACCATGCTCTCACTGAGCACATGATGAATCTTCAAACATATTTTCAATGAAGTACATGACTCTATAACTCAACTGAGTATGGCCTTTCCTATCACTAAGGACTCATACTTACATCAATGATCCAACCAAGTGTAATTACATATTTGGCTCAGCTACCCAACCAAGTGGGTTTACAAATTTGACCCAACTACCCAGCCAAGTGAGTTCACATATTTGAACAAGTCCATACATCACAGGTCTCAACATGACCTTTACATTAAATTATAGATATTAATTTTTATAACCAAGACCAAAGGACCTTAAGATAGAGATCATAATTCAACAACCAACATAATGCCAACAATGCATTATTCTCAGCAAGGCTAATGCTCCCCCTAAAATTGTGCTCCTAGTCACCACAACAACTTAATCATCAAAGAATATTCATAAATATTAATATCATATCAGCAGAAATAACCATCAACATCAGATCAAGAAAATTATAACTGTCAGCAGCATATCAGAAATTGTTCTTGAGTCTGTCTCACTATTTTTCTTATCAGAGAAAAACATACGCAATTGTATTCAACGGAACTTGTGTGTATATGCAGATTTAGTTTGTGAAACCCACGTACAGAAAGTGAAATAATGAAAATTTCACATCTCCATCTCCCCCTGAACTTGCATCACCTGTACCTATCTTATGTTGTCACATCAGATGCACTGTCAGAAGTATAAACAATCAGAATTACCAAACCACCCTTTATACATTGCAGTTGATGATAACATTATTCTTTCAAGAATGATGGACTGCAATGGGCATTGTCTTATTTCAGTTTGAGTATGAATGCTCCTCATAACTGCGAGATGTTAGATATTTAAACACATGATTTATCAGTGTTTCTGTATCCCCTTGCTATGAATTCTCCAGTTTCTTTGTCCATAACCTTGCATTTGGTTGATGTGAACACAATTACACTTATTTTATCTTCCATTTGGCCTACACTTGATATGTTTTTTTTTAGACCTTGAACTAATAAGGTATCAACTGCCCTTATATTTTTGTTAATTATGGCTCTACCTTTTCCCAAAACCTTTTTTGGAGCATCATTTGAAAGAATAACCTTACCGTCTTGATATTTCTTGAGAGATTCCATCTTACTCTTATCACCAGTCATATCATGAGAGCATCCATTGTCGATGTACCATTCATCTTTATTTTCAATTGCATAGAGAGAAGGACCACATCTTACCTTTTATTATTTATGCTTGTTAACATGAATGTTGGTGAATCCAACTTTCTTTGATATTACACTATCATATGTTTTTATCCCATATTGACTTTGATGATTCATTGGTCTATTCCTGCATTCATTTTCTACATGCCCAAACTTGTTACATGCATAATATCTTATGTGAATAGAAATGGGAGCAGATTAATCATAAAATGTTTGTCTTATCTTTCTTCTATTGCAATCAACCGCTTTATGACCAAAGTTGTTGCATGAAAAACAATATCCCTTAAAGAATCCTAAGTACCTGGGAGCTAAAGGTCTTTCTGTATAGTTTCTATCTACCTGTGACCGAAAAAATACGCTTCTGCAATTAGCTACAACATGTCCATAATTATGAATTACAAATCATTCAACATTATTGATCAAAGGAGAGAATCCATTGATACTTCTATAGTTAGGGGAGAATGATTTCCTTTGAGAATTTATGATTGTCGATTGACCTTTTGTCTCTTTTAACTCTTCAGATTTTGCATTGATATATTTTCGAATCTTTAGAATTGTCTTGAGAACTATATTCTCCTTTAACAGTTTCATGAAAACCAAGACAAAATTTAATAGAGGGAGAACTTTGACTACTAAGAATATTATCCAGAATCTTAGTGCTATCTTGAAACCTCAAGTGTTTATATTTTTCTTCTAATTTACCTTTTAAAATGTTTACCTCAACCTCCAATATTTGGCACTACTTCTTCATACTTTCTTCGGCCCTTCTTCCTTATTCTACTTGCTCATTCAATTTTATAATCTTTTCTTTCAACCCATTTTATTTTTCTTCAAATGTTTGTAGAAGTTCTTCATTCTTATTATTTTATTTTTCTAGATCTGCTTTTTAGAGAGATGATTTCTGCTTCAAGTCCTTCCCTATGATTGGTTACTTCATCCTACAGCTTTTGAAACTGGTCTATCTGTTCTTTGTTTAGTTGCTCAATTGAATTTCTTTCTTGTAACTATTCATTAAATCTAGAATCATATCTTTGAAGATACATTCCCTTTCATTAAATAAAATGTCTTGATCTTCATCTTCATTCTTGAGATTAGCAATTTCTTCTTCTAGATCCATAACATTACTTTCATTTTCGTATTCACTATCTTCAACATTGCATGCACATGGAAGTGAATCACAAGAACAACAATCAATACCTATTTTATCTTCTTCATTTTCTGCTGAACATGTTTTTTGAGATATCTTCTTCCTTTGAGTAGCCTTCTTCTTTTTCTTCCTTCCCATTATGACAAATCTTCTTCAAGTGATCAAGCTTCTTCTGAAGGACCTGCTCTGATTCCAATTGTTGGGAAAAAATACTGAGAGTTGGGGGGGGGGGGTGAATTAATATTTAAAAATCACAATAATCTTTACTTTTTATTTACTTTTCTATATGTGACTTTGATTAATCCAACTAGTGTATACACGTGACTATATTTAAGGAAACTTGTGTATGTCCAGAGATCTTATTATGCAGATAAATATTTACTTAGATTAATGCATCAATAATTCGTCAGTAATTTAGTAAGCAGTAAATATGTGCAGCGACAACTAAATAAAGAATCACATATAAGCAACACATATGAACACCAGGATTTAAGGTGGAAACCCAAGTCGGGAGAAAACCACCGTTGTTGTTGTCTTTGTCTTCAATATTTATTATAAAGAAAATTGCTTACAATCTTGTACTAACGTAGACTCATACCAGTATGCAAGCACCCACCTACAGAATTCTGCAACCTTCTCTCATTCTCCAGCTACTACTGGAAGGGAGCTCCAACCCCCTAATCTCATTTACCAGCTACCACTGGAAGGGAGCTACGACCCCCTACTCTCGTTTGCCAACCACTCTTGGAAGGTAGCTACTACCCCCTGCTCTCGTTTTCCAGAAACCACTGGAAGGGAGATATGACCCCCTCACTAAAGGCTCTAACCCTCAGCACCACCATGGACCACATTTCATCAATTTTTTAATATCCCAAAATTGGAACTGCTAGCAAGGCATGCCTGAAAAACGCATTTTTCAGAAATGTATGCTACAGGATTGGAAACCAGCACTTAGATCCCATATATCTGACAATCTAAGACCTAAATCCAAGAGGTATTCAAAAAAAAATCCTTCTAGGTGGGTTAAACAGGTCTCCCCACATCTAGTGCAGCTAGAAAATGCCCAAGGAAGGGGCTGCAGTAATACAAAACAACACTGCTGAAAAAATAATGTAGTTCAGCCCAATATTTGTAGGAGATCAATATGGTAGCTCAAATATAGCTTATACAACAGTAAATCAGATTTACAATAGAGCTTATACAATTTATAACAAAAAGGAGAAGGTTATACAAGAAGAAACCCTTAAAATGAGGTGCTACAACCACAAGAAATTTTTGAATAAGCTTGACAGCGTTATTTTCATTGATGAAGTAGCAATATGTTACAACTTAGATCTAGAGCAGACCTGTATACAAAATTATAGATCTATTTCAGATCTGTATACAAGAAAGGCTCCTTTATACACTCCCCTTGGGGACTTTAGCAAAACATGAAAGTACAAGGGTAGATCTGAGACCTAAGTTATAGATCTGCAGTAATATTCAGAAAATTATGAATTATATGATGTATAGTAGATCATATCTGAAACAAACATGGATTGGATGGCCAATCCATGGATCACCATAGTGAAAGGAAGGATCCAATCACTAGAGATCTCTCCTCCAAGATGATGCCAAAACTCCCTGCAACTCTGCTCTTGAAAATAACGCAGTACTACAAAAGGGATTGTGTTGTAGACTCTGAGTATTCTTTGGCCTGATGCCAAGATCTGGATCTGAAGCTCCCAAGGTCTAGAACACTCTTGTCAAAGGGATATAAGACTTTCCCAGTGAAAAGGGGTGCTAGAGATGCGTAGATCTGAAGAGATCTATCCTCCACTTGTTGCAGCTCACAAGGACAACCCAATCCTAAACATGATCGGCACTGTAGGCACAAGATGAAGCTTGGCCAAATGCCAGATAGTGGACAAGACAAACAAGGCTCCTCCAAGAGCTACTCTAGGAAGGAGGTTGGATTCTCGCTCAGGAACACCCAATGCTAAACAACATTATTCTCAACTAAATAGATAGAGAATGATATATGTCTAACCAGAAAATATATGCAGAAAATGATTATCATCAACAACCCTCTCATGCTGCTCTCCTCTTCTTTTTATAGGATACAAGCCTTGTCAAACCCTAAACCACTTCAATGAGTTATCTCCTTTCACATGTGGAGCCTCCATCTAGAACTGCATTGTGCATCCATGAGGTACATTTCATCTAGACTACATTGTGGATTTGGTCAAGTTTGAACCAGTCTCATAGTTCAAACCCATTCACACCTGAAAGTGTTTATTTTACACCAGATTTGTCTTTGTTCACGTAGGCATGGATTTATTCATTGTTTTCAGGAGTTTTACATGTCCTCCTTGATTCATTTATTCAATCAATAGAAAATGAAACAAAATTTAATATTCCTCTTAGCTTGGGCTAAGTCGGAATATTACAGTCCTCCCCTCCCAAATGTTGCTTGTCCTCAAGCAACTGCAAGGATAGAACTGAAATTTATTGGGAAAACATATTCCCCCAAGAAATCATCCATACAAAATGAGTCACCTCCCAACATGGCAACTCCAGAAAATTCTCCTCCACCTTGAGTTCATGCAATGTAGGTGGGCTGAAAAACTCAACATGGTAGACATAGGTGCCTACCCCACATTTTCCTCCTCTCCACTTAAGATAAGTGTGGAGTGTTTGCTGATCCTGGGCTGCAATAATGTTGCCTTCAGGAGGAAAGATGAAGACTAGATCTCTAAAGATCTTCTCTCCAACACTGAGAATCAAGCTGGCCCAAACCATTCCATATGTGATGGATGGGAAATCATCACCATATGGCATCTCATCAAACTCATGGCCCCCTTCATAAAGAAACAAGTGTTTGGCTGTGGTGGCCATATCTCCTCTCATGTTCCCATTAGAACATGTAATGCAGAAAATGTGGGAATCCTCTTCCCAAAAGAACACATCTAACCAATGTGTTTCCTCTCCAGTCATGCTCCTCACAAAAGCAAGATCAACATCAGCAATTGGAACCATGATTAGCATCAATAAAAAGGAAATATTGAAGGCTTCATATGGTGCAGGAAGGTACCAACAGTCTCCCATGAAGTTACAACGCAATTTTTCCAACTACAGCTTCAGAAAATTACAAGGCAAGTGGTTCCTGGATACATGGTGGTCTATGTATGTTATTTCATTTACTAATGAATAGTATATGGTTGTATACAACAAATGAACATAAATGAAGTAATACAACACTTTCCCATGGCCATATAAGATATGGTTGTCTCCATCATACATTTTGGCCCATTGTTGACCATGGAGCTCAATGGAAAGCTTGCCCTCTTGTGGATCAACGCACTGCATAGAAATGGTAAGAGTATGCAGATCACTAATTGCAACAACAAGATCCTTAACATGTACTAAAATTAAGATCATGATAGGATCCATGAACAAATTCACCATAATGATATGACATACTCTCATGAAGAGAAATGAATCATGTGCTACATGAAGATCTTTCCTCATGTACTTGGAAATCCAAGCCAAGAAGAACACATCACAGCAATAGATGTCATCCATTACTCCATCTTTCTTACCTCCTCCTTGTCCATCAAGTGCACCAAGAATGGAATGATCCTAGGGACACTCCTTCTATAAGTTCATGCTCCAGAGTGACAGCGTTGTTGGCCTATGCAAATAGGCTTATGCTAATACATAGCTCCTTTCTTTGACATGTTCATTGTCAAAGACATATTCCATAATGTTGCTACAAACAAGAAGTTCCTTCTAGAGTGGAATTACTTCCAAATCATCCGAGGCTAAGTAGATAATGCCACCTCCTACTCCTGCAACATCATGCAAAGTGTGAGAGCAAATTTTCTCTTGCTTTCCCAAGAACAACCAAAGAAACAAAAAAATTTGCTGCCTCCCCATACCTCCATCATATAAATCATGTGGTGAAAACATGGTGATTGATATGAAGAATTTCATATCAACACAATGTTTCCATACTCCTTGCTGCTCAATGATGCAAGTATCCTGCCACAAATCTTTCCTCCACATACCCTTAGAAAAAGGATGATGGCCAAACTCTTTCAAGAGTAGCCAACGCAGCCAAGCCTCCTACTGCCCGGTATCATAGATCTGCAAGTATCTTTCTAGCTTCTTGCTCACCATCCACATCCATTCATCCACCAGTGGATCATGGACCTCATTATGAAAACTCTTGGAATCCTCCCATTGTAGGACACCAACCTTCTCAAATCTTTGAAGAACTTTTCACTTCAGGCAATGTTGAAGTGCACCTTCCATGGGATCTCTTGATGAGACCCCCTCCTCATGCATGGTCTTCCAAAACTAGTGGGGTCTTGGATCTACTGCAAGTAGAAGTCTCTCTTTGAGTTGTGGCATGCTCATTGAGAAAGTGCCATCTAGAGAGGAGAAAATGTTTCTCATCTCAAGATTTCTACCCCTCGTCTTCATGGCTTCCTGAATGAAGCTGACATTTGATTGCTCCAATGAGGAATGGGTCCTCCTTTCTTCACTGTTGCTCTTAGACAGCGCAGTGCAACTCTGCTGCTTTAAATCAGCAGTAAGTGATGACTTTGGGTCATGCAACAGCAGGTTTACACAACCCTCTAAAATATTTGCTGCAATAATAGAAGGTGGAAACTCAATCATACCTTGATGGGCTTTGGGAACATATTGTATGGCCGCAAGAGTTCCTTCTTCTACCATATTAACTCCCTCAACTGTTGGTGTTGAAGGCTACTCCTCCAAGGCTGTCATAGTGCTGGTACAAATCTCCTCAAGAGATAGTGAGGACTTCTCTTCCTCGGATTTCTCTTTATCAAATCTCTTGATCACCCTTTGAGTGAAATCTGCAAAAGAAGATACTTTTGGATGTCTCACATGGCTGAACCACCAATTGCTTGCTTCACCCTTCAGGTGCAGTGCTGCAATCACCATTGCTTCTTCCTCTACCACTGGATGTAGTAGGAAAAATGCACTGAGTCTTCTTGCCCAAGATTTGACTACAGATGTCCCATTAAAAGTGGACAATAGAAACCTATTGCCCTTGATTTCTCCCTTGCTGCAATGTCTCCTCCCTTCCTTCAGTTGAATGAACTGTGGGAAGGCTAGAGTCTCCTTGAAGGCTCTAGGTTGAGACTTGTACTCAAAAAAGTACTCACTCAGGATCTGGTGATCCAAGTGTCCTCCATGCTTCTTGTCTTCTTCTTTGTGAGAGTAGGAAGTGCATGGTCCTTCCTCTTCTCCTTCTTCTATCTTCTTAACCTCCTTGGAGAGGTCCTTTCTAGATATGAAAACTGATGAGAGAAAGCTCATTGTTTTCATCATCTTGATCTCTTTCTTGAGACTCAAAGGCTGAGCCAAAGATCATGCTTTGATACCACTGTAATATCCCAACATCGGGACTACTAGCAAGGCATGCCTGAAAAACGCATTTTTCAAGAATGTATGCTACAGGATTGGAAACCAACACTTGGATCCCATAGATCTGAAAATATAAGACCTAAATCCAAGAGGGATTCAAAAAAATATCCTCCTAGATGGGTTAAACAGGTCTCCCCACACCTAGTGCAGCTAGAAAATGCCCAAGGAAGGGGCTGCAGCAATACAAAACAACACTGCTGGAAAAATAACGCAGTTCAGCCCAATATTTTCAGGAGATCAATTTGGAAGCTCAAATATAGCTTATAAAATATTAAATCAGATTTACAATAGAGCTTATACAATGTATAACAGAAATGAGAAGGTTATACAAGAAGAAACCCTCAAAATGAGGTGCTACAACCACAAGAAATGTCTGAATAAGCTTGAAATCGTTATTTTTGTTGGCTAAAGCAGTAGTATGTTACAACTTAGATCTAGAATAGATCTGTATACAAAATGATAGATCTATTTCATATCTGTATACAAGAAAGGCTCCTTTATACACTCCCCTTGGGGATTTTAGCAAAACATGAAAGTATAAGGGTAGATCTAAGACCTAAGTTATAGATCTACAGTAATATTCAGAAAATTTTGAAGTATATGATGTACAGCAGATCAGTTCTGAAACAAACATGGATTGGATGGCCAATCCATGGATCACCAAAGTGAAAGGAAGGATCCAATCACTAGAGATCTCTCCTCCAAGATGATGCCAAAACTCCCTGCAACTCTGCTCTTACAAATAACAGAGTACTGCAAAAGGGACTGCACTGTAGACTCTGAGTATGCTTTGGCCTGATGCCAAGATCTAGATCTAAAGCTCCCAAGGTCTAGAACACTCTTGCCAAAGGGATATAAGACTTTCCCAGTGAAAAGGGGTGCTAGAGATGCATAGATCTAAAGAGATCTATCCTCCACTTGTTTCAGCTCACAAGGAAAACCCAATACTAAATAGGATCAGTGCTGTAGGTGCAAGATGAAGCTTGGCCAAATGCCAGATAGTGGAAAAGACAAACAAGGCTCCTCCAAGAGCTGCTCTAGGAAGGAGGTGGGATTCCCACTCAGGAACACCCAATGCTAAACAACATTATTCTCAGCTAAATAGATAGAGAATGATATATGTCTAACCAAAAAATATATGCAAAAAATTATTATCATCAACAACCCTCTCATGCTACTCTCCTCTTCCTTTTATAGGATAAAAGCCTTGTCAAACCCTAAACCACTTCAATGAGTTAGCTCCTTTCACATGTGGAGCCTCCATCTAGAATTGCATTGTGCATCCATGAGGTACATTGCATCTAGACTGCGCTGTGGATTTGGTCAAGGTTGACCCAGTCTCATAGTTCAAACCCATTCACACCTGCAAGTGTTTATTTTACATGGCCCAGATTTGTCCTTGTTCACATAGGCATGGATTTATTCATTGTTTTTAGGAGTTTTACATGTCCTCCTTTATTCATTTATTCAATCAACAGAAAATGAAACAAAATTGAATATTCCTCTTAGCTTGGGCTAAGTTAGAATATTACAAATTTTCACACTGGATGCACCAAATTCAACACAACACAACTTGTAGTCCTCTTTTCATCATATTTTCAGGCTGGACCCACTCCCCTCATTTAAGCCCAAAGAACATACATCAAACTGAAACTCATAACTGTATCCAATCATTCACTGAATCATCAATCAACCAACTAATCACTGATTTTTAATCACAATCAACTATTAACATAATCAATACTCAAAACAACCCAGGTCTATATGAAGACATCATTGAAAGATAATAGAAACGCAATAAAACTTATCAGACATTTCCTTTAGCATTCTTCACCAAAACCCTAGATTCCATACACACTTTTGCTTAAACAAACCTGCGTATATACGCGCTTTTACTGAGACGAACCTACATATATATCTGTAACTATTTAGGACTACGTAACTCTTCAAAACATCATACTTATTCAGATTACACCCTTCACTTCAACAAACATTTTCCAGATCACAGATCTAAACAGATCTCATAAATAGATCAAGCAAATACATAGTCATTTCAGGTCTAGAGATCCTGATCCACCATTGTATCCATAAGTGCATCATTATTTCAGATCTATCAATAAATGGTAACCCATTCCATGCATATATACTTCAGAGTGAAGTATTCATTCAATACCCATACACATGCACACTTTTTGCACTATTATCTTCTTCTCCCTATATAGTTTGAACCTTAGTCAATACCATGAGCCAAAACCACACAAGTGTCGATTGTATTCTTTTACGAAATCAAATAGATGAGAAAACACTCAATACTTTGGTCTTAAACCATGGTAAGGACCCCTGGTATCATAAACTGAGTACATAAGTACATACGTGACTTGGATTATTCATGCCCACATGTATACACAACTTCTCTTCACAAAAAAATGTGTATACACTAATTCTAGATGTATACATGGGTTTCCTTCATCAAACCTATGAGTATACACAGGTTTCCTTCATCAAACCTGTGTATACATTTTGAAACATTACCTTTATCATTTCTCGGTCACTGATTGGAATTCCTTTCTCTGTCACATCTAAATTGACCCGCAGTTGAATCATTTTTACATATTTAACAAATAGGTTTCTATAAAAAGGAAATCCATCGAGTAGGTTTCCATCAAGGACAACATAACAACATAATGCCAACAGCCAATATGAAAAGAAACCCACTACGTCAATAGCTGAGTCCCAAAACAAAGTTCTCATAGAGTCCATTTCAACACCAATTTTTCCCTTATAGGTCCCTCTACCTAAGGCAGAGGTTGTTCAGAAGATCCCTAAAGGGCCATTATGCAAAAATGTTTCTTCTACCAAAGTTTCCCACACCTACAACATAGTAGATGACTTGGTGCAGTCTCCTACTACCATGTCAACGCTAGAAGTCTTCCAGATGTTCCCATCTCAACGAAAAGCTCTACTATCTTCTTTGGGTGTTGTTGATCCTTCATATGATCATTTGATCATCTTCGATGTTGACAAGTCATAACATCTCCCTTTACCTTCATTCGTTGCCTTCGAAAGAACAATCCAGATTCATAATGCCTACATTCATACATGTATCATTGATGAGGGCACATCCACCTGTGTGATGTTTGCCTATGTTTGGAATAAGCTCGGATCACCTGACTTGGCCCCATCCACCATCACTTTGTGTGCGTGGGATGATCAGCCTTCTCATCCATTTGGCATGTTCCACAATTTTCCAGTCACACTTGCAAGAAATATTGTTTGTATTGACATACAAGTCATTGATGCCCCCTTGGGTGATAGCTACAACTATGCAATTCCAGTTCTCACATTTTTGGTTCACCGTAAGATGTGCTTCCCCCACAATGGAAAGATAATCACCATCGATCAATTTACATATTACAAACTGAAGTCTCAAACCTCCCCTGAGTCCATCATATCGTCGGTGGCCAATAACCAGTCAATCGCACCTCTCACCAGTGTTTCACCAAGAGTCTATAAAGATTCCACCTTACTTGGTTCATTCCCTCATCCCCCTCCTCTTATCACTGAGCCAAACTGATTGAGTGTTTACATGTTGCAAGAATCTCAGGCTAGCCAAAAGCGGCCCGGTTTGACTATCTAGCATCTAGCGCCTTCGTAACCTATTGTTTTTCACTCGACACAGCCTTTAGGACCTTATCCTCAAGGATATTCTCCTTCTTCTGGTGTCCCTCCCAATATTTTTCAACCATGAAAGGTTCCCCAAAGCCTTAACCATTTGGGAGCCATTCCGCCAGGCCATTACCCTTCTGATAAGATAATATTTTTAGCTCCCCCCTCTATATTCTTTTCATTGTTTGTTAGGGCTACGTTGAGTCTACCCAATTTGACCATGGGGATCCTAGTATGGTACATTTATCCCTCAACAAACACTCCACCTAGTCAACTAAAACCTTATACCAATTTGACCCTAGTTCAACTGGTAACCATGACCCCTCCCTTTACTTCAGTGCCACAACCACTTCAACAGGAACCCAATCTGGTTGTGAAAGTAGCTAGCGAGGAGTGCAAAGCCAAAAAGAAGGTACGTAAGGACAAGACCCCCAAAATAGCTCCAGCCCCTGCTAAGCCTCCAAAACTTTCACCTCTATGTGTTTTGTGTGATGTTGTTGGGAATGCCACCCATAACTATCATGAGCTTCCTCGTCTCAAACCTGTGGTCAATGAAACGTTCCTGAATCTGACATCCTGGAGGTCCATGTTACCTTACCTGATTCAGCTAAGAAACTCAAAGAATTGTGCACAAACCACCCTTATGCTTTATATGACATTTATGGCCACTATTCTCATCATTGTCCCCGTCTCGATGAATTTCACAATACCCTTGAGGCAATTCGTGAAATAAAGGTCGCTCGTATTTGATCATCTACTCCTTTACTTGTGAGTTATGCTTCAGCAGAATCGGAGGACATTTCTACACCCATTGTGATACCTCCCCCCAATGTCGAGATGATGAAATATTCAATTTTTATTCTCTATCTTTCATCATCCATGAGATCAATGGAAGAATATCCCTCAGGGGATTCCCATTATGTTTCAATCGAACCTCCTTTTTTGAACACCTTGGTCTCAACATTGGTAGATGTTTCATCTACTAGCTCTTCTTCTACCCATAGTAGTGATGCGTATGTGAACCATATTTATCATGATGACGTGCTAGGTAGCTCTGTCGCATCATGTTGTCTCCCTTCCTCTAGTTCTCCCATCTTCCATTCAGATGAATACATTATGGAAGATATGACCACCTCTGATTTTCCTTGGGATGATATGCACCATCGTGCGTATTTCCTTCCACAACAGATCCATGACCAACATGTTGTGGATTCCAAAAACTTCATCCATAGTAAGGTTGATAGGTTATATAACACCTTGCTTTGAACCCATGAATATGAACCACATACACCTTGTGGCCATTACATTGACACCCAATGTTTAGGTAAGGGGGAACCCATATTTGAGAGTCCACGAGAAGAAATTCCCCCTAATCGTCCTAGTGTATCTGGTAGTGTCAACTCTAGTCCCATTATTCTTCCCCATTTATAAGAAAATATAGACTCCCATATCACTTTAGATCACTCTAGGGATGATCCACTTAATCATTCCTTCATATTACATCAACAACCTAGTCCCTTAAACATTTTTTTGACAAACCTATGTGTTTTCTAGGTGAGCACCAATTCATTATATCAAAGGCCACTCTTTTGGATAGTGACACCATGTATGTGAACCAAGAAATTTAGTCCATTTGCTTCATATATGCAGTTCCCAATGAGATTGGTAATCCACCATTTCCTTTCTTTGACTGTATCTATCCATTCTTCCCATAGAAGATAACCATAACATAAAGAAATGGCGAACTACATCATCAAATGTGTTTAGAGTCCATTATTCTAAATACATTTGGCATGTCCATAGCATGCTTTGGGGCACCTATGCCCCTATATATTCTCACCATCCTCTTGAGGATTTAGTTCCCATGAGACTGAATGCTTGAATCCATTATATCAGCACTTGGAACATCATGGTGCTCCACAAACTCCTCTCTCTAGGGGCATCATTCCCACCATTAGCATACCAGGTCTCTCCCCTCCATGGCATATGCTTGGGGGGCATATCCCATGCTTGGGAGTATGATGACACCCCTGGCCACCTTCTCACTTGATTAACATAAGTCTTGGCCACCCCACTGATCTAGGTATGGTCGATTATCCTCCCATTCCTTGGATAGTTTATCCTACCGGCCTCTCTAGCAAGCCATTTATCCTAGATGTTTGATACCATATCTTCAAATATTCTACTTTATGTGCTACCACACTTACCACTTGGTCCCCATGTTTGACTTGGTGGGTGGGGATGATTCTAGACCTTCTCTGGTAGTTCATTCATGTATTCCTTTCTTACCTTGATTCTTAATCAGGAACCATCCTTCCAAGACACATTAAGGCCATCCTTAAGCAAGTAAGGCTACCTTCCTGTAAGTGTCAGGTCCTATTTCCTATGGTAGGTTCGTTTGCTACCATATCCACAAGATTTAGGGCCTTCTCCTCCTCTCCTAATTCACAACATCTCCCTTATAAAATGAATTCAATTGGAGGGAAATCACTCTTTTAATGGAAAACCCCCAAATTTTCCATCACCAATTGCGACCAAACCGTAGCTTGGTTTGAAAACTGTCAGCACCGTTAGAAAGCTCTCACTGAGTACTATAATGGGTCATTTTTTTTTTTGGTAATTCAACACTTCACCAGGAAGCCATTTTTCCAAGAAGGGTCACTTTGCCACCTCTTAAAATTGTATTTCTTCACATGCGCTGCTTGTACTTGGGGCACTAGTTTTCCTTCATACTTTTCAACTCATGTGTTGATTTTCATCATGAGTAACTATCTTTTTCTCATGTTTTTATGGTCCTCAATGGGCCTATTCTGTGTGGCAGCATCATCGAGTCACCCTTGTTCAGAGCATCTGAGTTGAGTCATCATTGCATTCATGGAGTCTTTCCTGGGTCCCTTTGCCTCCTGTTAGAGTATTCCATCCATTTTTTACATGAATTCATTTCGTGTCACCCATTTTGGCCTCCATTCATACTATCCCCCATCCCCTCTGGAGTCGAGTCAGTCACTGCCAGGTCATCCATGCTTTTTATGCTCTGACAAGGGAATTTTTCCATCCGCTACTCAGTATCCCTTATTCTATCATCATCCCTAGTGTCAGTCCATTAGTCGCTTTACTATGATCCCTTGTTCCTTAGTTTAGGATTCATCATTGCCTCACCTATGGTGGACCTCCTTCTGTCGACATCAACACATTTATTCTAGAAAAAAGGTCTAGAGGGCATGTACCTTAGTTCCAGCCTACATTCTTGTTTGGTGCCTCAGATCAAGCAAAGGGAATCATCATTACCCTTTAACTTGGTTATTTCTCATCCGCTCAGCCTCAACTTATTATCGCATTATTGAAATTCATATACTTGATGGTTCAATGATCCAACAGACTGTACCAGTGATTCCCGGATGTGTGTGAGATGTTTTACACCTCATGAGGGGGTGGCCCTTCAGGCAACCCCCCACATGCTCGAATGACCTCAGATGCAGGTCCACAGATTTTATGGATTAGATTTCATGCACTTGCAGTGCCCATAGCATGCATGTATCATTCAGATGATACATTCATATTTTTAGATTCCTTTCCTATTTAACAGTGCTTCTTTGGTTGTTATTATGTCTCATGTACTCAGATATTATTGTATTCAGTCCAACTCATGTTTCTCCAGGCGCAGTATGTATCTGGGATCCATTATATTTTTGTCTAGCCTATTTTTATGCTAGCATGTCATGTACCATTTATCATGTACTTTATTTCTCAGTCTCAATGATAAATGGAAGTCAGAGCATCAATGATGAATTCTGAGTAACATAAGAAAACACCACTGCAATAGGATATTAAAAAATGCCATTAGAACAAGAGCACACCAGAACTCTTCATGAATCTTGAGTTAGCTAAGTAGAAAACTCTATATTAAGCTGAAAACCAGTTACTTACAATAAACACAGTCTTTTTGCTAAAAATGTGCAACCTGTAGCATTTCGACTTCTTCATCTTTATAGATCATTTACAACATAGGATAACCTTATCCTGAGCTAGATACATCGAATTCCTACTTTTTGACACCTTGCCTAACCATGTGACATGGTATTTATTACAAAATGACAGCTGCAAACCTAATGAACAGTCCTATTACAAATAGGACTAAAAATCCTTAACTCTACTCATAACAACCTTATCTAAACTATATTACATCATTTTCCAACTGTGTTCCCATAAGGTCAAATCCAAATGATAAGCTCCAACACTTTATGACCTCAATGCTCATCTCCATTTAACCAAAAAACTCCTCTGTTTTCTAGGCATAGGGTTCTTTGTTTTCTTGAGACACTCTAACCATCATAAACCCATGACTTCGAGGTTATTTACTATCAGGAACTAAAATAACACCTTCCCAAAATCATTCTTAAGTGCCAGTTGTACAAAACCACCATCAAACTATCCAAAATAGCAGAAGTGGACCTCCGCTACAAAAACAACACAGTTTCGTAGCGCTTTTCGTGGCACAACCATTTTAACCTTTTAATTTCAAAATTTTGGCTTCTTTTTTTTAGATTTATCTTCATTATCACTTAACACGGCTTCCCTAGAAATTTCAGGTCATCATACACACATTTTCCCTACAAAAAATTGTGAGAAAGGGTGAAAAAAGCTGCTACAGCAGTTTCACAGCGCTTTTCACCCTTTTTGCACTACGAAACTGCTGAGTGAGAAGTTTTGTCCAAATTTCTTCAAAATTCAAACCAAAAATGTGCCAAAACTTCATAATACCACTGGTTCCATCAAAACAAACAGTCATATGAACTAAAAACTTAATTTTCATGAGGTTTATTCTTCATTTTCCATTTGATTTAGCCTTTGACTTTTTAATAATCTGCCATTTTGCACCTTTGTTTTTCAGTTCCTCTTGAGTCATTTTAAACTGTAGTTCCAAATCCTCCACTTGATCTCTTAGTCTTCTATTAATATCTCTCAAGCGAGTATTGATTACTCTAACAAATTTTGCTTCCTTGATGGTTGGAACTGTCCATGTAAAAAATTGTTCAGCACTGCTTGGAATTTCAGACCTAGAAACAGTTTAGCTTTCCCATACTGCCTTCATTATTTTGAACTCTGTTTTCTCAACACTATGCTTTCTAGCCCTCTTTCTCATCATAGCAATCTCTTGATTTTCTAACCTCAATTTCTCCTCAAGATGTTGACACGCTGTCATTTCTTCCTTTTCCTTCATTATTCTGTCGACTGCATGCTCCACTGTTGGTGATGAGAGGTCAACCACCTCTTCAGGTACTTTGACTGTTTCAATAGTTTCTTGGACGTCCTTGCTACCTTCCTTGAGCTTCTTAGCATGCCTAGTTAAAGGTTTCCTTGCTTGAAAGATAAAGGTTGCATTTTCACACTCAAATTCAATTTTCTTTACTGACTTAACCCTTTTCTGTTTGTGTTCATCTACTCCAATGAAATCATCTTGCACAATGGGAGATTCCTCTATATCAATCATATGAAGGATTTCATCTAAATTTCCTTTTATCACTGGCCTTTCCTCTGTACCTGAAATAATTGTTTTTCCCTTTAATGCCACTGCTTGGCTTCTTGTCACTCTCTTTATTTCCTGCTTGCTGGCCACTTGTTTTTGTTTATCCTCTTTGACACTTTTTGACCTCTGTTTTGCAGGTGATGGAGTTACTGCAACAAGAAATTATGTCTTCTTTGTCCTTTTCTCAACTTGTTTCCTTGGTTTCAACTTCACAAACCTCTTTGATTTTTCAACCACAGGCGAACTAGACTCTGCTGGTGGTGGTAAAGGAGTCCCTTTAGTTTTAGGGTTTCTAGCTAGGGTTAGGGTTTCCAATTCAAATCCATTCATAAACAAAAAGGAAGACCAATCCCTGCTTATTTTCTAAAGCTCATTCAAAACCAATAACTTTATCAAACCATGGTGAAACAGAGATGTTTCACAACCATCGGATTTTCCTTGTACTTTATCAGCCATTTTGGCAAGGCTCCTATGCAAGTAAAATGGAAAATCTAATGATATCATACTTGTGAAATACAGCATCAACTTGAAATGATAAGTATAAAATTTATGGTACCTGCCTTCACATGTAAAGTATCTTTGAATGTTGAACAACAGCTTGGCATAGGTGTCTTTGATACAGCTTCTAGGTATTGCATTATTCAGGTCCATATTTGCATACTCAGGTTTCATGAATTCCTTGCATGGTTCCATGTCAAACTTAAAACCTTTAAACCAAGTCTCTTGCCCCCTTGGTATTTCTGTCACAGAAGCAATCATCTCAGGTGTGACTGGCACATTTAACATCCCAATTTCGGTAGTTGTTCCACTGAAGTGTAAGGAAAATTCTTTAGACACTTGTGTGTAGCAACCTTGCAACTTTTCACAAAAAAGGAGACAACCTTCTTTGCTAAAAGCCTCCATTATTGTTTGATCTTCAATTATAGCCTTCATATTTTTAGGCTCGTATCTTAAGCAATGTCCCCCTCTGTGGACTTTCTTTTCCTCTATCATGCTTCTTAGAAAAACCTGTCAGCTTCTCTTGACTCTATAAAATAGCCTGGCTTGATTAGCATATGAATAGCCTCAATCGAATAAATGAACAGCCTCGATTGAGAATATGGAACAACCTTGCTTGATTATGGCGAAGCTGGCCTTTGTATAGAACAAGCACGGACTTAGCTTGACTACTTCAGAGCTTAGAAAATTGTATGGAGGCAAATGAAAACATGAATGACTAAATTAGGCATGATTTTGAATTTGAAATGTCACCTTATGACTGAATGATGCCTCATTCATACCCTATCATGACGATGATGACTATGAGACAGGTAAGTACATTGAATCTGATCTCTAACTGACTCACCATACCCTTATCCTATCATTTCCTAACGGATTCTGACAGATTCTAGCTTAATTGACAAGATGGTTAAGAAACCGCGCTTTCATAGCGCCCACAGTGTATTTTTCATAGTTTGCGCTACGAAAGTATTAGCGCTTTCGTAGCACAAAACCTCTTTTTTGAACTAACGACATTGCGAAACGGAGGATTCTTGGCCAATTGCAGAAATTTAACCCGAAACCTTATGGATTGACCCCTAAATGGAAAATGTGAATATTTGATCATGGAATGGACCTCTAAAGACCTTATTTGAATTCAATGATGACCTTTAAACTTATAAAAACTCTAACCTACCCTTAACCAAATCCTAAAATGACTTTCAAACCCATTTTAAGACCATGATCAAAAACAGAGTTGACAAAATTATGTTTTGAAAATTTTTGGGTGATAACATAACCAATTCAAATACCTTTTCCTTCCAAAAAAATATAATAAAATATTCCAAGTGGTTAGATCTAGATCTTTATTAATAATATTTTATTATTCGCCATTATCGAGGATAACTCAATATTTTGTTATAAATAGAAGGGTTTTTCCATTCATTCTTGACTTTGATCACTTTCATTGTCGCACTTTGATCATTCTCATTGATGCTACTATTTTATTTTGCTTCTTGAGCTCCCACAAAGTTCAATATATTCTGGGTTTTCTGCACCATTGAGAGAGAGAAACTTTTGGAACTAAAGCATTAAGGACAACCAAGAACCCATCCTATTGAGGGGGATTGGTAACACTTATTTTTTCCCTTCACCAGGTGTAATAATATATAGAACATTCTTTAAATCTTGTCTTGTCTGTTGGATGCATAGATTAATTAATATTTATTTTTACTATTTAACTCCTTTAACTGCATAAATCTGGTTTTTTGCAACATTTGTTCTAACTATCGATTGTAGATCTAAAGGGTTAAGCAACCATTCTGTTGTTAGGGTTGTTTTCACACACAACTAAAGTAGGATCTTTTCGTACACTTGTGTTAATAATTTACACTAACAAGAGGCATGTTGGAAAATAATAATAGAATCATTTTTATTACAAACTTCAGTCATCAGAAAAGAAGAATAAGGGATCTTCTAATAAACAGTTAGGTCACTAGTAAGTTACATACCTTAATTCAGAGAATAATAGAATGTTTGAATCTTTATTAATATATATATAATATTTGGGGCCTAATTTATATGAAAATTTCTTATGTAATTCTATGATATATATTTTCTGCAATTCTGTAGGTGTAAATTGAATTTGATGTGCGTACTGAAATTTATGGTAACTTTCCCAAAACTTGTTGATTTTCTCAGCAGACTTGCATTGTGTTCTATGTGTCCAATTATCCAAATATAATTCTAAAACTTGTATATGAGGTACTTCTATATGTTTCTTGAAATACCTTAATATTTTTCAGTCTGAAAATTACCATATAGGAAGATATAGAAAAAATGCCAAGCTAACATGTTTAAAATTTATTTTGTGACTGTTCACAAACCCTAACTTCCATAGAGTATAAATTCAAAAGTATAAATTTTTTTTTAATTGAATCAACTACTCCTCGATATTTTTCCTTAATATATGAAGTTTCACTTTCTGAAGTCTTATAGAAAAAATTTATAGAAAAAATTCCAAATTGTCGTATTTGAGATTGATTTCTATAGCATATAGAAACATCAACTTCCTTGTAGAATATATGTAATATTCCAAAATGGAAAAGACAAGAATATAGAAAAAAATGATGGAAATAGAAATGTATAACATCACATCAATATAGGAAACAAATATGGAGCCATTTTATCAATTATAACAGCAAAAAAGAAGTGTAATATAATGGGGCACAAATCACACAGCATGAGCTTACAAGCCTCCAATGAATAAACCTCTCAAAAGTGAGGTGTTGCTACTATACCAAAATGTCGGAGAGCTGCTACAGCGTAGTCATAGTGAACATAGCTACAGCATGGGATCGTATAATAATACAAAAATACCGATATAAGCCTCAATATATACTAGACATAAATACCCAAGCTCTATATCAACCTCCCAAGACAACCCAAGAGGGTTTCCGGAAAATACACCAAAATACAAAGGTCAACCAAAGCCCTAGGGCTGAAGATTCACTACAAATAAATATTTGGAAAGATGTGGCTGATTTGATGTAGCATAAAATGAAACCTCCTCCCAATAGACTCTCTAGGTGAAAGGTTGATCCCTTCACTGGAAAACCATCTCCCCAAATGGTGTACTGAAACCAGCCCTGCAACTCCTCCCTAAAATAACGCAGTTAAAGAATAAAATTGCATTGTAAGGGCTAATAATAACTTAGCCTAGTGCCAAATGTTACAATAAATCTCAAGGGCCTTCTTTGCTAGCCTCCCAATGGAAGGAAACGTTCCTCCACTGAAAATAAGCTCTGAAGTGACCCAAATGTACTCTCCACTGCTACACCCTGCAACACAGCACAACCCTCTGCAAAAATTGTGCTGTAGAAGAAAGATGGAGCTTGGCCTGATGCCAGAATGTGGAAATTTAGTCCAATTACTTCTCCTGAGTGGACACTCGAAGTCCCCCGAAGATGAAGGTTGGATTCCCATTCGGGAACACCCTTGTGCTAAACAGCATTGCAGTCTCCGCCAAACAGCTGAAGAGAGAAACTAGCTATACAGACCATATACAAAATAATAATCAAAACTTAACTTCTTTGGCTACCATCCCCTTCCTTATATGCTTGGTGAGCTTCCTCACCTTGGGCCCCACTCATTAAAGCCACTACTTCTATGCATGGAGTCTCCCTCCAAAACTGTGTTGTCCCTCAATGAATGCCAATCCTTCCATACTAGCGTTGTTTGATTTGGTCAAAGTTGACCCAGTCTACATGCTCCAACCCCTTTTCACACACAAGGGCGCTTAATCAAGCTACTAAGATGATCTCCATTCACATTAGGAGTTATTTTATTCCTACTAAGGAGATTTATGGGTGTCCATACCCTCTTATTCTTATAACTAAGAAGCAAAAACAAAATTTAATATTCCAACTAGCTTAAAGCTAATTGGGAATATTATAGTCCTCCCCTCCCAAATGTTGCTTGTCCTCAAGCAACTGTAAAGTTGAGTGCTGCAACTCTTCTCCTCCTTCCTCGGTGACACCTCCATGTGATAAGCTATCCTCATGAACCAAGTGTATCCCAATCAATCTATCCATGAAATTCTCCTCCCAAGTACTCATGAGATGCCCATGACTTACCTCATAAGGAAACAAAATATCCACTATAGAAATCATGGATTGCCCAATGTTCTCCCTAAAACATGAAGCATAATAAACATGGAAAATCTCACTCCCAATGGGCACATTCAATCTTTGAATCCTTCCTCCAATCATGCCCACAATAATGATAAGGACATCATCAATGTATGGGATCATAACCAAGGATACATAAGCTGCCATATATAATACTGGAGGAGGATCATAATCCCACATGTGGAACCAGCACAGTATGTCTCATGACTGCCTCAGAACATGATATAATAAGTGGTTTCTCCACCACTGTTTTTCTACCATAGTCTTCTCACATGATTTGAGAAGGTGAGTAATGTTTGGTGCCAATGGAGCACACCCTGAATGATATTTGTTTATGGCCCTAAGTTGACCATGAAGTTTATAAGGAAGAGTGCCCCCACTTGGATCAATGGCCTGCACATGTATGGTAAAGGAATGCAAATATTCATCAAGTAAATCATTATGCATAAAAACATGATCCTTACCATATAATTTAATCATACTAATGGAGTGACTCATAGATAGATCCCCTCTCATTCCAAAAGAGGAAAGAGGTGGTTGTGATAACTCTATCAAAGAGTTATGTCTCTCCTCCATCTCCATATGATCCATGCATCTCCTAATATGCTGATTTATCTCCTCTTGAAGCCTTCCCAAGTGAATCCCTCCATGATGGTGTGTTATGCCCTCATGGAATAAGTGTGGTTGAAGAGAAAATATTCATGTGCTTCTTGTAGCAACTTCTCCTTGAGCTTGGATTCTCTAGATAAGAATATCCTACTCTGATATTAGATGACTCCATCTCTTACTGAATATCCCTCATCTAGTAGCTGGTCATCAAGTATCATGCATGTAAAAATATCCTTGGAATAATCCACCAACAGCTGGGATCTCCAATAAGGATCTATCCTCCATAGTGATAGCGTTGATGAACTAACATTTTAAAGCATCTGTCATGTGGATGCGCCCTTCTTTGAAATCTTCCATGCCAAAGTCACATACCAGGATGTTGTTATCCTCCCTCTGATGCTCCTCCTATAGTCTCTCATGCTCAAGTAAAGGTTAAAGCTTTTGGGGGTTAGTCTTCCATGGGAATCTATCACTCATCCAAAACTTCTTGAGTCTAGACAATGTATGCATGAGTGGCCACCATCCTCTACCATGTATGGAATATTTCCCCCCAAGTGAGAATATCTATTGAGCCTTCAAAGTCAAGGAGTAGTCTCCTTGCACCATGATAGTGCCATCCTCCATCCCTGTAGCATCCTCTCTCAGCGCAAGATATGGGGTGAGAGTGGGTAATGATGATATTGGGAGAATTTCTTCCTCCTCCTTGAGCGTACCCAAGACTCTTTGCATTGTACCATGACCTCCCAATGTTCCAACTCCTCCTAGATCTATGAGTGGTGCAACATGTTGTGAGACATTTCTCACCAACTCCTGATCAGGTGGCCTCCCAGGTGGAATGCCACTAAAAAATAATGTCTCATGGGCCAAATTCATCTGCATAACTGATGAGACTATTATGTCCTTGCTTCCATTGTGAAAATTCAACTCTATTTTCTATGTGGAAGATATCTATGAGGGATATGTGTGCATGCCCCTAATCATCTGATGTTTTCCACCCTTTCTGTCCATCCACTCCATCTGCAAAGTCTCCCAATCTATGGTGACCTTCCCTAAAATAATCAACCACTGCACACCCAATATCACATTGGTGTTAGGTATGTCAACCACAAAAAAGTGATCAGTCAATGTATATGTCCCCATGGCGACAGATAAAGATGGAACATAATGCATGCACTGCATAGTTCTATCTCCTGGGAAAAAAACTAAAAATCTCTCAAAATCATCAGCGGGTATTGCCCTCCTCTTCACTAGTAGGGCATGAATAAAGTTGTGGGTACCCCCATTGTTAATCAAAACTAAAACCCTCTGATCCTGAATGGAACCTAGAACCCTCAAGGTCAAGTACTTGGGTACCCCTCTCAATGATGCAAGGGCCCCTCCAATTGGAGAAAATGCTCCATTCCCACCTCCTGGTGGTGGTGGATCCTCTCCTGCTATCCCAGCGTTGTCACCTCCTTCTGATTACTCTTCTTCTTCCTCCTCATCATCTGAAAGACCTCTATATAGTGTGCCTTCCATACTACACATCTATGTCCAGGAGCCCATGATTCTTAGCATGTGAAGCAAAGCTTCCTTCTCCTCAAGTCTCTTTGGACATCATCACTAATAGGTACTTGTTTTTTACTCTCCTTAGAAGGACGAGACTTCTCATCTTTTCCCTTTGATGGGAAAGTGGGATTTTGCTGAAATGTTTCCTTTTCTCTTGGTAAGGAATATTGTAGATCTCTAGCCCTTTCAATGGCATCTTGAAGGGTAGTGGGTTTGGTAGATTTAACCAACCCATGTAGAGGTTTTGTTAGCCCATCAATAAACATATAGACCCTCCTTGCTATAGATAAATCAGGAACCATAACAGAAAGTTTTAGAAATTCAGAAATATAAGTTTCTGGATAACTTGATTGTTTGTGCTTAGCTAGCCCAATGAAAGGTGCCTTTGGGTCTCTTTTATCAAACCTCTCCACCAACCTCCTTGTGAACTCTAAATATGAAGTCACATTGGCATGACCCAATGTAGAAATTCCATGAAACCACCAATCATGTGCTTCACCCTCAAGGTGCAGCACTGCTATTTTGATGGCCTCCATCTTTGGTACTTGGTTCAACTGGAAGTAGATGTATGTATTCTCTACCCATGATTTGGTAGTGCATTTTTATGACCCATCAAAAGTGGGTAAGAAAAATCTTCCCATATTCAGGTGAAGGTCATGATTCCGTGTGAATCCTCCACCTCTGTTGTGATGCCGAGGTCTCCTTATATTTTACTTGATCTGACAGAACTCTTGAAAGCTCAAATGGTCCTTGAATCTCTAAGATTGAGACTCATACTCAAGAAATTATTCTTCAATATTTTCTTGTTCTTGAAACCCTCCATTTCCCACTGCTAAAAATGTAGGCATTGTAGAGCGTTGGGAAACCTGTTGCTTCACTGGTTGATTACTCTAGTGATGAGAAATGGCAGAGCCTTATCTATGTAGAAACCCTTTAGGGGGTTCTTTGTGTCTATCCATCCTCATCTCCTTGATCTCTCTCACAATGTATGTTATAGTTCGAAGAAGAAGCTTAGGGAACTCCTTATCATCCTCCTCTCCTGATATGGGAGTTTTTCCCTTGTCTTCTTTATCATCTGTATAATCATATCTTCAGTTTCTTATTTTGAGATATCTCTTCTCTCTATTTTTGAGAGGATCTCTTTCGTTTGATGACATATTGGCTTAAGATGCACAGGCTGAGCCAAGATTATGCTCTGATACCATTGTAATATTCCAAAATGGAAAAGACAGGAATATAGAACAAAATGATGTAAATAGTAGTGTATAACATCATATCAATATAGGAAACCAATATGGAGCCATTTTTATCAATTATAACAACATCAAAGAAGTGTAATATAATGGGGCACAAATCATACAACATGAGTTAACAAGCCTCCAATGAATAAACCTCTAAAAAGTGAGTTGCTGCTACTATACCAAAATGGCAGAGAGCCACTACAACATAGTCATAGTGAACATAACTACAGCCTGGGATCGTATGATAATACAAAATATTGATATATGCCTCAAGAGATACTAGACATAAATATCCATGCTCTATATCAACCTCCCAAGACAACCAAAGAAGGTTTCTGGAAAATACACCAAAATACAAAGGTGAACCAAAGTCCTAGGGCCGAAGATTCACTACAAATAAATAGTTGGAAAGATGTGGCTGATCTGATGTAGCATAGAATGAAGCCTCCTCCCAATAGACTCTCCAGGTGAAAGGTTGATCCCTTCACTGGAAAACCATCTCCCCAAATGGTGTATTGAAACCACCCCTGCAACTCCTCCCTAGCATAACATAGTTCAAGGCTGAAACTGTGTTGTAGGGGCTAATAATAACTTGGCCTGGTGCCAAATGTTGCAATAAAGCTCAAGGGCCTTCTTTTCTAGCCTCCCAATGGAAGGAAACCTTCCTCCACTAAAAATAAGCTCTGAAGTGACCCAAATGTACTCTCCACTGCTACACCCTGCAACACAGCACAACCCTCTGCAAAAACTGCATTGTAGAATAAATATGGAGCTTGGCTTGATGCCGGAATGTGGAAATATAGTCCAATTAATTCTCCTGAGTGGGAACTCGAAGGCCACCGAGGATGAAGGTTGGATTCCGCTCGAGAACACCCTTGTGCTAAATAAAAATGTAGTCTCCGCTAAACAGTTGAAGAGAGAAACTAGTCATACATACCATATACAAAATAATAATCAAAACATGCCTTCTATGGCTGCCATCCCCTTCCTTATATTCTTGGTGATCTTCCTCACCTTGGGCCCCACTCATTAAATCCACTACTTCCATGCATGGAGTCTCCCTCCAAAACTGCGTTGTCCCTCAATGAATGTCACTCCTTCCATACTAGCATTGTTTGATTTGGTCAAAGTTGACCTAGTCTACATGCCTAGGCCCTTTTCACACACAAGGGTGCTTAATCAAGCTACTAATATGGTCTCCATTCACATTAGGAGTGATTTTATTGCTATTAAGGATATTTATGGCTCTCCATACCCTCTTATTCTTCTAACTAAGAAGCAAAAACAAAATTTAATATTCCAACTAGCTTAAATCTAATTGGGAATATTACAATATATCTGAAAACATAATGAAACAATATTTGTTATTTGAATCATATGTTCACCGTGATCTTTCCTCATCCAAGTTTCATGATCTGAAACCTCACATAAAAAATAAGTATAGTGAAAATATTTGACTGACCTGTTTGAGAACAATTTCAAGAGCATATAGAAACCCTAAATTCCTTGGAGAATATCTCCAAAAATATAGTGTGCTAAGATCTGCAATTTCAGCCAGATATTTCCCAATATGTATTATACGATTCTCCAAGTTTCACCATCTAAAACCTCCTTGAAATTTTTTATAAATAAAATTCTATGATCACCCATTTGAAGTATAAAAACCCTAGGATCATGAGCTATGATAACAAATGTTTTGATCTTGATGCCTTAAAAATGATCAGAAACTAATAATTGTAGTCATATTTGTAGGAGAAACCTCCTCTTACAATGCATACAATGTATACTACAATATTTTATGATCCTAATATTGGGTCTTCTTAGGAGACAAAGGGTATAATTATAATATCATGGTACCATGAAGGGTTCTAGCATACATAAATATATAACAATATAAATGAAATCACTCAATATCTAGGGCTTAATAAGTTTTTTTTGGGTTAACATGGGGCTTATATAAGGCTTAACAATTTCCCATGGGAAAGTAGATAGTTTGTAGGTCTATAAAGTGGCACCATGATCTACATAAGGGAGTTCTTGTAAATTGTAGTGGGGAGAATACATTTTTAGTTGTTTCATTAGGTATCTAAGACACAATAACCATTGGTATATTTTTGAGACAATGAAACTCATAATTATTATGTGAATGGAGTTGTGACTGTAAAATAATCCATATAACAAATTTGAACAAATAACTTGAAGAGTTGAGAAAATGGATAGAAGAAAAAAACCAAATAGAGTGAGGAATAGGAATTAAAACTAGAACCATAATATAAGGAAGAAAAAGATGAAGACAATGATTGGTGTGAAATTGCTAAAAAAATAGAAAAAAATAAAAAACACAAATAAAATTCCCAAATTATGATGGGAGATTTAAGGCATAAGAATTGGTAGATTGGATGGGGAAAATGGAGCATTATTTTGAGCATGAGAAGATAAAGGACCCTAAAATAATGAAATCCATTACTACAAGATTGGAAATATTTGAAACCCTTCGTTGGGATTTGTGTAGAAGATATGCATTTGGAGGTAGAAAGAGAAAATACAAAATGGGCAAAAATGATAAGAAAATTAAACGAAAATGTTTTACCCAAATAATAGGAAATATGATTTAAGAAGATGCAAAATCTGAGATAGAATGAACAACAAGTGTAGCTTAGTACTAAAGAATTTTAAAAAACTACAATCAAATTGGGAGTTGACAACTAAGAAGACTAAATATTGTTAAGGCGTGTAAATGGTATAACATTTCAACTTCTAGTTGAAATTAGTTTTCACACACTACATTTAGTATGTGAGGCATTAAAATTAGCCTTGAAACTAGAATAATATTTAGCCTAGAAGGATAATAGAAAATTTAGTCATTTGGGGAGAGGTTTCACAATCCAACATATAAAATATAATTTTGGAGATTAATTGTGTAGATTAAGTTATTAATACATGAACTATATGTCTTGATGTCTAACCAAAATGACCGATTTCACATGATCTTGAATAGTCTAATTAATACTCATTGCACTAGGCTATGTTCATAGGAGCAAAGAAGAGGGATAGAAACTAGTGAAATGAATCACATAGTATCAATTGTCACTTTTGAATTAAATAGAAAAAATATCATAAGTGGAAGAGTTCATTGTGGAGGTGAAATTCATAATATAGGAAGAGTAGAAGATAAACAAGAAAAATAAATAAGAAAAAATACACTGAAAAGGTACTGGAAGAAATTATTGTCCATGAATGAAAAGCTATAGTAGAAGAGAAGAATATATATTGTTAACACAATAATAGGTTGTAAAGGAATATAGACTTGTTGCAATAACAATACCCTAAAGAGGAGAAAATATGATGATGGGAATTGTGAAATTAACCATGTAATAATGTAAGTGAAGCTGGAGAAAAATGAAAAAGAAAATGTATTTTCCGAACGAAGTGTAAATTTAAAGGTAAGTGTCATGACGTGATTATTGACTTTGGTTGTCGAAAGCAAACAATAATAGTATAAATAATAAAGAAATTGGGTTTATTAAGTAGAAACATCCCAACCCCTATAGTCTTTCTTGATTTCAAAAATGACATGGAGTAATGGAAATATAGTGACTATTAAGTTTTAATAATGGAAAGTACAAAGCTGAAATCTTGTGCGATGTAATTCAAGTGGATGCATGCCATGTGTTTTTGGGTAGGTATTGGTAGTATAATAGGCATGTAATACATTATCAATAAATAAATAATAATATCGTAACCATGGGTAGTTGAATATTTGAGTTGTTTCATTAAAAAAAGAATATCATAAATTAATTTTATTGTTTTTTGATGGGGGTAAATCCACTCCAACATATTTATACAGATAAAATAAATGTAAAATATTATTCTCTAACTATATTTTATCGAACAATCAAGAAACTCATATAGATTTTACAAAATTATACTACATCAACAAACTAAGGAGAGAAGACTCTCCACATCTAAAAAAAAATAGGATATACGAACTAAAACTAGGAATAAGTTAAGGAAAGATATCAACCATGCCCATGAAGATCTCAACTAGCCCCAAATGATAGGAAACTAGCCCACGAGGATCTCAATTATCCCTTGATACTAGGAAATTAAATGCTAAATAACTCTCACACCATATTAGGTTGCCATTACAATATTAACAAAAAATACAATAGCATATAATGGTGAAATATAAGCTAGTCATTTTATTCCTTTTCATTCCTCCCCATGTAAAAAGTGTTGGCCTTCAATTCATTTAAAAGAGAAGGAAAATTTTGTTGTGTTTGGTTATGAGATATCCAATGAGCATGACGTGGATACTAGCCTTATTTAGCAACAAGGTATGATGTAGTAGATCCATGTTGAGTATTTTGGTTGAAAAGTTAATCTACATCAAGCAGAAGATGAAAATTATTGATCTGGATCTTGGGGGGTCCCCAAGATCTAAAAAATGGAAATTCCAGAAGAAAATAGAACACACAATTAACAAAACCACCAAGAAACTTCTTATTAAAAAAGAGAATAAATGTAAAAGCTACAATTTGGAGGAAAATATGTCCTTTTACAAAATGTGACTTGTTACTTATATCCTTTTTTAGTTACAATACCATAGGTAATTCAATGGGTGGATATATACAATGGGTGAATGAATACCATGGGTGGATGCCACTTACAATATCATGGGTAAATACCATGGGTGAATGAATACCATGGGTGGATGCCACTTACAATATCATGGGTAAATTTTAAGGGTGGATAAACACCATAGGTGGTTGAATACCATGGGTGGATGCCACTTACAATACCATGGGTAAATTCCATGGGTGGATAAATACCATGGGTGTTGGAAAAAATTACTGAGAGGGGGGTGAATCAGTATTTATATTTCACTGTAAAATTTTACATTTTCTTTATTGATTTCTATACGTGAATTTAATGAACCCAACTAGTGTATACACGCGACTATCTTTAAATAAAATTGTGTATGTACAGAGATCTTATTATGCAAAAAAATCTTTACTTAGATCATTGCATCATTCATTCATCAAATGTTTAGTAAGTAGTAAGCATGTGCAGTAAGAACAGAATAAATCATCACACATAAGCAACACACATGAACACTAGGATTTAAGGTGGAAACCCAAGTCGGGAGAAAACCACCGTTGTTGTCGTCTCTGTCTTCAATATTTATTATAAAGAAAACTACTTACAATATTGTACTAGTGCAGACTCATACCAGCACACAGGCACCCACCTGCAAAAGGCTGGAACATTTTCTCATTCTCTAGCTTCTACTGGAAGGGAGCTCCGACCCCCTGATTTCGTTTACCAGCAACCATTGGAAAGGAGCTATGACCCCCTCACTGAAGGCTTCGACCCTCAGCACCACCATGGACCACGTTTCATCAATTTTCACACTGGATCCAATAACTTCAACACAACACAACTTGTGGGCCTCTTTTCATCAGATTTTCAGACTAGACCCACTCCACACATTTCAGCTCAAAGAACATTCATCAAACTGAAACTTATAATCACATCAGCTTATTTACTGAATCATCAATCAAACAACCAACCACTGATTTTTAATCACAATCAAATAGCAGCATAATCAATATTAAAACAACCCAGATCTGTATGAAGACATCATTGACAGACGGTAACAATGCAACAAAACAGATCATAATTTCCTTCTGCACACTTCAACAAAACCCTAGATTCCATATGCTCTTTTGCTAAAACGAACCTGTGTATATATGAGCTTTCATAGAGAATAACCTGTGTATAGATCTGAAAACATTACAAGACTCTGCAACTCTTCAAAATAGATAAACAGCTCAGATCTTACCCTTCACTTTAGCGAACATTCGGCAGATCACATATCTAAATATTCCATAAACAGATCTAGAAAATACATAGTTATTTCAGGTCTAGAGATCCTGATCCATCATTGTATTCATAGGTGCATTATTAATTCATATCTATCAATAAACTGTAACCCATTCCATGTAGATATACTTCAGCGTGAAGTATTCATTCAATACCCAGACACATGCACACCTTTGCACTATGTGTTGGCAATATGATGCAATGTGTTGTCCTTGATGGCAACCCACTTGATGAAGTTGTCTTTGATGCTTGATGAGTTTATTAATGATGTAAATCTGATGTTCTACAAGCAGCTCATAAGTACCAAAGAAATAAATATCAGTAAGGGTCAGAACAATGATGAAAAGTGTGTGTCACAAAGCATACGCGAGTTTGTTGAGGCTGAGTCGCGTATGTACGCGGAAAAGAACGTGCCAAGTCGCATATGCATAATTGCACTCTAAATTAACAAAAACAAGAGACATTACCATGGTATTGACCCATTTTATTGAGCTCTGGATTGTCTATTTGATCCCATCCACGAATACCATCGGAAGTGATGTGGTTTTGGCTCATGGTATTGACAAAGGCTAAATCTATATAAGGAGAAGAAATTCATTGTGCAAAGGGTGCATAATTCTGGGCTTTAATTAATACTTCACTCTGAAGTATATCTGCATGGTGGAACTCTGCTCTTAATTGATAGATCTGAATCTATGATGCATCTATGAACATGATGAAGGTTCAAGATCTCTAGATCTAGAAATGGTGAATCTCTTGGATGATCTGAAAAGGAGTGATGAAGACCTGGCGCAAATCTGTTGAAGAAATTGAAGAAATCTGGGTAAGTTCATAGATCTGGTCTGTTTTGCAAAGTCTATCTTTTATAGATCTATACGCAGGTTTGTTTCATGAAAATCGCGTGTATACATGGATTTATCTAGACAAAAGCGTGTATGGGCAGTTAGGGTTTATCTGAAAAATTCACAAAAGTATACGCGGGTTCGTCTCATAAAAAGCGCGTGTATACACGGGTCTGATTCAATAAAAGTGCGTATGGTATCTGAACTAATGGGCTCTCAAGGTTGAATGTGTTTCTGCATATCTATTCTGAAGTCTGGGTTATCTCTGATATTCTGGTTGCAGTGGTTTCACTATTCTGTTTGAAGCAATGGGCAAAGTATGTTTGCTGATAAGTGAAAGGTTGTGCTGAAGCTGTTTGATCCAGTTTGAAAATTGATGAAACATGATCTGCAGTGGATCTGAGGGTTGAAGCCTTCAGTATGAAAGTGGAAGCTTTCTGCCAGTAGAAGTTGGTACTCATATCACGGGGTAGTATCTCCCTTCCAGGAGAGGCTGGTAAACGAGTGCAGGGGGTTGTAGCTCCCTTCCAGGAGAGGTTGGTAAACGAGAGAAGGTTATAGCCTTCTACAAGTGGGTGCCTGTGTGCTGGTATGAGTCTGCGCCAATACATGGTTGTAAGAAGTTTTCTTTATATAATAAAATTTGAAGACTGAGACGACAGCAGCGGTGGTTTTCTCCCGAATTGGGTTTCCACCTTAAATCTTGGTGTTCATGTGTGTGTGATGATTTATTCTGTTCTTACTGCTCCTATTTACTGTTTTCTAAATATCTGATGAATGAATGATGCAATGATCTGAGTTAAGAATTAAATGCATAATTAGATCTCTGGGCATACGCGAGTTGTCTTTATGATATCCATGTGTATATGCGAGTTTCATTCAGTAAAGTAGCATATGGGTTTAAAAGCAAAGAAAAGTAAAAAGTTTCTCTGTCTGCACTAAATACTGATTCACCCCCCCCCCCCCTCTCAGTATTTTTCCCAACACTATGATATTCTTCTCCTTATATAGATTTGGCCTTTACCAATACCATGAGCCAAAAACACACAAGTGATGATGATATTCTTGGATAGAATCAAATAGACGACACAATGCTCAATACTATGGGTTAATTCCATGGTAATGCCCCTTGGTATCATAATTTTAGAGCGTAAAAGGTGTACGTGAGTTGTCTTCTTCATACTCGTGTGTATACGCGACTTCTCTCCATAAAATTGTGTATATACAAATTCTGGATGTATACGTGGGTTTCTTGTATACCAAGTAGCGTATACATTACCTCCATATGCAGGTTGCCTTCATCAAACCTACGTGAAAAATATTTCTTGTTTCATTTCTCTGGCACTTACTGGAATTCCTTTTTCTGTCACATTTGAACTGACCTGTAGAAACATCATTTTTACATTTTTAACAAATAGGTTTCTTATCAAAAGACAACTCATCAAGAGTTTTCCATCAAGGAAAACTCATCAAGAGTTTTCCATTAAGGAAAACTCATCAAGAGGTTTCCATCAAGGACAACTTCACCAAATAGGTTGCCATCAAGGACAATATATTGCATCATATTGCCAACAATCTCCCCCTTTGGACTTGATGGCAACCATGATGGTGTTTGATCACCACAACAGATAAATACATTAATCATAACCATTATTCACACACCAAAGTACTCTCCCCCTTTGACATCAAGGGCAAATGGTGGATCAATACCGAAACAAGGTTTATCTTTCATTGTAGAAAGAAGAGCTCTGCAGATCTGATATGCACTGTAATTACCATGCTCCCCCTGAGATCATGTTGAATCTTTAGACAGATTTTTCAATGAAGTACATGAATCTATAACTCAACTGAGTGTGACCTTTCCTATCACCAAGGACTCATACTTACATCAATGATCCAGCCAAGTGGAATTACATATTTGACTCAACTACCCAACCAAGTGGGTTTACAAATTTGAACAAGTCCTTACATGACTAAATATAGAAATTTGAACAAGTCCTTACATGATTGAATATAACAATTTTACATCATAGCTCTCAACATGAAATTTTCATCAAATTATAGATATGACTTTTTATAACCAAGACCAAAAGACCTCAAGAGAGAGATCATATTTCAGAACCATCATAATGCCAACAATGCATTATTCACAGCAATTCTAATGCTCCCCCTAAGCCTAAGAATCCTGAACACCTTCACCAACCAACTCATTAAAGCATCTTCATCAAGTATATAATCAAAACTTAATATCATATCAGCAGATATAACAATCAACATTAGATCAAGAAATTTATTACTGTCAACAGCTTATCAGAAACTGTTCTTGAGTCTGCCTTATTGTTTTTCTTATAAGAGAAAAACATACGCAACTGTCACCATTGGAACTCGCGTGTATATGCAGCTTTATTTCATGAAACCAGCATATAGAAAGTGAAATATGGAAAGTTTCACAACTCCATCTCCTCCTGGAATTATACATTATGTACATGTCCTCTATTGTCACATTAGATGCACTATTAGAAATAAACACAACCAAAATTACCAAACCAACCATGGGAATCACCATATATTGCTCCCCCTGTGATGATACATTACTAATTCCTATAATGTATCTCATATCACTCCTGCAGTCATTATGAGAAGTAAACTTTAGATTCAGATGACTACAATAGGGTCAATATTCCCTATGTCGTTGACCAGTGCTTCTTCTTTTTCCAGCTTTTCTTGAAATTTCTTATTGTGTGCTAGAAATTCTCTAATTTCTCATATCTGTTCATCATACTTAACCTACAATCAATGGTCTTATGCCCAAATGAGTTACAATAGAAACAACATCCATGAGAGCATCCTTTCTTTCTTGATTTATGCAATTCTTCAATAACCGGATCCCTTTATTTTGGGAAATTATCATCATCCATGGTACATGCCATGAGCACTTATGGATCTTGATCAGAGTCTTCTTCTTCCTCATTTGACAATCCATTATTATCTTCATTTGTATAATAACTCCTTTCTTTTTCAAACTTCTTCCCTTTATCATGATTTTCTTTATAAGGACATTTAGCAGCATAATGACCAACTCTACCACAAGCAAAACACTTGAAGGGAAGCTTACCGCTGAATCTTCCAGTACCTGGTTGAAGTCTTCTCACAAAATTTTCTTCTTATTCTTCTAATATATAAATTTATTCCTTGAGAACTTCCTTTTCTTTTCCTTTTGCACAGGCCTTAAAAGCAGCTTCTTTGACTCGTGAAGGACCTCCTCTTCTCATTTCAAAAGCAGTCAGGATACCATGTAGTTTAATAACAGTAAGATTTTGTAGATCTTGATTTTCTTCAATAGAAGACACTTTTGGCTCGAACTTTGGAGTTAGAGATCTCAATATCTTTTCTACTAAAGTTGAGTCTTTTATATCTTCACTCATATTCCACATAGAAATCACAATCTCATCTATTCTTAGGAATAAACTTGCAATGCTTTCATCATCATGCATTCTGAAATTTTCATATTGCATTCCAAGAGTTTGAAGTTTGGCACTTTTTACCTTTGCATCACCTTCATAGCTCTGAATGATCTTGTTCCAAATTTCCTTTGTTGAATTTAGCTGAATCACTTTGAAAAATTTTGTTTATAATAGGCTTCCTAATAAAGCATTGACAGCTTTGGCATTGATTTCATATCTCTTCCTTTCTGTTGCATCTATAGGAACACTTGCTGGATACTTATAACCTCCTTCCACGATCCCCATACATCTGCTCCAAGATTTTTCAAATATGATCTTGTTCATATCTTCCAGAATAATAGATTACTTCCATTAAACAGTGGTGGCTTGATATAAAATACTCCTTCATGACTTCCCATTGCGATGAATCTCCTTCAAGCGATCAAGCTTCTTCTGAAGGACCTACTCTGATACCAATTGTTAGGAAAAATACTGAGAGGGGGTGAATCAATATTTATATTTCACTGTAAACTTTTACATTTTCTTTACTGATTTCTATACGTGACTTTAATGAACCCAAATAGCGTATGCACGTGACTATATTTAAATAAACTTGCGTATGTCCAAAGATCTTATTATGCAGAAAATTCTTTACTTAGATCAGTGCACCATTCATTCATAAAATGTTTAGTAAGCAGTAAGCATGAGCAGTAAGAACAAAATAAATCATCACACATAAGCAACACACATGAACACCAGGATTTAAGGTGGTAACCCAAGTCGAGAGAAAACCACCGTTGCTTTCATCTCTGTCTTCAATATTTATTATAAATAATGCTTACAATCTTGTACTGGCGTAGACTCATACCAGAACGCAGGCACCCATCTGCAGAAGGCTGCAACCTTCTCTCATTCTCCAGCTTCTACTGGAAGGGAGCTCTAACCCCCTGATCTCATTTACCAGCTACCACTAGAAGGGAGCTACGACCCCCTACTTCTCATTTACCAGCCACTCCTAGAAGGGAGATACTACCCCCTAGTCTAGTTTACCAGTGGTTACTGAAGGCTTCCACCCTCAGCACTACCATGGACCACGTTTCATCAATTTTCACACTGGATCCAACAACTTCAACACAACACAACTTGTAGGCCTCTTTTCATCATATTTTCAGACTGGACCCCCTCCACACATTTAAGCTCGAAGAACATTCATCAAACTGAAACTTATAACCACATCAACTTATTTACTGAATCATCAATCAACCAACCAACCACTGATCATTAATCATAATCAAGTAGCAGCATAATCAGTATTCAAAAAACCCATATCTGTATGAAGACATCATTTACAGACAACAATAATACAGCAAAAAAAATCAGAATTTCCTTCCACACACTTCAGCAAAATCATAGATTCCATACGCGCTTTTACTGAAACGAACCTGCATATATACGCGCTTTCATAGAGACAAACCTGCATATAGATCTGCAAACATTACAAGACTATGCAACTCTTGAGAACAGATAAACAACTCAGATCTTACCCTTTGTTGGGGCAAAGTGATTGCCTGTCATTTAATTTGTCAACCAGGGGGTTTCATAAGCTTATGAAGCATGTGTGCATTGTATGTGCTAGAAATTATCTTTTAGTTTAGATTAATCTAACTACAGAATAACGAAAACCAATTCATCTAATCTATGAAATCAAATAATGAAAATGAAATTCAACTAATCTATGAAATCAAGTAACGAAAAGAAAGCAAACAAATTCAAAATAAAATATAGCGCGCAATCACACTTGTGGGAATTGAAATTTTAATCTAAGAAAGAATTTCAAAGCATGTAAATAAAAACAACTAAGGTATGTTCAATCACTCCAACATCCAATATGGAAGTATGATAGAATCACCCTATTGAGATGATAAGTAATTGATTATACTTTAGTCTTTAAATATAAGAAAGAAATTAAAGCATGCAAAGGGAAAACTCAATAATTGCATAAGTTAGGTATTCAAGCATTTAGAAATATGATAAAATCACCTTCTTGAAATGATCTTTAAGAACACCCAATATTACAATTGAATGAGGATCTAAATCTAGAAAACAATGTAAAAGCATGTAAAAGTAAAGCTCAATGATTGCATAGGTTGAACATTCAGTCACCCAATTTAGAAGTATGACAAGTCACCTTCTTGGCTTGATCTTTTATTCAATCATACAATGAATTGATAGTTTGATCTAAGAAGGTAAATAACAAAACATGAAAGGAAACTAAATAAAAGAACATAAAATTAAAGCTCAATGATTCCATAGGTTGAACATTCAATCACCCAATTTGGAAGTATGACAAGTCACCTTCTTGGCTTGATCTTTTATTAAATTATACAATGAATTGATAGTTTGATCTAAGAAAGTAAATAACAAAACATGAAAGGAAACTAAATAACTATGAACTCTATTGCCTCAAACTTAATCCAATTGGAAAATAGATAAATTTTTCCTATTGAGATGTTTTTAAAAAAGCAAAGATTACACAGTCATTCTAAAACTAATACTAAGAAAGTAAATAAACTTTAATCTATAAAAACAAGTAAATCTCACACATTTTAGGTAGCTGATCTAAAAGTATGAGAAATGGTAAATCAAAATTATCCATATGTAAGCAAAACCAAGTCAAAATGAAGGAACAATCATGAGTAAGGTGCCACAATCTGATTCTGTATTCAAAGCTTGAGGATAACTCCAATTTTACACATGATTTGATAGGAGAAATCTTCCCCTATTTATACAAAAGATGAGAAGCTATCTCATTAATGAGAGTCCATGAATCTCTCCCTATATCTCTAGAGTTACAATCCAAATAGGAAGTGATAAGGCACATGTCTTCTTAGAGTTACAATACAAATAGGAAATGAGACACATATCCTTATGATTCCATGATCTTCTCCATCCAAATTTGAATTTGGCCTTAGGAGGTCACATAAGAGTCTTTGGGAAGCTTCTTTTTTACCTACACATGGAAACAAAATCATTCCACTTGTTAGGTATAAGTATGTGCATATTATTTTCTAATTTTTAACCACAAATTCACTTAAAAATACTAGGAATGAATAAATTTTGGAAAAACATAAATGTAACCCAATAATTGTAATGGTAAGGTAAATGTAATGAAATGGTGGTGGAGTGAAGGTGATAATATGGAAATATAAGTGAAAATTTAATGGAAGTGAATGACAATTTCAAGGCCCATCATACCCCTCAACTGAAGCTATTGCATGTCCTCATGCAATCTAGTACATTAATTCTTTTTGATCCTTTGAGCTTTGGCTTAACTTGGCATGATATCATTTGATAACTTCATGCTTCTGCAAAGTATTTTAGTTGAATTACAACATGGTTGGTTCTTGTGTTTCAATGATATTTTGTTGTTGCATTCAATTTTGATCTTTGAACTTTGCATAATGATAATTTGATTATTGTTGCAAAGTATATCTTTATTGGATTGCATCATGGTTGGTTCTTGTGTGACAACCATGATTATGTTTGCATCCAATTATCTTTTAAGTACTTTTGAAAAGCCATTGTATGCTCATAATAATAATGTAATAGTTAATATATTTTGAAATTATGTGGGCTTTTGAATGTGATATGAATGTGGAAAAATGTGAATATGAATGTACCCCACCCCCCCCACCCCCCCAACTGATGGTATTTGCAATTTTGTGAAATGAGGAAAATAAGTGTTTTTTTTTTCCAAAAATTATCATTCAAGCTTTTCAAGGAATTCTATGGTAAAAAGTTAGAAAATGGCATACCTTAACTTACCCTTTGAAAATGGATGAGCTACATGTGTGGTGGCTATAAAATTCTGATCATAATCTTCTTCATGTGGTTGTACAAGTTATGGATAAAAGAGTCAAGATGAATTTTTATTGCTTCTACTAAAATTGTTGAATTTGGTGCGAAATGATGTTGATTCTGCAGTTGCCCTCTGATTCTGTAGTTGCCATCTGATTCTATAGTTTCCATATGATTTTGTTGCTGCCCTCTGATTCTGCAGTTGTCATCTGATTCTCTTGTTGTCATCTGATTCTGTAGCTGTCATCTGATTATGTTGTTGTCATCTCATTCTGCATATGCCATCTGATTATGTTGCTGTCATCTAATTCTGTTACTGTCATCTGATTCTGCAGTTGTCCTTTGATTCTATTTTTGTCATCTGATTCTATAGCTGCCATCTGATTCTACAGCTGCAGAATGGTATTGATCTGTTGTAGTTGCATATCTTCTTCATTTGCTTCAAAATGCTGAAAATGATAGTCTTCATGTCTTCAACACTCGTTGGCATAATTCTTGTTATGTGAATAAATGTTTTGATGTCGAACATAGTAGAAAATTGTTGACTTAATGGCCATTAATGGATGCCACTAGTCAACACGAAAACTCTCACCATTGATGACAATTAGAGTCAAGATGCCCAAACACATCTTGCTAGGTACGAATAATTTTGTTTTTGTCGAGTACCTAGAAGATTCGATGAACAATGGACATTAATGTATTTCCATTGTTCTTCAGCAAGAATATTTGTCATTAAGGCATGCAAGCCTCAAGGTGTTTTTGTAAGGATTTTAAACTCAAAGGACTATGGACTCAATAATTTTCATTAAAGCAAAGTTTATTTGCGAAATGAAAAGGATAAGAGAAGTAAAATGGAAATGGAAGATGAAAATGGAAAATGACAATGGGCAATAAGCATGTAAGTGAGCTTCTTGCTTTTATTTGTGGGTTAGGAGCAGACAAAGAGTAATGGAAAGTGTATGTGAATAAAAATGAACAACTCACTCTTTCTAGGAAAATAACTGTGGCTTGCTTTAAATTGATTGGTTGGATTTATAATTCAAAAGGGAGGAAAGGTAATGGTCTTGATGGATATGGACATGGACTCGTTCTTATGTTTCTCATGAAATTGGTCATTTGAAGACCAATTGTGTCGGAAAATTGGTTTCCTTCAATGATCATTCGATCATCCCAAACCTGCAAAAAAAAACTTGACATAAAGAACATAAGTGTGTAAAAAAATAAATGGTCAATTCCTCTCTGAGTCTTACGCAAAAATTTGAATGTCAAAAGAAACAGTTTAAGGAAAATCAAAAGTGTTATATTTAGTCCAATTCATGATATTGATAACAATCCATTTTTAAGAAATAACCATGAAAAATAAATCAACTCCCTATTGTCGGATGACTTCATGCAATGTGCTCAGTAATATGATTGGCATCAAAAAGATTCGTTGTGTCCTGCAAGTTAAAGCTTCATAGAAAAATACACAGCAACACAATTTTTAATGCAAAATATTGAGAAATCATCTAAATAATCTTCCAATTGTTCTGCAAGTCACTGTCAAATTGAATTGTCATATGTGCTGCAAAATCATGTTGTCAAAAATATTTGAAGCGGTAAAAAAAAATTACTTGCACGAAAAATTATTTCAATTAAATTTTGCAAGTATTTTTCGCCTTATAGATTGCTTCAATAAATCGATTGTATATGTAACTTTTTTTATTATATATATATAATGATGAAACACATAGGGAATGAGACACATATGTGTCTAAAATCAAATTTATTAAATCAAATTGGACTCTTAGACCACATGCCATGTGGAGTAGAGTTTGTTATTCACTTGGATTCTTCTGCTTTCAACTTGCCATGTTTAAACAATTCAAAACAAATTGTTTCTTCCTCACGTAATCAACAAAACGAAGCTCCGAAGAACCATAAATTTCTCCCAAATGGCTATGAAATCTAGCAAATAGCTTGTGAGTTACCAAATTCACCATGTTCCCGAAAAAACCCATGTTTTAGTTTTTCCTAATTCGCCTCTGAAAATCAAAAGTTTTTAACAGTTACGCATTTCTGGCAATTTTGTTTTTTGGCAATTACTTCTGCAACAAAACAAAATTGTTGTGGTTTTAGTTTTTATTTGCAGGTTTTGATGTGCAATGGCTTGTATCTCACAAAGAAGTTCATATCGATCTCCCCCATTCCAATTACCTATAATGGAATCTGCAATCTTCTCTTCATCAGCAGTCTGCAATCTTCTCTTCATTAGCAGTGTCTTCATGTGATACACTTTCATTGTCTGTCTCTACAATTGAATCTGCAATCTTCTCTTCATCATAAATTTGCAATCTTATCTTCATCAACAGTTTCTTCATCCAATACACCTTCATTGTCTGTCTGCAACTTTTAAAATCGATTTCTAATAACTGTTGCTTGAGGAAGATCGAATATGGAAAAGAGAAGGTTCCTTTTTTTTATTGCAGTGCATGGGTCTTGGTGTGGATTGAAGGCCTGCACATATACGTAAGGCCAAGCCAAAGGTTGGCCTCACGCATGTGAATGGGCCTCCTTTCCATGAGCCAATATATATTTTTTTTCTAAGAAAAATTGTGCACATGCAATTCAATAAATCAGAAAAAGATTGAGAGGATGAACAACATTAAAATTTGTAGAACCGATAAAAAAAGGATCATGACTCAAACAACGATTTTCAATAGAATTGTAGTTCATTTTCCAGCAAAATTGTTAACGAATTTTTGAATTTTAATTTTTAAATTGACTAATCTGATTTTCTGATCTTCTAGGTCACAACGAGGTGCGGGAAGAGAGCATACTATTCAGCGTTGTCAAATAAATTCATATTTTTCACACACAAATTTTATTTCTGATGGTGATTAAAAATGAAGTGATTTTTACTGCGTCATTGAAATTTATTCAAAATGAATTAATCAACGTTGATTATTTTTTTTGAAAACAAAATAAAAAAAATTCTAAAATTCTAACTTTTTATTTTTATTTTTCCTATCTATCTAAAACAAACTATATTTTTATTTTATTTTTAAGTATATTCATGCTTCCAATGAAGCCATTTATGGAATAGAATTTTTGAAATGCTCATATCCCAGCTTGAAAAATGTACCTCATTGTTTGTAAGGATATGTGAAATCGACTTGATATTTCGATTTGTTGCAAGGATCTCTTGAAGAATTGATGATTGTTGTGGCACAATCACTTTTTGATACCATTCCTCAATGTATTCTTTGGGATGCATTCTAGATCCTCTCTCCATAAATGGTTAGTAAAAACTAAAAATAAAATAAAATACACTCTAGACTGAAAGCTAGTTCCTATGCACACTTCCCTGGCAACGACGCCAAACCGTTGGGGCAAAATAATTACCTATCATTTAATTCGTCAACCTGGGGGTTTGTAAACTTGTGAAGCATGCATGCACTATATGTGCTATAAATTATCTTTCAGTTTAGATCAATCTAACTACAAAATAACGAAAACCAATTCATCTAATCTATGAAATCAAATAATGAAAATGAAATTCAACTAACTGATGAAATCAAGTAATGAAAAGAAAGAAAACAAATTCAAAAGAAAACATAGCGTGCAATCACACTTGCAGGAATTGAAATTTTAATCTAAGAAAGCATTTCAAAGCATGTAAACAAAAACAACTAAGGTATGTTCAATCACTCCAACATCCAATATGGAAGTATGATAGAATCACCCTCTTGAGATGATAAGCAACTGATTATACTTTAGTCTTTAAATATAGGAAAGCTATTAAAGCATGAAAAGGGAAAACTCAATAATTGCATAAGTTAGGTATTCAAGCATTTAGAAATATGATAAAATCACCTTCTTGAAATGATCTTTAAGAACACCCAATATTACAATTGAATGAGGATCTAAATCTAGAAAACAATGTAAAAACATGTAAAAGTAAAGCTCAATGATTGCATAGGTTGAACATTCAATCACCCAATTTGGAAGTATGAAAAGTCACCTTCTTGGCTTGATATTTTATTCAATTATACAATGAATTGATAGTTTGATCTAAGAAAGTAAATAACAGAACATGAAAGGAAACTAAATAACAAAACATAAACGTAAAGCTCAATGATTGCATAGGTTGAACATTCAGTCACCCGATTTGGAAGTATGACCAGTCACCTTCTTGGCTTGATATTTTATTCAATTATATAATGAATTGATAGTTTGATATAATAAAGTAAATAATGAAACATGAAAGGAAACTCAATAAATATGAGCTATATTGCCTCAAACTTAATCCAATTGGAAAATAGATAAATATTTCCTATTGAAATGTTTTTAGAAAAGCAAAGATTACACAACTCATTCTAAAACTAATACTAAGAAAGTAAATAAACTCAATCTATAAAAACAAGTAAATCTTGCTACATTTTAGGTAGTTGATCTAAAAGTATGAGAGATGGTAAATCGAGATGCTCCATATAAGCAAAACCAAGTCAAAATGAAGGAACATTCATGAGTGTGCCACAACTGTCTGTATTCAAGGCTTGAACATAACTCCATTTACACATGATTTTAGGGTAGAGGGTGCCTTCCGTATCTTGACAAAAGATGAGAAGTTATCTCATTAATGAGAGTCCATGAATCTCCCTATATCTTCAGAGTTACAATCCAAATAGGAAGTGATAAGGGACATGTCTTCAGTTACAATAATAAATAGGAAATGACATGTTTAACCTTATGATCCTCATGATCTTCCATCCAAATTTGATTGATCCCTAGAGGCCACATAAGAGTCTTTTGAAAGATTTTTTTTGACCTACACATGGCAACAAACTCATGCCACTTGTTTTTTATAAGTATGTGCATATTATTTTCTAATTTTTAACCATAAATTCACTTAAAAATACTAGGAATTAATAAAGTTTGGAAAAACATAAGGTAACCCAATAGTCGTAATGGTAAGGTAAATGTAATGAAATGGAGGTGGAGTGAAGGTAATAATATGGAAATATAAGTGAAAATGTAATGGAAGTAAATGACAATTTCAAGGCCCAAATTTCAAGGCCCATCACCCTTCACTTCAGACAGATGTTCGCCTCATCTCAGATCTAAACATTCCATAAATAGATCTAGAAGATACAAATACATTTCAGATCTAGATAACCTTCTTCATCATTTTCTTCATAGGTGCATCACAGATTCAGATCTATCATCAAACTGTTACCCTTTCCATTCAGACATACTTCAGAGTGAAATATTCATTCAAACCCAGACTCATACATACTCTTTGCACAATAATTTCCTTCTCCTTATATAGGTTTACCCTTTATCAATACCATGAGCCAAAACCACACCTCTTCCGATGGTATTCCTGGACGGGGTCAAATAGACTATATAATGTTTAACAATGTGGGCTAATACCATTGGTAATGCCCCCTTGGTATCATAATTTTGGTTTTGAAAGGTATACACGACTTGTCTTCTTCATACTCGCGTGTATGTGTGACTTCTCTTCATAAAAACTGTGTATATACAAATTCTAGATGTATACGCGGGTTGCCTGTATACTAAGTAGCGTATACATTTCCTCCATACGCAGGTTGTCTTCATTAAACCTGCGTATACATTAAAAAATATTTCTTGTTTCAATTCTCTGGAACTTACTGGAATTTCTTTCTATGTCACATCTGAACTGACCTGTAGAAACATCATTTTTACACCTTTAACAAATAGGTTGATATCAAAAGACAACTCATCAAGAGGTTTCCATCAAGGACAACTTCACCAAATAGGTTGCCATCAAGGACAATGTATTGCATCATATTTCCAACAATGGGTGGATGAATACCATGGGTGGATGCCACTTTCCATTCGGATCATTCCTCCATTCTTAATAAGAAATGGTCCCCATTGCGTGAATTTCCCCTCCTGAGATGCCTTTGTTGAATATGAAGAGCCACCGAAGAGAAAAAATTTGTGTGGTTAACCCATAACCATAACGAACGAAGATATGAGGATAGAGATACCCTGTAATGATTGGGACCAACTATGATACTAATAGTGTGCGACCTAGAAAATGGACTTCGATGAAGTATGGGCTTATGGATGATCCATAACCATGACAAATGAAGATCTAAGGATATTGACACCTTGTAATTCTTGTGATAAACTATGATACTAACAGTGTTCGGCCTAGCAAATGGACTTCGATGACAAGATTTTTTTGAGGTTAACCCATAACTGTGATGCTTTTCAGTCTACTTGGTAAAAGTATGGTGTGTTTTTTGGTAGATTCTCCTATCCAATCAGATGTTGTAAATGTTTCTTTCACATTATTTTTTTCTAGCAATATAACTCTTGTTGCAACTTTACTGATAAATTATGCTATAGGTGATGAAATCAAATTTTGTCATAGGCCCATTTGAGGTATTAAAGATATATTTCCATTGATATAATAAATTTGAACTTTTATGACCTGTGGAGTGAAAAAATGATTCCTGAAACCCATGGTACGTGTGTCAACGCAATGTTGCAGACATATGTAACTTCAATTTCTCATATCTCTAAAATCATGAAATGAAATCAAATTATGTAAAAAATCCATTTTAGATAACAAAAAATAATTTCAAATTAGATATTTTTCATCTTCTAAAATTTTATGTGGAATTCATATTAATTGCATCAATTTTGATGAATATTGCTACAAAATTTTAAAACTAAAATATACTTCAAACCCTCATTCTCATGGAGCCATAACCTGAATCCGATACCACTGATTTGGATCTTGGGGGAGGCCCAAGATATAAAAAATTGAAATTACAGAAGAAAATATGAGAACACATAGTAAACAAAACTACCAAGAAACTTTTTATTAAAATAGAGAATAACTGTAAAAACTACATTGTGGTGGGAAATCTATCATTCTACAAAATGTGACTTATTACTTATAGCCTTTTTCAGTTATAATAGCATAGGTAAATTCCATGGTTGGGTAAAAACCATGGGTGAATGAATACCATGGGTGGATGCCACTTACAATACCACGGGTAAATTCCATGGGTGGATAAATACCATGGGTGGATGAATATCATGGGTGGATGCCACTTACAATACCATGGGTGAATGAATACTATAGGTGGATTCCACTTACAATACTATGGGTAAATTTTATGGGTGGTTAAACACCATGGGTGGATGCCACTTATAATACCATTGGTAAATTACATGGGTGAATGAATACCATGGGTGGATGCCACTTTGAATTTAGGTTAATTGTGAACACTATCTACATTATAATTTGTGTAATGTTCCGAAATGGAAATCAGCAGCTTTTACACCACTAAAGAACTCCTTTGTCAGAAATATGAACAAGGCTATGTCAGAGATGGACTGAGAGGGCTTTTACCAGTTATTTCACCTCTAAAGAGAGGATGAGAACTGGAGGCTATCTGGCCCTTTCTCAGGCTCTGCCTATAGCTATGAAAATATTTCTTCCTCGGGAAGATCTTGCTCAAAGGGATGAGCTACAACAATACACAAGTATGAGCTGGAAAATAGCAGTGAGTGCATAAACTTCAGAAAATGCAATAAACCCTCATAGTCTTCTCATTAATAATATGGTAGCAGAAATGTGTACAAGATCTTGAGGAAATGATCACTCAAGCTGAAGCAACTCCTTCTCTAAAGACACAAGTACAATGAACATGAAATACACTGCTACATATATTATGCCCACCTATGACTGCGCAGTCAATGAAGGAAGACTACTGCAAAATGATGATACAATGAAGATATGGAAATAATAAGCTTAAATAACAAAGGGGGAGATGGATCTCAACCCTTGGAAACTACAATAAACAATCCCTAAAGGGATTGGCTACAATACATACAAAATGGAAAATCTGTTGAAATGCCGGAGTTGCTGGAGCAGCTACAACTCTAATATGAGAACATGAAGGAGATGGCTGAATAATGCTGCATAAAGTGTATAATCCTCCTCCAATGGAAATCTAGAGTGAAAGGCTGATCCTTTCACCAAAGATCTCACCCTCCAAAATTTTGGTGCAACCCCTCATTACAATTGCACTCAAGAACTACGCAGTCAAGGAGAGGAACTACGTTGTAAGTGATGGGAATAGATTGGCCTCCTACCAAGATATGAGAAATGGAGCTGATATCTCCTCTATTGAACTCCAGGATGCATAAAAGCTTCCTCCTCTGAAATATGAGCTCCGGAATGAGGATGTGAAAACCTCCACTGCAACCCCAGCAACACAATGGCTCTTGCTGCAAGAATCACTACACTGAAAGGAATAGCTTTGGCCTTGAGCCAATATGTGGAGAAGATGAAGATCAAACCTTCAAAAGCTTCTCAAGAAGGGAGGGAATTCTTGAACAAGAAATCCCTTGTGTTGAACAGCACAACTATCACAGTTGTGCAACTATGGAAAGCAAATCAATTTGAAATATCCAAGCTTGCTCAAAATGGTTTCTTTCCCCTCCTTTTATGCAAATGAAGGCTCCTTAGCCATGGACCCCACACATTAGGGTTTCCTCCTACTCATGCAATTTCGTAGGTTTCCCAAGCAAGCCACACCTCCATCTATTGCACAGTTTGACTTGGTCAACATGACCTAGCTTTCTTTGCAATTAACCCTTTTCACACATGGGGTGTGCAAACAAGCTCCAATGATGCTCCTCTTTCATAATGTGAGGGATTTTATTGATGTTTTTCATAACCATGGGCCTCCTTACCCATTTATTTAGCTGCAATATGATAGAATCAAAATTTTAATGTTCCATTTAGCCATGTGCTAAAATGGGAACATTACAATTTGTTAGGACCTTTGTCTCTAATGTTGACTCATACTATGGTTTGAGGAGATCAACATTAACAACATCATGGATGCCCAAATGAGCTATAAGGTCAAGGAATATAGGATTTTGTAACACTTGTTAGATGATTGAGTAGGGGCCATGCCAGATGGTTTTTACCTTAGTATTATATTTTTTATCTTGATATTGACACTCGTACAAATGCAACCATACTTTGTGTTGGGCCTCCAAAATTTCATCCACTTTTACCGTCATTTCCATCATTTTACCATATTTTGTATTCTGTCGCTCCATAAACCTACATTAATAACCATTTTCATGATCATATGGGTTTATTGTAAAAATGTTTTACCCAATTATTACTAGAAATTAACATGTTTTCATATATATCTAAAAGTGGGATGAGTTTTATGATGTTGTAGGCCTATTTGAATATTCTAGAACAGTCTTATTTGGCCACTCAACCACAAATTCGAATTTCAATTTCAACTCATTAAGATTTGTGGAATATTTGTAGAATATTTTCATCATTGACTAAGCACATTCAAAGGAGAAGAATCATGGGTGTTTTGATATGTGTCTCTTATCAAAACTAGGAGAGAATTTTGAGAGGATTTGTATCTCATATTTTTTGGTGATTGGGTGTAACCACAAGAGCTAATTATGGATCTAGGAGAGATTGCTAGATCCACATTTATTGATTAGCTATCTTAAGTTTTTGTATAAATATGAGTGGATCCTTCATTCAAAGAGAGTTTCATTCCAAGATGTAATTTGTAAAATGAGGATAGAGAAAAATGTATTTTAATTATTGTAATATCTTTGGAGCTTTTCTCCAACTTCATTTTATGGAATACTTGTTGTTTCTTTGATCTCCAAGCTTTGATAATCGTTTGGTGTGCTTGTTCAGGAGTGGAGGGCCCCCATCAACCGCATCTTGTGCACCTCTTTCCTTTTTTGTAAATATTTATGTTATTTCATTTATGCAAGTTTAGTTTAGTTTCTTTTATGTTATTTTGATTTCATTAATGTTGTTTTGATTGATTTAATTTTTGTATGTTTGGATTGGAATGGGTTTGGTGATTTAATTTCTGTATGTTTGGATTGGATTGGGTTTGGATTGGATTCGAACATTAGTAATCTCACACTAGTAATTTCAAACTAGTGTTCTTAAGGACTATAGATTTCATATGTGAAGGTAGTATTCCTTGAGACAGAAAGTCATTGAAAGAGACTATGCTTGGGAAAGAACATGTGCACTTGCTTTTCATTTTATTTCATTATTTTCTTTGTAATTTATTTAAAGTTTCTTGCATTAGATTAATCTATTTTGCAAAATAATCAACTAGTACATATAGTACATGTATGCCTCATTAGTTCATGAACCTTGGGTTGACAATTAAATGACAGTGATTTAACGCGCAATTAAATCACCCAACACTTTGTCACCAATTTTGAAATAGCGAGGAACACAATGTTGGTGCATCAACTATTTTTTCTTTTCCTGAGTCTTTTGAAGAATCTAAGTGACTTTGGCTTGAAGAGATTATAAGTTTCGAACAAAAAATTGTGCTTTGTTACCAATGATGTGGGTAAACCCACTTAAAAAAAGTTATGCATATGAAAAGAAGTGTTAAAACTAATATGAGACTAATTTTTATTGAATAAGGAAGCAACCTATATAGCTTTACCAAATGAAACTACCTCAACAAACCGAGGAGAAAAAAACTTTATAGATTCATCAAAATAGGATTTATGAACTAAATCAAGGAATAAGTTGCGGAGATATCTCAAAAATTCCCATGAATATCTCAACTATCCCATGATACTAATAAATTACAATGCTACATAACTCTCACACCATATTGTTTTCCTATAATGATATTAATGAAAATAACAATAACATATAATTCTTGAAATAAAGACTAGGAATTGTATTCCTTATCATTATGAGAGTGAATTTTTGTGGGAGATAAAAGAAAAAAAAAAATTATCAAGATTTGGTGCAAAATAAAGAGATGTAGTCGAAAGGAGAAAAGAAGATCTGAGAGTAAGTTTCTAGATTATTAGAAGAAATCAATAATATAGCGGGTGATATAGTTGAAGGATTACCACCAAGGATAAAAATTAATAATGAAATTCACTTGATATTGCTAGCAACATTACCAAATGAAGCAACACATAAAATGACCCAATGTAGAGTAAATATTTCAATTGAAAAGTAGCTAAATTTGTTAAGAAAGTTTTGATTGGGTAAAGGATAAGTTTATTTCTACATTCAACATTAATGGTTCCAAAGGAACATGGACAATGGGCAATGTGTATGGGTTGTAGAGCATTTAATAGGACTACCCATCAAGTATAGATTTTTTTAATGCCTAGAATGCATGATTTGTTGTATTATCTAAGTGATGATAGATATTTCAAAAATATAAATTTAAAGAGTGGATATCATCTAAGTTTAAGACAAAATTTAGAACCAAAGAAGGATTCTATGAGTGGTTAGTATGAATGATTTTATACTTAGAAATTATAATGAATTTTAACAATGAAATAGAAGAGAACCTTAGACATATTAGACAAGTTCTAGAAGTGTTGAAATGAAGAAATATTATATTTTAAAAGAATACGTGATATATTTTGAATTTATGGTGTCTGTTATCACCAAAATAGGACCTTGATAGGCTGCTGATCAGACTACCTTAGTGTTAACTATTTCAAACCAATATTTTAGCTAAGGCTTAGCCTCCTCAACCTGAGAGGGCTCTCTAAAGGGTTAATGATTTTGTATAAAGACAGATGGCTAACTCTATGGTTTATGGTTTTGTATGTTTGCAGGTTGAAAGATGAAGACAAGCTACCATTGGGCTATGGAGTCAGTGACAGGGATAAGATAACAAAATAGCTCTTCTTATAAAATTGAGGCTTGTATATACTTCAGTGAAATGATGACACATTTAGGAAAGTCTCAATATCTTGAGGTTCAAAGGAAATCAGAGCATGTGTGCATGAATTCTGAGTCATGATACATCAAGGTATTGAAAGGAGAGTATTTAACAGAGATTTATCCAAGATTAACACTTAAAGGAAGTCAGAGCATGAATGACCATGAATTTTCAGTAATAAGCATCAAACATTGAATAAAACCATCCATAGATAGGACCTAAGAAATCAATTCACCATAAATTAACACTTAAAGGAAGTCAGAGCATGTTCCCATGAATTCTGAGTAATAAGCATCAAAACTATGGAAGTAAAACACATGATAGAAGATAAAGCTCATTGAAGTACACTTAGAATCTCAGCTTCAGAAAAGTCAAACTCCTTCTGTATATATCATCTCCTCCAAAGTATTTACAAAAGTAGCCAGTTCTGATAACATTTTTCAACCCTATGCAATTCGATTTCTTCCCTCTTATAGAGTGGTCATTACATCCTTGGATTCCTTCCAAACATTTAAGAAGAAATTCAAATTTGACACCTATCAACTTCTAAACAAACTTTATTTACAAACTGACAGTTAAACTGTATGTCTTACAGTCCTAATACAACTAGGACTAAAACACTATTTATTAGATCTTAACAACCTTTAACAACCTTATCTAATCATTAAAAACTATGCTTGACAGCTATTTCTTCTAGTCTTCGACCATGATGTTGTTTATCTTATTGCTGTTAGACCCCATCAACCTGCTTCTTATCCGTTCTTGCAAAATAGGAGCATGTTCCCTGTATAATAGCTGAATGCCTCATTTCTATCCACTCAAACCAAATGCTGAAGAACTGGTGCTCAAAACATGTGGCAAATGTCTTATAACCTTCATTTGAATTTGACCTTCCAGCTGTGAAAATCCTGAACCTCCAAAATGGTGCAAAAATTGTCAATACAGCTGCGCTATGAAACTGTTGAGTCTTCACTTTTCATAGCTTCCTGTTGAATGAACTGGATCGCTTGGTAAATGAGTTTAGCCTCGCTTGATAACAATTATGCTTCCACCAGCAATGAATTTCAAACTCACTTGATAGCAAGTTTTGAAAATACTGATATAACCTGAATTTGAATGAGTAGCCTCGCTTGAATTTGTTTCAGTTCTGCCTTGCTTGAAATATAATTTCACAGCCTCGCTTGAATTTGTTTCAATAAAATTAGGTCGTTCACCACTAATTTCTTCTTCAAAACATAAGCATGCATGCAATATTGTCTTGCATGAGACAAATGAAGTTGAAAAAGGACAACTGTTTTCAAATTTGAAAGGACCAATGACAACTGACCCCTAATCGATGACAAATGACCCCTAATAATTACAATGAATGGTTGCATGTGTTGGGAAAAATACTGAGAGGGGGGGTGAATCAATATTTAGAGCTGACTGAATTTTTTTTTACTTTTTCTTTCTCTTAAAACCATATGCTACTTTACTGAACCCAACTCGCGTATACAGACGGATATCCTTAAGAAAACTTGCGTATGTCCAGAGATATTATTATGCATTTAATTATTTACTTAGATCATTGCATCATTCATTCATCAGATGTTTAGAAAGCAGTAAGCATGTGCAGTAATAACAGAATAAACCATCACACATAATCAAAACACATGAACACCAGTATTTAAGGTGGAAACCCAATTCGGGAGAAAACCACCTCTGTTGTCGTCTCTGTCTTCAATATTTATTATAAAGAAAACTTCTTACAATTTTGTACTGGCGCAGACTCATACCAGCATGCAGGCACCCACCTACAGAAGGCTGCAACCTTCTCTCGTTCTCCAGCCACTACTGGAAGGGAGCTCCAACCCCCTGATCTCATTTACCAGCCTCTCGTGGAAGGGAGCTACTACCCCTTGGTCTCATTTACCAGCCTCTCCTGGAAGGGAGCTACTACCCCTTGCTCTCGTTTACCAGCTACCACTGGAAGGGAGCTACAACCCCCTCACTGAAGGCTTCGACCCTCAGCACAACTGCAGACCACATTTCATCAATTTTCATACTGGATCCATCAGCTTCCACACAACATACCTTGTAGGCCATTTTTCATCAGATTTTCAGACTGGACCCACTCCACACATTTAAGCTCAAAATACCTCAAACTGAAACTTATAACCCCACCAATTCATTCATTGAACCATCAACCAATCAACCAACAACTTGATCTTTAATCAACATAATCAGTAGCATAATCAACATTCAAACAACCCAGATCTGTATGAATACATCATTGACAGATAGCAGTAAAACAGCAAAACAAATCACACATTTCATTTCACACACTTCAAAAAACCCTAGATTCCATACGTGCTTTTACTTCACTGAACCTTTGTATATACGCGCTTTCACATAGACAAACCTGTGTATAGATTTGCAACTATTTCAGAACTAACCTTTGATTTCATACGCGCTTTTGCTGAAGCTAACCTGCATATATACGCGCCTTTTCTGAAACGAACCCGCGTATAGATCTGTAACTTTTCAGGACTGTGCAGCTCTTCAGATCAGATAAACAACTCATATCTCTTCCTTTACTTCAGCAAAGATTCGACAGATCACAGATCTAAACATTTCATAAACAGATCTAGAAAATACATAGTCATTTCAGATCTAGAGATCCCTCTTCATCATTTTATTCATAGGTGCATTATTAATTCAGATCAATCAATAAACTGTTACCCATTCCATGCTGATATACTTCAGAGTGAAGTATTCATTAAAACCCATACCTATGCACTTTATCAACAATCATAAACTTTGCCCAATACTTCAATTAGAACAGTGAAAACACTGTAACCATAACTTCAGAAATAACCCAGACTTCAGAATAGATGTGCAGATACAAATTCAATCCTGAACCTTCATTAATTCAAATAGCATACGCTACTTTACTTCACTGAAGCCGCGTATATATGCGCTTCCCTATACATCAACCCGCGTATACTTCTGTGTATTTTATTCTTCAGAAAACCCTAACTGCCATACGCGCTTTCGCTGAAACCAACTAGCGTATAGATCTGTAAAGAATGAATTTTGCAGAATAGACCAGATCTATAAGAATTACCCCGATTTATTCATTTTCTTCAGCAGAATTGCACCAGTTCTTCATCATTCCTTCATTAGGTCATTCTTGAGATTCATCATCATCAGATCTAGAGATCTTGAACCATCATCAGATCCATGGGTGCATCATAGATTCAGATCTATCAATTCAGAACATAGTTCATTCAGGCAGATATTCCTTAGAGAAATTTATTCATCAACAACCCTTACATTTGCACACCTTGCACTATGATCCTTTTCTCCTTATATAGTTTTAGCCTTTATCAATACCATGAGTCAAAACCACTTAACCGCTGATGGTATTCCTGGACGGGATCAAATAGATAATCCAGCGCTCAATACTGTGGGCCAATACCATGGTAATGCCCCTTGGTATTATAATTTTGGAGCGCAAAAGGGCATACGCGACTTGGGACGTACTTATCCGCGTGCATACGCGACTTGGCTTTTACAAACTCGCATATACATTGTGACATATTGTATTTATCATTTCTCCGGCACTTACTAGAATTATTTTCTCTGTCACATCTAAACTGAAATGTAGATACATCATTCTTACATCTTTAACACATGGGTTTCTTATCATAGGCAACTCATCAAGTAGGTTTCCATCAAGGACAACTTCATCAAGTAGGTTGCCATCAAGGACAACACATTGCATCATATTGCCAACAGCATGTGTGAAGGAGAACTCGTGGATGACACCTAATGATGAGGAATTTAACTATATTTGATAGATGTGACAGCTCAAACGCAAAACTGAGAATCCTCGATTTCATAGAACATGATTTGCAAATTCAGGTTTTTGCGTTATGAAAACACCAGCGTTTTCGTAGCACAAAATCAACTTTTTACACTGAGCGCGCTACGAAAATGTGGTTTCGTGGCTTATTCATCAAATTTTCTAAAAAAACTATAAAAATGGGTTTCAAAACGTAGCATAAGATCTTTGAAGAATGAAACAAGGTTAATGAAAATTGTTTGGTGATGGAATGAGACTTTTAACCCATGATCTAGACCTTTAAAAATATAAAAATGACTCTAGAGACCCTTTAACACCATGACTAGAACAAGGGTTTTAAAATATGGCTTCTAAACAGAAAATGAGACTTTAAACCATGGAATAAGATGGTCAAATTTTATTTGGAAATGAGAATGACACAATTGAGATGAGATGACTCAAAACCTATTATAAGACCATGACTAGAAACAAGGTAAACTTTCCAAAGTTTAGAAAAATTTTTAGGGTGATAACAGTGTCAAAAATTTGGACTAAAATAAGGTAAAAGTGATCTTGGGAATGGACTAAAGCTCACAGTGTCACAAAGGTAAGTAGCTTTCACAATATTGTTACTTTTCATTGGAAATTTAGGGAAAGGTTTATCAAATTATGTGCTCCAATGATATAGTGCATGAGAAGAAAATAATTTTGATACAATAAAAAAACAAAATGGAGTTTTGGATATTGAAGTGGAAGGTAAAAAATACCCAATATCATCTTTTCATGATGCTATGATGGAAATTTATCTTGCATGTGCTAAGTACTCCCAACCATGAGGTGTGTTATTGTGTAGTATATTTTGTCTGCATTATTATAATTTATCCGATACTTTTGGGAATATTAAGTAATGTCTGTAATTTTATTGTTGGACATAACCTTTCTCTTTAAATTTTTGTATATGGGTTGAGGGATGCAAAATTTCCTTCTAAAGTTGTGTATAGGGTACAATAAGAACACTAGAACATATGGACAATTCTCCACAATCCCCACCCACCCCCTCCCTCCCACCCCCCACCCCCTTTCTTGAAATTATTTAAAGTTGATCAAGGGGAATCCCATATTTGATTTGGTCCTGTTTGATCACTATTGATGTGGGAAAAGAGTGAATATATTAGGATTACGTTATATGTACGGAACTTTCTTCATGTTAAAACACTATAGGATTAAAATCTTATAAAAATAAATACTTCACCTGGGATTGATAGGTAAGTATTAACTTCATATTTGAGCTCAGTTTTTGGATTGGATTATGATATTTGGAAACTCTTGAAGAGATCTTGGATTGGTTTTATTCTCATATAATGGAATTCCCAAATTGCCACTTTGTATCCACTTTCCAAATTTTAAGGAGAACCATTGGAGGATTATGTGAGGATCTATTTTAAAACCGTTGGATTAGGAAACCATTGAAGAGCAATAAAATAAATGATAAAGGACTTAGGCATACATTACCACTCAAAGATATGGATCTATGGATGCAATATTTTTTCCCGTGATTTTTATAACATATTTTTCCACATTTATCTTAAGATATAATATTTTGTTAGGGTAGTGTATCTCTTTCCCCTTTACAAGCCGGGTTTTTTTTTGTGGGGTGAATTGTATTTCCTTATAAATTGTGGATTAAAATATAATACTGAGAATATTAAGTCAATCTCTCATTGGGGAGATCAGACCAAAGCCAAAAATTTACTCTCCGTAGAGAGGTAAGAGATAACTGAGTACCAAGATGATCCAGATTTATCATATAAAAAAAGAGAAGTTGGCTTAATAAACCTTGGAAATACACTATAGGAGAAAAATAGTATTAAAGTAGAATCAGGACATAAACTCAGCAGAAATATCAGAGTTTGTGGCTACAACCTAGATTGGATGTTTTTGTCTCTGTAAATGCCTCCAATCTCGGGTGGTATGCCGAGATGTTATTCAATGCACTCCATCTATTGGTTCAAGTCCTTCATATGATTATGTAGATGCTTAAGCTAGGAATGTAGGATATTTTCCTAATGCTTGTATCGGTAAAATAGGTTTTTTCCCAAGAGGAAATTCATGTGTCAATGGAGATAAACTATGTGAATTTACTAATTAAAGTGCCTGCTAATGTGCCCAGTGTCTGGTTACCAATCTACCATCTCAGAAATAACATCCATGCCTAAGGGCTAGAGCCAATGTGAGGCGACTTCTCCCTCAACATGGTTAGTTCATCCTAGATGGGGCATGATGTGAGGTCATTGATGAAGGAGGTGGATTTTTCTAGGCGGTGATGCATATATTTTACCTCGGTGGGCTCGCTTTTGATAGTAAGACACATCCCTGCAAACTTGAGCATGCTAATGAGGCATTAAGGTGGGGTTAGAAAAGAGAAGTAAGTTGAGAATAAGGGTGGATGCACGGGCTATAGAAGGTTGAGGGGGAAGCCACACTATAATAGGAAGGGGTAAAGGGACAATACAATAGGAGCCACAAATAATGAATGCCGTCAACAACATCCATGAGAAGAGGGGAGGAAGATGGCAAGGGAGAAAAAAAGTGAATAAAAAGAGACTCACCACAGACAAAGACTACCAGTGAAGGTCTTAAGGAAAATCTTGGATAGAGGAACAACATGAGCATAGAGACAAGCAAAGGAGTACTGAGAGGGAAGTACACGGGGGGGGGGGGGAATTGAAGATAGATAAAAAAAGAGGGAGCAAGACTATAGAGAATGATATCATACCAAGAGGAGACCAACCGTATTGTGTCCAAACTTTACTACCAAGAATGAGTGAATAAAATGTGGAAGTGAAGAGGCTTGAGCACAAGGGCATCCAAATGTTGTTATGGTTTGTAAGAGGAAGGTAAGTGCAAAACAAATTGAAGATTGTGGAGAAGATATAGTTTATCATATGCGTTCCAGTTCCATGGATATAATGTAGTGTAATGACCCAAATTGAAATTTACAGATAATAATAGACGCATGACCTAGGCTATAGTAGATAAAATCACAAATACGCATTCACCATAAAAAAACACTATGAAAATGTGCAAATAAGTTGAGCCATTTTATTAATTCATATGTGTAAATCAAGTACAATAAGATGAATATTGTAGAACATGGGCTTGCTATAAGAAAGAAAGGCAAGATCCCAAGTGAATATGATGGTACCCAAATGATGGAAATGGCTTTACCACAAAATCTACATCCGCCCATAAAAACTGTTGTTGCCTATGCAAAGGAACTGTTGATTTATCCCTCCAAAATGCTCCAAAGATTTCAAGAAATTTTCAATGGGGGCTACCCCTTCAGCTTAATAAATCCCAAAAATATCTCGCGGACCCAAGCAGTGGAAATGGTCCCAGGGTAAACTGTGCCCTCCTCCAATAATTTCTACTACTAGATGTTGAATGGAACTAGGAATTATTCCCTCATGAGTGCTCAGAAAATTCTGTAAAATTAATACTAGCCTCTTCTCACTAAACCCACAAAAACCCATAAAGAGTTTGGGCTAAATCCACCAACCCTCGGTGACCCCAAACAAGTGCAAATTTCTCAATTTGGCCACAAAATTCCCCACAGTTTATATATTGCTGAATTAGGCCCAAATATGCCTCCAATAAATCCTCCCTAAATCCTATTAATTTATCCCCCCAATTACCAAGCAAATACCAACTCAAATTCTCCCCAAATTCTGAATCTCTACAAATGCACAAAAGCTACCAATAAACCCTTGTGCAGTTCCAAAATAGACAAATTTGGCCCTCCAGTTCACAACACTTTCAACACTGTTACCGATCAAATAGGTAACCTGACCTCAAAACAGGAACTCGAGCCCAAAAAGACTCAAAAAAACATGAAAAAACACCCCAAAAACAAAAAGTGTGTATTCTAGAACGCACTTCGTTTTTTTTTAAGGTCAAATTTCAACATTTTATAAAATTATGGTAAAAACAAAATTGTTTCTTGAAAAAAGGATTGAAAAAACACCCCAAAAACAAAAAGTGTGTATTCCATAACGCACTTCGTTTTTTTTTAAGGTCAAATTTCAACATTTTATAAAATTATGGTAAAAACAAAATTGTTTCTTGAAAAAAGGATTGAAAAAACACCCTCAAAACAAAACCAGTTGATGCTGGAATAACAAAAAAAAAAATTGTGTCATACTTTTGGCATTTTTAAAAATAAAAGTAACATTTTTTAATTTTTAAAATTCAAACATTAAAAAAAACCTAAAATTTAAGGAAAAAAATAAATTTAAAAAATAAAAACATTTAAAAGCTTAAAATTTAAAAATATATGAAGATCAAAAAAATAAAATAAAAAATTCAAACATTAAAAAAAACCTAAAATTTAAGGAAGAAAAAAAAATAAATTTAAAAAATAAAAACATTTAAAAGCTTAAAATTTAAAAATATATGAAGATAAAAAAAATAAAAATAAAAACAAAATAAAAATTTTAATTCAAACATTAAAAAAAACCTAAAATTTAAGGAAAAAAAAAATAAAAAATAAACAAAAAAAAATTAAGATTAAAATTTAAAAAAATATAGAAATTAAAAAATAAAAATAAAAACAAAATAAAAATATTAAATTAAAAAAAAAAAAACAAGTTAAAAAACTAAGGAGATTATAAAAAATAAAGTATAGAAATTAAATTTAAAAAAGAAAAAGAAAATGCTTATTAAAAAAATGAAAAATTAATTAAAAATTAAAATATAAAATAAATACAATGAAAATATTAAATTTAAAACAATATATATTAAAAACAAAATAAACTATAAAAAATAAATTAAATTTGAATTATAAAATAAAATATATATATGAACTTAAATTAAAATAGGATATATATCAGATTTTATTAAATTAAAAAAAAAAAAAAAAATATTAAAATAACAAATTAAATTTAAAAACAAAAATATTAAATTTTAATAAATAAACAAATAAACAAATAAATTTTGAAAGAAAAAAAAATTTAAATGTAAAAGAAAAAAAAAAACATTGTTAAAATAAAAACTTTAAAAATCAATTAAAAATGGAAAATTGAAAAAAAAAAAAATATATATATATATATATATATATATTAAATAAAAAAAAATTTTAAAAACAAATTAATTTAAAAAAATTAAGTTTAATTAAAAAAATCTAATTTTAAATACACAATTTTAATTGAAATATAAAAATATAAAAATTTTATGTTATTAACAAAAAAAAATAATAAAAAAGTAAAACATTTAAAAAACAATATTAAATTCAAATTAATTTTAAAAAAATACAAAATTTATTAAATTTTATAAAATAATAAAGGAAAATTATGAAATTAAATAAATAAAAAAAGGGGCAAAATTTAATAAAAATTACTAACAAAATAAATTAAAAAAAAAAACATTTAAAACAAAAAATATAATAAAATTTACAAAAAATAAAAAAACAAAACAAAACAAATTATATTATATATAAAAAAAATAAATTAAAAAAAATTAAATTAAATTTTTTGAAGAAAAAAAAATTAAATTTAAAAAAAAAAAAAAAAAATTTGAAAAAAAAAAAAATTTAAAAAAATTTAAAAAAATCAATTTAAAAAAATTTAAAAAAAAAAAAAAAAAATGGCGGTGGTGGTGGTGGTCAGGTAGCGGCGATGGTGGTGGGGGCGGTGCCACCCGGCCTCCCGCCCCCACCACCACCACCACCGTCATTTTATTTATTTATTTTTTTTATTTTTAAATTGATTTTTTTTAATTTGATTTTTTTTTAAATTTTTTTTATTTCAAAAAATTTAATTTTTTTATTTAAAATATAATTTGTTTTGTTTTGTTTTGTTTTGTTTTTTTAATTTTTAATATATATATATATATATGATTTTGTTTTTATTTTTTTTAAATTTTTAATATTTTTATTTTAATTTGATCTTTTTTAATTTTTTTTTAATTTCAAAAAATTTAAATTTTTTTTTTGTTTATTCATTTTTTTTTTTATCTTAAATTCAATTTGTTTATTTTTTTTAATTTTCTTTTATTTTTATATTTAATATTATAGATTAATTATTTTTTAAAATTTAAAATTTAAAATTTAAAATTTAAAATTTATTTATTAAATTTTTTAAATTTTAATTTAATTTGATTTTTTATTTTTATTTTTTAGTTTATTTAGTTTTTCATTTTTAAAATCTATAAATTGTTTCATTAAAAAAAAAAAAAACACTAAATTCATGCGTATTTGTTTTTTAATTATTTGCATGTGGTTTTTTTCATTTTTTTGTTTTTTAATGATAGTTTTTTTTATTTTAATTTTCTTTTAATTTTTCTTTTAATTTGTTTTTTTGGTTAATTTTAAAATTTGTATTTTTTTTTCTTATTATTATTATTATTTATAATTTAAATTTTTAAATTTGAATTTTTTTTTTAAATCTAAATTTAAATTTTGTAATTTAAATTTTTTTTTTTTTTTTTAATATGGTTTTTTTTTAATAAGTTAGAAAAAAATGTTTTTGATTTCTTTTCTTTTTTAATTTTTTTTGGTCAATTTTTGTTTTTTTTCTTTAAATTGTGTGTTTATTTCCTCAAATTTTGTCATTTCCTTTGATATAATTTTCAAATATTTTTGTTTTTTTTAATTTATTTTTGTTTAAATTTTTATTTTTATGAGCTTTTTTTTTTACATTTTTTTATTGGTTTTTTATTGTTTATATATATATTTTTATTTAAGTTTTTGTGTTTTATTACCAACATGAAAATCACCACTCTAAAAAAAAGGTTGATATGTTGCATCAACTCGTTTCAAAATTAGCATAGAAATCACCACTCTAAAAAAAAAAGGTTGATGCAGCATCAATACGTTTCAAAATTAGCATGAAAATCACCGCTCTAAAAAAAAAAGGTTGATGCAGCTTCAATACGTTTCAAAATTAGCATGAAAATCACCACTCTAAAAAAAAAAGTTGATGTAGCATCAATATGTTTCAAAATTAGCATGAAAATCACCACTCTAAAAAAAAAAAAAGTTGATGCTGAGTTGATGCTGCATCAATACATTTCAAAATTAACATGAAATTCACTAACATTTAAAACAAATATTCATACTTCATAAATAAAAATATTAGAGTGTCAAAAATGTGCACAAAAAAAAAAAATGGTGATTCTGCATCACCACTTTTCAAAATCGGGTGCTTTTTATGCTACCAAAAAAAAGTAGGTAACATTGCGGTTACCTATTTCATCGGTAACATTGTTTTTCAACCCTGCCAATTCTGGTACCAAACTCCTTTGTTTGTTGACTCTTCTCACCCATACAAATTTCTTTTGCATCCTAGGAGAAGCACGTACTAGCTGAAGAATTACCTGCAATTCCAACTCCTTTAGAAGTCTTGAGACAAACTTCTCTCTCCTCTCTTAGGGTGACATTCAAAATTCACCAAAGGTAGACGTGGAATTATCACTTGGGAATTCCTTGTGCTAAACAACACTATTTTGCTTGGATAAACAACTTAAGGAAACTTATGTCAAATCTAGATTGTCAAAAGATACAAATTAAGGCCTCTTATCCGTATTCATAATTGTTGGCCTCCTTTTCTACCTTGGTGGCCCTCACTATTTCTCTATCCTAATTCACACCCCCTCCTCTGTCTATACAGGTGGATATGGGTGGCCACCCACCTATTCTACTTGGATCCCCATCAGTGTTTCTTTCAATTTTTCAGTTTCCTTAATTGTAGCACAATTTACTATTTTTGGTAATTTTTTGGGTCGTGGACTTTTGGAGCTGTTTTGAGGCCCTAAATGGTGTTTTTTGGGCATGAAACCTCCAGCAAAGATGAGTCTTCCATACTTAATATTTGTTGTCAATAGTTTTAGTCCTTGGATAGATCTTTCTAACGATGTATAATGTGCATCAAACAGAGATAGTATGCCAAAGGTTACAGCCCCGACAAATTGATGTACCAATTTACCCCGACGGGGCCCATAGTCTGGCGTTTCATCTCCTAGGGTTAGGTGTTTGGAAATTTAGGGTTTTCCATTGTTTCTAAATAATATATAGGCCTTATAGCCTCATTGTAACATAGATTTCATAGGCTTGTAGTTGCCACATCTCTTCTTAGAGATAAACTACTAGCGCTCTAGCTAGTTTATTTCCATTCAGTAAGTAAACAAATTTTAGTTCTTTGATATTAATGAAATGAAGTGTTATTTCCGATGCATATTTTTGTTTATGGTTATATGTGTATTCTGTTGCGTTCCTACATAAATTTGGACCTATGGTATCAGAGTGATTCATTCTTTCTTGATCCTTCTTTGCATGTTCCCAACGATGTTGGGGTATAAGGAGTTAGGGCTCAATCTGGTTGAACTGTTTCAAGATCAACCTCACAAACCCCAATGATCGTGCATGGGGGACAAAAAGAAAAATGAGGGAATATGATATCCTATCAAAATATTGCTCGAGGAGGCCCTAAAAAGACAAAGGAACACGATGATGGATAACTTTGCCCAGATCCTTCAACGACTGCCCATTGGTAGTGCATCTGCATCCAATAGCCACTCTGGAGGTGCAACCCCCTTTAAGGTACAAGTAAAATTTGATATTCCCATATTTGATGTCCAAATAAATGTATACGATGTAGATAGATGGTTGAATCTATTATAAGGATATTTCTTGGCTTATGAATTTTTCAACCAGGAGAATATTATTTTTGCACTCCTCAAAGCTGCCCCCCATGCCAAGGATTGGAGGGAAACCTGCTGTGAGAAAAATAATGAGGGGGAACCCTCTCTATTCTTGGTTTTACCCACTTGGAATAATTTTTGAGACACCATTCAGTAACAATATAATCCCGTGGGGAGCTATGAGGACAAGTACATACAATGGACTACGTTGTGGCAGCAAAGGGATCAAAATGTGCATGAGCTGACGAATCTGTTCCATACCCTACGCACAAATTCGGGTATCAAAAATTCGAAGAAACATTTGGTGTTGAAGTACCGCATTTTTCTGCACAGATACATTCAGGAGGAAATGGAGTTCATTGACATCTCCTCGCCTGGTACGACATACCGGTATGCTATCAAGATTGAGCATAAATTCAAACATAAGAAGCGATACTTTGGATATGCGAATCAAAAGCAAGGGAAAGGTGCCCCCAAACTGTAGAAAAAACAACAAAGACAAGGTATGTCAGCCCAAGATAACTTGCCAAAGCCACAATAAAATAGAAACACCAGGAAGTCGAAGAAGGACACGGGAAAGTGGTGTGAGTTCCATAAGAGCTCCACTCACAACGCAAGTGACTGTCGGGCCAAGTAGTCACTTGTGGACAAGAAGAAGGCTTCTAAATCAAATGCATGCTACAACTCTGAATCATAAACTAAGTAGGGGAATGAAAAAGGGAAGCATATTATTGATGAAGAGCCCAACGCCACCGTTGCCACCACAAAGATCCAAAAGGAAGAATTGGAAGATCCAAAGGAGGAGGAGCGTCTCTTCCACTCCCATATGTGGGTAAAGGGTTCCCCGCTATAGTTCATTGTCGACAGTGGGAGCCAAAATAAGCTCAATTTAGTAGAGGTCATGAAGTGGTTTGTATTTCTAGCCACAACACACCCACAATCGTATACCATCGGGTGGCTTCACCAAGGACGAGATATATGCATCAGCTAGTAGTGTCACCCTCCCTACAGCATCAAGCCCTTCACCAATGAGGTATTATGTGACATTGCTCCTCTTGATTTTTTTCATGTATTATTAGGCCAGCCATACCTGTGGAAGCGACATGTTGTGTATGAGTCCTGGCCTCACGCTGTTATTGTTATTTTGGGAAATAAGTTGTATAGGATACCAGAGGTACCATTGCCTACTGCTATCTCTTTGGTTACTGCAAAACAATGCAGTAAGATCATTTCAAAAACTGGGAAATTTGTTTTCCTGATGATCAGCCCTGAGGACAAGAAGAATATTGTGGCCATGAAATCTAGATAGGGCTCCTTTGCAAAACAACAAAAAATGGACAAGGTCGTTGAGGAGTATGTGGACATCTTCAGCTCACCTGAAGGGGTGCCTCTGCACTGCCACGTCAAGCACCCCATCGATCTAACCTCAGGTGCATAATTTCCCAATGGATTGATCTATTGGTGCTCTGTTTTGAGGAACGATGAAATCAAGAGGCAGATTTAGGAGATGCTGTAGAAAGGTCACATTTGGCCAAGTTCATCGTCCTGTGGGAGCCTGATCGTGTTGGTGCAGAAGAAGGATGGGACTTGGAGACTGTGTATTGATTATCAGGTGTTTAACAAGATCACTGTCTAGAATAGGTACCCAATCCCACGAATTGATGACCTCCTGGACCAACTCAAAGGGGAAAAATATTTCAGTAATATCGACTTGAAGTCTGGGTATCACCAAGTACCAATCGAACCATCTGATGTGTGGAAGAATGCCTTCAAAGCCAAGGAGGGCCTTTTTGAATGGTTGGTCATGCCTTTTGGGTTGACAAATTCTCCCACAACCTTCATGAGGTTGATACGACATCTTGCATCCATTCACCAACTCATTTTTAGTAGTGTACTTGGATGGCATCCTGATCTTCAGCCAGACTTGGGAATAGCACCTCCACCACATCCGACAAGTCCTCCAAACACTACGGAAACATGATTTGTGTGCCAATTTGGAGAAGTATACTTTTGGCATGACCCTGTTTCAGTATCTGGGATACATTATTGATGAGAGGGGGGTGCATGTGGATCTAACCAAGATCCAAGTCATTCGGGATTCGTCGTCCCCAACCATTCTAACAAAGCTTCGTAGCTTTCTAGGTCTTGCTAATTTCTATCGTGGGTTCATTTTTTGATTCTCTCATATCACTTGGCCCTTGAGTCAAGTCACAAAGGGAGGAGTGAAAGAAAAATATTTTTGTCAGAATCTCAACATAAGGCGTTCATAGAATTGAAGCATCACCTCTGTTATGCCCCAATGCTCACATTACCAGACTTGTGACAACCATTTGAGATCGAGACAAATGCCTCTGACTATGCTATTGGGGCATTTTTTACTCAACAGGGGCATCCAATGGCATATCAGAGTGAGACATTGTCCAACATAGTCTAGAAGTATCCCACTTATGGAAAATAGATGTATTCCATTGTGTGGGATTACTGACAATGGAAGCATTGCATTTTGGGGAAGGAAACGATCATCCACATAGACCACCGACCCCAGCAGTTCATACAGACACAAGGGAAGTTGCAGAACAATATCCATCAGAAGTGGTCCACATATCTGTAACAGTTTCACTTGAACATGAAGTACAAGAAGGGCAACACTAATAATGTTACAGACTGCCTCAGCCGACCACCGATCGTGGCAATAACCACCGTTCTCAACTCTTATGGGCACGAGACTTTTGATTGGCTGCTTCTCTACAACAGCAATCTAGAATTCGGCCACATATACAAGATGCTCTTGAAGGGTAACCAAGTTCCAATTTTTCACCTCCAGGATGCACTGTTATGTCACCTGGGAAAACTTTGTTTTCCTTCAAGAGAGCATGCCAAGATGATTTTGGAAGCACATTATAGTCGGTTCATTGGCCATTTTGAGGTCGAGAAAATAGTGGTAGTACTGCAGAATTATTTCTATTTGCCAAACCTTCGACACGATGTCGAGAAGTACATCAGATCATGCACTGCCTATGTCATTGCCAAACTGACCATCAAGAAGTAAGGCCTCTGTACTCTGCTTCCTACCCCTAGTCAACTTTGGGAATGTATCTCCATGGATTACATGTCAGACCTTCCTTCTACTAAGCATGGCAACGACTGTGCTTTCATGGTCGTCAAAAAATTCTCAAAGATGGCCATTACGGTGGCCTACAAGAAGAATATCATAGTAGAAGCCACTGCTAAACTCTTCTTTGAACAAGTGTGGGTACACTTTGGGATCCCATAATCTATCATCTCAGATTGGGACAGTAGGTTCCTCAGTACATTTTGGTCTAGCCTTTGGTCAATGCTGGAGACCAAGCTCACCAAGTCCATAGCTTTCCATCCCCAAACTTATGGCCAAGCAGAGGTCATCAACAGGATGATCGTACACATTATGCACATATACAACTCAAATAATCCACGCAAATGGTATGATAGCCTCCCATATGTACAACATAGCTATAACCGGGCCCTCCACAGCTCAACCAACCATAGGCCCTTTCAGGTGCACTTGGGATTCCAGCCACTATCTCTCATTGACGTAGCCATGCCATTTGAAACTACTCAGGCCGATTTGTTTCATGTCCAATCTAAAGCTGCCAAGGCGAACAGCTTCATTGAGTGCATTGAACACATCCCCCAATAATTTCATGACATATCGGGTGCCACACAACTTCTAGGTGGGCGACAAAGTGTGGCTACATTTGCAGAATGCGCACCTTGCTGGACCCCACCGCATGCTTCGCCTGCTCCGATATGGGTCATACACCATCACCAAGATTGTATGGGACAATGCCTTTGAGCTCATTATTCCACCATTCCTTGGTCTGCACCCAGTGTTCAATGTGTACCACCTTCGGCCCTACTTTTTACCTCTACTGGACACATCTGACATGGAAGAACAACTCACACTAGCAAAGTTAAACCCAAACTGCATGGAACAAGACACAACTGATTTGATTATGGACACATAGATCAAGAACACCCGCTAGTAGAGGACCTAGCTATATCGAGTTGTCAAATCAGGCCAACTCCTTCACCAGGGCAAGTCGCTCACCACGGATGTAATATCCCAAAATGGGAATGCACAGCAGTGCCTAATGAAATAACGCACTTCTGGGAAATATATGCATAGAAATGAGTTTGTAGCCCTTGGATCCCTTAGATCAGCAGATCTGGAGTCTATATCCAAAAGGGGAGCAAAAACAAATCAAACTAGGTGTGGTAAATAGATCTCCCACCACCTAGTCTACCTGAAAAACACCCTACAAGAGGGGCTGCAGCTATGCACAACAAACTGCTTCAGAAATAACGTAGTCTTGGAAAGCATGAGCAGGAGGCCATAAAATAAGATCAAATTTCGAATATACAACAGCAAATCAGATTTATCATGATGCTCTTACATTATATAGTAGAATATAGAAGACAAGAGAGAAGGAAATCTTCAGAAAAGAAGGCTACAACATATGTATAAACTGTAAAATGGCTTAACAGCGTTATTTTATGGAGATGCAGCAGTTGAATGTTACAATTCAGATCTAGAGCAGATCTGTTTACAAAATATTAGATCCATTTCAGATTTGTACACTAGAAAGGCTCTATTACAATATCCCCTTGGGGTTTTGATCAAATCATGCAATACAAAGAGTAGATTTGAGTTTTAAGTAGCAGATCTACAATATTATTAAGAAATTTCTAAAGAAAAATTTACATTAAAATAGATCAGATCTATATAGAACATGGATCAGCAATCTAATCCATGTATCACCAAAGTGAGAGGCAAAGCCCAGCACCAGAGATCTCTCATCAAAAATGCGATCAAAACACCCTGCAAAACCTCTACTGAAAATAACGCAGTCCCTCAAGGGAAACTGCGTTGTAGCTTGAATAACTGAGTTGGCCTGATGCCAAGATACAAATCTGAAGCTCAAACAACTAATGCACTCTTCCAGGAGGTTAAAAGACACACTCACTGAGAAGAGGCACCAGTACAAGCTAGATCTGAACAGATCTAGTGTTCCACTTGTTGCAGCCTACAAAAGAAACCAAACCCTCACTGGATCTGCGTTGTAGTTGGAAGTAGAGCTTGGCCAAATTCCTGATAATCGATGAAACCTGCAAGACTCCTCCAAGAATCCTTAATGGAAGAGGTGAAATCCCTGTATAGGAACTCCAAGTGCTAAGCAGCACAATTCTCCACTGAACAGCAGAGAATGGTATTTGTCTAAACAGACAAGATACTCAAAAATATATACAATCAACAACCTTCTCTTGCTGCCTTCCCCTTCCTTTCATAAGATGAAAGCCTTGACAAACCCTAAACCACCTTGATGAGTTAGCTCCTTTCACATGAGGGGACTCCTTCTAGAACTGCGATGTCCCTTCATAAGGTACATTGTATCTAGACAGCATTGTAGATTTGGTCAAGGTTGACCCAGTCTCATAGCTCAAACCCCTTTCACACCTGCAAGTGATTTGTTTACATGGCCCAGATTTATCCTTGTTCATATGGGCATTGATTTATTCATTCTTTTTAGGATTTTTACATTTCGTCCTTTATTCATTTATCTATGCAACATAAAATGAAACAAAAATGTATATTCCTCTTAGCTCAGGCTAAGTAGGAATATTACATTCCTCCCCTCCAAAATGTTGCTTGTCCTCAAGCAACTGATAGGGTGAGTGCTGCAGTACTTCCCCTTTTCCATTGCTGACACCATCAAGGATCAAGTCCTCCTCATTAGCCAAGTGTTCACCAAGCCAACACATCATGAATTTTTCCTCCAAGGTTATCATAAGATGTGCATAGTCCATCCCACAAGGAGTGAAAAATTCAACAGAAATAAAGATGGCTGGAGCAATGCCTTCTCTAAAACATGTACCATGAGGTACATAGAAAATTTCCATCCCATGTGGTACATACAAACTGCCCATCCTCCCTCCATACAATCCCATAAATAGTACAACTATGTCATCCAAGTATGGAAGAAAAACTACATATATGCAAACGGAAATTTGAGCTTGAGAAGGTGGGTCAAAGTCCCATATGTGATGCCAGCACAGTGCATCTCCTGCCTGCATCAGATCAAGGTGTGGAAAGTGGCATTGCCACCACACATTTGCTGCATGAGTTATCTTATCATAGCTGAAGATGTCAGATATGTTTGGTGCCTTTGGGTAGCACCCATCATGAAAAGGAACCTCCCTTTGCACAACAAGGGAGTGACCAAGTTCAGAATTCCTATTGGCCCTCCAAAAGCCATGAGATCCACATGATCTCTCACTTCCTTTAGGAGTCATAACCTACAAAAACATGGTAAAAGAATGTGATAGATCAGAAAATAAAACTTGCTTTGCATGATCAGATCCTTTACCATCATAGTCCCTCATACACATGGAGTTGTGCATGGGCATTTTCCTCCTCTCAAAAGAAGGAATAACTGGCTGAAATGACTCTTGCAAAGATTCCATTGGCTGTCCCAATTCCTCATAGCTAATGCACTCTTGAAAGTGCTGATGTAAATCCTCTCTCATCCCTTCCCAATCAAAACTCCTCATGATCAGGGTGTATATCTTCATGGACTACATATGGCTGAGAAAGAATTCTTTGTGTGCCCCTTGTAGTATCTTCTGCTTGAGCTTGGAACCTCTAGATAGGAAGATCCTACCATGAAAGTAGATGACTCCTCCTTGGACTGAGTAGCCCTCTTCTTGTTGCAGATCATCTAGTATCATACCAGTGTGGAGATCTTTGGAATACTCTACAAGTAGTTGAGATTTCCAGTACAGATCCACACTGCTCAACAAAGACAGCATGGATGATACCTCCATGGGAGTGTATGTCATGTTGCTGATCTCTTCTCTGACATTTCTCATGCCAAAGATGTGTTTTGAAAGTTTGATCCTCCCATCCTCCTCCTCCCGCAGCGCAGATCTGGAAATGAGAGGGGGTGATAGTGGTGAAGGGAGAAGATCTCCCTTACTCTTGAGCTATCCCAAGCCTCCCAGTGCCGTAGCTTGGTTTTCCATTGCCGCAATCCCTCTTGGATCTAAGTTTGGAGCAACACTTTGTGAGGCCTCCCCCACAAGATCTGAATTTGGTGGCCTCCCAGGTGGTTTTCCACTGATAGGAATGACCCATGTAGAATGCTCATGAACATCAAATAAGGGACTATGAGATCCTTGCTTTCACTTCGCAAATCCATTTCTGTTGTCTGGGTGGAAGTGCTAGGTGAAGGGTAAGTATGCATGCCTTGGATCATTTGAGGTTTACCACTCTTCATGTCCACCCACTCCATCTTCAAAGCCTTCCAATCAGTGGTGACATTCCCCAATGTAATCAACCATTGGACACCCAAAATGATATTGGTGTCTAGTATGTCAACTACAAAAAAGTGATCCACCAAAGTGTAGGACCCCATAGTAACTGAAAGTGATGGTACATAGTGCATGCATTGCATTTTCCTATCTCCTAGGACCAAAATAGAGAATCCCTCAAAAGTATCAGTGGGGATTTCTCTCCTCTGCACAAGATGAGCATCAATAAAGTTATGGGTTGCCCCAATGTCAATCAGTATAGATACCCTCTGATTCATGACTAAACCTTGTACTCTTAAAGTCAAGTACTTAAGTACTCCTCTCAAAGATGCAAGAGTTCCCCCCATTGGAGCAAAGGCTCCATTCCCATCTCTAGATGGTGTTGGATCTCCCTCAACATTGTCAGTGTTGTGACCTCTTCTTGGTTCATCTTCTTCATCTTCCTCCTCAAGATCTGAGAAGACTTCTATGTAGTGTGCTTTCCCAGCAACACATCTATGTCTAGGTCCCCATGACTCTTGGCAGGTGAAACATAGTCTCTTCTTTCTCAGCTCCCTCCTGACTTCAATATCAAGAGGCTTCTTGAATGTGCTCTCCTTGGAAGGAGCAGCTTTCTCTTCCTTCCCTTTAGAAAGGTAAGGGGACTTGCTCTGAAAATTTGCCTTTTCTTTTCGCAAGACATCTTGGAGGTCCCTATCTCCCTCAATGGCATCATGAAAAGTGATGGGCTTGTTATATTTAACCAAGCCATGCAAAGGTTCATCCAAGCCATCGATGAACATCTACACCCTCCTTGTTGCAGACAGATCAAGAACCATAACAGATAATCTTAGAAACTTAGAGATATAAGTTTCTACATTCCCTGATTGCTTTAGCTTTGAAAGGCTCATGAAAGGTGCTTCTGGATCCTTTCTGTCAAACATCTCCACCAATCTTCTAGTGAATTCAGAATAGGCATTCACATTGGCATGGCCCAATGTATACAACTCATGGAACCACCAATTGTGTGCTTCACCTTCAAAGTGCAGTGCTGCAATCTTGATGGCTTCAATCTCAGAGACTTTGTTCAACTGAAAGTAGATATCCAGTTTTTCTACCCATGCCTTGGTAGAACTGGTGGATGACCCATCAAACTTGGGCAAAAATAATCTGCCCATAGAGTGATTTTTATCATGATTATGAAAGAACCCACCATCTCTATACTGATGCCTTGGTCTTCTTTTGTCCTTGAGGTGACAAAACTCTTGAAAACTCAAGTGGTCCTTGAATCTTTAATTCTGAGATTCATATTCCTCAAAGTAGTCTTCAAGGGATGCTTTCTCTTGTGGTCCTTCATTCTCCACAACCAAGAAGGTAGGCATAGTGGAGTGTTGTGGAGCTTATGGGGCTTGTGGCTGGTTCACTGGTTGATTAGTCCAGTGGTGAGATATGCCAGAGCTTTCCCCAGGATGAGACCTCCCAGGAGATTCCCTCATCCTGACCATTCTCATCTCTTTGATCTTTCTAGCAAGATCTTGCATGGCAACCAAAAGAGTTCTTGCAAACTCTTCTCCTTCTTTATCACTTACAGTTTCAGGGGCTTTACCCTTGTCTTGATCCTCAGTGGTGTAATCAAACTTCTTGTGGCTTCTATTATAATACCTCTTCTCCCTCTTAGTAAGAGGATAATCTTATTCTGAATGCAACATGGTTGTGGTTCTCCAAGGAAAGCACAGGCTGTGCCAAGAAAGGAGCTTTGATACCACTGTAATATCCCAAAATGGAAATGCACAGCAGTGCCTACTGAAATAACGCACTTCTGGGAAATCTATGCACATAAATGAGTTTGCAGCCCTTGGATCCCTTAGATCAGCAGATCTAGAGTCTATATCCAAAACGGGACCAAAAACAAATCAAACTAGGTGTGGTAAACAGATCTCCCACCACCTAGTCTAGCTGAAAAACACCCTACAAGAGGGGCTGCAGCTATGCACAACAAAATGATTCAGAAATAACGCAATTTTGGAAAGCATGAGTAGGAGGCCATCAAATAAGATCAAATTTTTAATATACAGCAGAAAATCAGATTTATAATGATGCTCTTACATTATACAGTAGAATACAGAAGACAAGAGAGAAGGAAATCTTCAGAAAAGAAGGCTGCAACATATGTATAAACTATAAAATGGCTTAATGGCATTATTTTATGGAGCTGCAATAGCTGAATGTTACACTTCAGATCTAGAGCAGATCTGTGTACAAAATATCAGATCCATTTCAAATCTGTACACTAGAAAGGCTCTATTACAAGATCCCCTTGGGGTTTTGATCAAATCATGCAATACAAAGAGTAGATCTGAGTTTTAAGTAGCAGATCTGCAATATTATTCAGAAATTTCTGAAGATGAATTTACATTAAAACAGATCAGATCTATATAGAACATGGATCAGCAAGCTAATCCATGGATCACCAAAGTGAGAGGCAAAGCCCAGCACTAAAGATCTCTCATCAAAAATGGGATCAAAACACCCTGCAAAACCTCTACTAAAAATAACGTAGTCCCTCAAGGAAAACTATGTTGTAGCTTGAATAACTGAGTTGGCTTGATGCCAAGATACAAATCTGAAGCTCAAACAACTAATGCACTCTTCCAGGAGGTTAAAAGACACACTCACTGAGAAGAGGCACTAGTACAAGCTAGATTTGAACAGATCTAGTGTTCCACTTGTTGTAGCCTACAAAAGCAACCAAAACCTCACTGGATTTGCATTGCAATTGGAAGTAGAGCTTGGAAAAATGCCTGATAGTGGATGAAACCAGCAATACTCCTCCAGGAATCCTCAATGGAAGAGGTGAAATCCCTGCATAGAAACTCCAAGTGCTAAGCAGTACAATTCTCCACTGAACAGCAGAGAATGGTATTTGTCTAAATAGACAAGATACTCAAAAATATAGACAATCAACAACCTTCTCTTGCTTCCTTCCCCTTCCTTTTATAAGATGAAAGCCTTGACAAACCCTAAACCACCTTGATGAGTTAGCTCCTTTCACATGAGGGGCCTCCTTCTAGAACTGCGTTGTACCTTCATGAGGTACATTGTATCTAGACAGTGTTGTAGATTTGGTCAAGGTTGACCCAGTCTCATAGCTCAAACCCCTTTCACACCTGCAAGTGATTTGTTTACATGGCCCAGATTTATCCTTGTTCATATGGGAATTGATTTATTCATTATTTTTAGGAGTTTTACATGTCCTCCTTTATTCAATTATCTATGCAACAGAAAATGAAACAAAAATGTCTATTCCTCTTAGCTCAGGCTAAGTAGGAATATTACAGTCCTCCCCTCCAAAATGTTGCTTGTACTCAAGCAACTGATAGGGTGAGTGCTGTAGTACTTCCCCTTCTCCATTGCTGACACCATCAAGGATCAATTCCTCCTCATTAGCCAAGTGTTCACCAAGCCAACACATCATGAATTGTTCCTCCAAGGTTATCATAAGATGTGCATAGTCCATCCCACAAGGAGTGAAAAATTCAACAGAAATAAACATGGCTAGAGTAATGCCTTCTCTAAAACATGTAGCATGAGGTACATTAAGAAGTTCCATCCCATGTGGTATATACAAACTGCCCATCCTCCCTCCATACAATCCCATAAATAGTACAACTATGTCATCCAAGTATGGAAGCAAAACTACATATATGCAAACAGAAATTTGAGCTTGAGAAGGTGGGTCAAAGTCCCATATGTGATGCCAGCGCAGTGCATCTCCTACCTGCATCAGATCAAGGTGTGTAAAGTGGCATTCCCACCACACATTTTCTTCATGAGTTATCTTATCATAGCTGAAGATGTCAGATATGTTTGGTGCCTTTGGGAAGCACCCATCATGAAAATGAACCTCCCTTTGCACAACAAGGGAGTGACCAAGTTCAGAATTCCTATTGGCCCTCCAAAAGCCATGATATCCACATGATCTCTCACTTCCTTTAGGGGTCATAACCTGCAAAAACATGGTAAAAGAATGTGATAGATCAGAAAATAAAACTTGCTTTGCATGATCATATCCTTTACCATCATAGTCCCTCATACACATGGAGTTGTGCATGGGCATTTCCCTCCTCTCAAAAGAAGAAAGAACTGTCTGAAATGACTCTTGCAAAGAATCCATTGGTTGTCCCAATTCCTCATACCTAATGCACTCTTGAAAGTGCTGATGTAAATCCTCTCTCATCCCTTCCCAATCAAAGCTCCTCATGATCAGGGTGTAGATCTTCATGGACTGCATATGGCTAAGAAAGAATTCTTTGTGTGCCCCTTGTAGTATCTTCTACTTGAGCTTGGAAGCTCTAGACAGGAAGATCCTACCATGAAATTAGATTACTACTCCTTAGACTAAGTAGCCCTCTTCTTGCTACAGGTCATCTAGTATCATACCAGTGTGGAGATCTTTGGAATACTCTACAAGTAGCTGAGATTTCTAGTACAAATCCACACTGCTCAAAAAAGACAGCGTTGATGATACCTCCATGGGAGTGTCTATCATGTTTTTTATCTCTTCTCTGACATTTCTCGTGCCAAAGATGTGTTTTTTAAGGTTGATCCTCCCATCCTCCTCCTCCCACAGCTCAGATCTATAAATGAGAGGGGGTGATAGTGGTGAAGGAAGAAGATCCCACTTACTCTTGAGTTGTCCCAAGCCTCCCAGCGTTGTAGCTTGGTATTCCATTACCCCAATCCCTCTTGGATCTAAGTTTGGAGCAGCACTTTGTGAGGCCTCCCCCATAATATCTGAATCTGGTGGCCTCCCAGGTGGTTTTCCACTAAATAGGAATGTCCCATGCAGAATGCTCATGAACATCAGAGAAGGGACTATGAGATCCTTGCTTCCAATTCACAAATCCATCTATGTTGTTTGGGTGGAAGTGCTAGGTGAAGGGTAAGTATGCATGCCTTGGATCATTTGAGGTTTACCACTCTTCATGTCCACCCACTCCATCTTCAAAGCCTTCCAATCAGTGGTGACTTTCCCCAATGTAATCAACCATTGGACACCCAGAATTATATTGGTGTCTGGTATGTCAACTACAAAAAAGTGATCCACCAAAGTGTAGGACCCCATAGTAACTGAAACTGATGGTACATAGTGCATGCATTGCATTTTCCTATCTTCTGGGACCAAAACAGAGAATCCCTCAAAATTATCAGTGGGGATTTCTCTCCTCTGCACAAGATGAGCATCAATAAAGTTATGGTTTGCCCCACTGTCAATCAGTACAGATACCCTCTGATTCATGACTGAACCTTGTACTCTTAAAGTCAAGTATCGAGGTACTCCTCTCAAAGATGTAGGAGTTCCTCCCATTGGAGCAAAGGCTCCATTCCCATCTCCAGATGGTGTTGTATCTCCCTCAACATTGTCAGCGTTGTGACCTCTTCTTGGTTCATCATCTTCATCTTCCTCCTCAAGATCTGAGAAGACTTCTATGTAGTGTGCTTTGCCAGCAGCACATCTATGTCTAGGTGCCCATGACTCTTGGTAGTTGAAACATAGTCTCTTCTTTCTCAGCTCCCTCCTGACTTCAATACCAAGAGGCTTCGTGAATGTGCTCTCCTTGGAAGGAGCAGATTTCTCTTCCTTCCCTTTAGAAAGGTAAGGGGCCTTGCTCTGAAAAGATGCCTTTGCTTTTGGCAAGGCATCTTGGAGGTCCCTAGCCCTCTCAATGGGAGCATGCAAAGTGATGGTCTTGGTATATTTAACCAACCCATGCAAAGGTTCATCCAAGCCATCGATGAACATCTACACCCTCCTTGCTGCAGACAGATCAGGAACCATAACAGATAATCTTAGAAACTCAAAGATATAAGTTTCTACATTCCCTGATTGCTTTAGCTTTGCAAGGCTCATGAAAGGTGCTTCTGGATCCTTTCTGTCAAACCTCTCCACCAGTCTTCTAGTGAATTCAGAATAGGCAGTCACATTGGCATGGCCCAATAAAGACAACCCATGGAACCACCAATTGTGTGCTTCACCTTCAAAGTGCAGTGCTGCAATCTTGTTGGCTTCAATCTCAGGACTTTGTTCAACTAAAAGTAGATATCCAGCTTTTCTACCCATGCCTTGGTAGAACTGGTGGATGACCCATCAAACTTGGGCAAAAATAATCTTCCCATAGAGTGATGTTTATCATGATTATGAAAGAACCCACCATCTCTATACTGATGCCTTGGTCTTCTTTAGTCCTTGAGGTGAAAAAACTCTTGAAAACTCAAGTGGTCCTTGAATCTCTAATTCTAAGATTCATATTCCTCAAATTAGTCTTCAAGGGATGCTTGCTATTGTGGTCCTTCATTCTCCATAGCCAAGAAGGTAGGCATAGTGGAGCATTGTGGAGCTTGTGGGGCTTGTGGCTGGTTCACTAGTTGACCAGTCTAGTGGTGAGATATGCCAGAGCTTTCCCCAGGATGAGACCTCCCAGGAGATTCCCTCATCTTTTCCATTCTCATATCTTTGATCTCTCTAGCAATATATTGCATGGCAACCAAAAGAGTTCTTGCAAACTCTTCTCCTTCTTTATCACTTATAGTTTCAGGGGCTTTACCCTTGTCTTGATCCTCAGTGATGTAATCAAACTTCTTGTGGCTTATGTTATGATACCTCTCCTCCCTCTCGGTAATAGGATCATCTTCTTCTGAATGCAACATGGTTGTGGTTCTCCAAGGAAAGCACAGGTTGTGCCAAGAAAGGAGCTCTGATACCACTGTAATATCCCAAAATGGGAATGCACAGCAGTGCCTACTGAAATAACACACTTCTAGGAAATATATGCACATAAATGATTTTTTAGCCCTTGGATCCCTTAGATCAATAGATCTTGATTCTATATTTAAAAGGGGAGCAAAAAAAATCAAACTAGGTGTGGTAAACAGATCTCCCACCATCTAGTCTAGCTGAAAAACACCCTACAAGAGGGGCTGCAGCTATGCACAACAAACTGCTTCAAAAATAATGCAATCTTGGAAAGCATGAGCAGGAGGCCATCAAATAAGATCAAATTTCAAAGATACGACATCAAATCAGATTTATAATGATGCTCTTACATTATACAGTAGAATACAGAAGACAAGAGAGAAGGAAATCTTCAGAAAAGAAGGCTGCAACATATGTATAAACTGTAAAATAGCTTAACAGCGTTATTTTATGGAGTTGCAGCAGCTGAATGTTACACTTCAGATCTATAGCAGATTTGTGTACAAAATATTAGATCCATTTCAGATATGTACACTATAAAGTCTCTATTACAAGATCCCCTTGGGGTTTTGATCAAATCATGCAATACAAAGAGTAGATCTGAGTTTTAAGTAGCAGATCTGCAATATTATTCAGAAATTTTTGAAGATTAATTTAAATTAAAGCAGATCAAATCTATATAGAACATGGATCATCAAGCTAATCCATGGATCACCAAAGTGAGAGGCAAAGCCCAGCACCAGAGATCTCTCATCAAAAATGGGATCAAAACACCCTGCAAAACCTTTACTGAAAATAATGCAATCCCTTAAGGGAAAATTTGTTGTAGCTTGAATAACTGAGTTGGCCTGATGCCAAGATACAAATATGAAGCTCAAAAAACTAATGCACTCTTCTAGGAGGTTAAAAGACACACTCACTGAGAAGAGGCACCAGTACAAGCTAGATCTGAACAGATCTAGTGTTCCACCTGTTGTAGCCTACAAAAGCAACCAAACCCTCACTGGATCTGCGTTGTAGTTGGAAGTAGAGCTTGGAAAAATTCTTGATAGTGGATGAAACTAGCAATATTCCTCCAATAATCCTCAATGGAAGAGGTGAAATCCCTGCATAGGAACTCCAAGTGCTAAGCAGCACAATTCTCCACCAAACAGCATAGAATGGTATTTGTCTAAACAGACAAGATACTCAGAAATATAGACAATCAACAACCTTCTCTTGCTTCCTTCCCCTTCCTTTTATAAGATGAAAGCCTTGACAAACCCTAAACCACCTTAATGAGTTAGCTCCTTTCACATGAGGGGCCTCCTTCTAGAACTGTATTGTCCCTTCATGAGGTACATTGTATCTAGAAAACGCCATAGATTTGGTCAAGGTTGACCCAATCTCATAGTTCAAACCCCTTTCACACCTGCAAGTGATTTGTTTACATGGCCCAGATTTATCCTTGTTCATATGGGCATTGATTTATTCATTCTTTTTAGGAGTTTTACATGTCCTCCTTTATTCATTTATTCATGCAACAGAAAATGAAACAAAAATGTATATTCCTCTTAGCTCAGGCTAAGTAGGAATATTACAACTGACCAAGTTCAGCAGAAATTTCCTCATCTCATGGTGATACTCCACGCAATGGGGAACATTTCTTCCTAAAGGGGGGAGGAATGATCCAGGTGGATATTTGTGGCCACCCACCTATTCCACTTGGACCCCAACCATTTTTTCTTTCGGTTTTTCAGTTTCCTTAATTGTAGCACAATTTACTATTTTGGACAGATTTTGGGGTCCTGAACTTCCAGAGTCATTTTGAGGCCCTAAACAACATTTTTTGGGCATGAAACCTTTGGGAAATTTAATTCTACTAAATTTTTTATTAACTGTTAGAATTTTTAGTCCTCGAATAGATATTTCTAACGATGTATCAATTGCATCAAACAGAGATAGTATGCCAAAGTTACAACCCCAGGAAATTGATGTACCAATTTACCTCGACGGGGCCCATAGTCTGGCATTTCATCTCCTAGGGTTAATTTTTTGGATTTTTGGGTTTTTCCATTGTTTCTCAATAATATATGGGCCTTTGAGCCTCATTGTAATATAGATTTCAAAGGCCTATAGCTGCCACATCTCTTCTCAAAGATAAACTAGCAGTGCCCTAGCTAGTTTATTTCCATTGTCTGTAACCAAATTTTAGTTCTTTGATATTAATGAAATTAAGTATTATTTCCACTGCATCTTTGTATTTATGGTTATATCTGTATTTTGTTTCATTCCTGCATAAATTTGGATCATCTCTCTCTCTCCTTCAAGATTTTGAGTTCCCTTATTGGCCAAATTTCTCTCTCATGTGGGCCCCATGTACCACTAGAGCTGCAATTTCCATTTTTCCCCTAAGTCCCAATTTCGAAATTTCATCCACTTCCAAAACTTGTCTCTAATGCAGAAAGAAAAAAAATGGGGATATTACAGCCCTCCCCATCAAAAAAAAAATTTCCTCAAGAAATTCTTAAACATGCACCCCCTTAGACTACTGATCACCACTATCACCACTAGTAATATCGGGGTCCCAAATTTGCCACTGAATAATCCACGATCTCTACCCTGTTTGGTCATGAAGGAATCCCTTGATACCCAGATCCCACACCATCCTAATCATTGTGAAGCACCCCTCGCTCCACTCACTTTCCAGCAAGGTATAAGCACCAGAATCTCTCTACATACTATCAATAAGTAGAGAATCATGATAATGTAGGATTCTGCCTAATTCCCCATAAGAATTCCCTACCAATTTTTCCACCTCTTGCACTCCAAGGGTAAAATCCTGAAGATACAACCCAATCCCCATGGGGATGAAGTCTCTCTCACATGGGATTTCCTTGATATCCTTCTATGACCAACCTGCCATGTTGATGAATTCCCCCATGCTATCATCGAGTCACAAAATCACAATGGAAAAATGAGTGATCTTCCCTTGTATAAATCAGCTCATCCCCAAGGATAGTTGTATTTCCAAGTCCTATGATGCCTGGATCCCATGTTATTCTAAAAAGGGTGCCACCATGTTGTCGTTGTGAAAATATGACCATGATGGTTTGTCCATCATGGACTTGTTGAATCCTCCTTCCCTGGTACCTGATGGAAAAATATCTATAGAGCCCCAACACATTTGGCCTAGGCATCTCCATGATGTCACGATCTACCCATCTAACACTCACCCTAATCTATAGAAACAACAAGAAAAACCATCATTTCTATTATCCTCCTGTATTCTACAGATTTCACTAGATGATTGTGGATGTTCTACAAGCACCTAAAGATAGCATCATTTTCCCATCAGCTATCTTTAGAAGCCTCATTGCCTTAATCATCCTAAAAATGGACTATTTCTCACTAAGCCTTCCTATCTTTGTGCCTTCTCAAATGTTCACCCTGCTTCACTAAAAATAAAACTTTATTTTTGGCCTATTTGACTCATTTATCATTTAATTAACACCCTCATTTCATCTCCCTTATTCTCCTTTCAAAAACCCTGAACCCCCCCCCCAATTCATCACTTTCTCCTAAAAACCCTTAAGACTATGTAAAAATCCCTTTTACATTGTTTTATCCTAAATTTTCTAACCTATTGAAACCCTTAAAAAGGCTCATAAAACCCTGTTTTTTATACAAAAAACCCACCTTTTGTATAAAAAGGCCTTAAGCCCCAGCACCTTCACTCCCATGTGACCCCGATCTTCCGCTTACCCATTAGCCCCTCTCCCTATTAAAAACACCTCCGCCTTTTCATTTCATTTTAACCCTGTAATCCTTATAAAAGGCACCCAAACCCTTGAAATATTAAAGCGGGCCCATTTTTTTCCTTCGCTGCGCTTCATCCTTTCCCGACCAATTTGTCGGGTAGCACGGAGTTCATTCCATGTGGAGTTTTGTTTATACACCTTCCTCCTTCCTCCTTTTCTCGCGCCCATTCAAATTTCTACCATTTCCTCGCTCTTGCGTTGTTTTCTCCTCTGCAAACACCTTCCGATAAGACAAAAAAAACTAGAAACACAATTTAACGTCCATCCTGCAGATTTTAAATTAATTTTTGTTATTTTTTGCAGGTTTAAAGGTGGCCAAATGCTCAGAGTGACATTGAAATGATGAAAAGCCTCTGGATGACAAACCAGAGGCGAAAAACATATTAAAAAGGCCGAGGATCTACACCAAGAATTAGCCCATCGATGTATCATGATCATCAGTGGGTTATAAACCCTTTTTCCATGAAGAAAATCCTGCCAGCAAACAAATAACAGATACTGTCAGACAAGGAATGAAGAAATAAAGAACAGGAATCTTAAAGGGCTAATTGCAGATTAAAAGAACAAAACAAAATATTAGCCCCTTTAAAAAAGAAACAGTGATTTAAGATAAAATTCAAAGGCTTAAAGATGAAGAATAGATGGAAAAAATATTCGGAAAGCAGAACAGAGGATTAAGGACAGTGATGCATAATATCAAAGCAAATCAATTTTAAAGGCCTAATACAGAAGATTGATGAATAAAACAAGGAAGATTACCCAAAGACAGCTTCGAAATACCCAACAAGGGAGAAATTACTTCTCCAAAGACAAATTTTCCACCTACCAACATTATTTATTTCCATAAAGGCTTCAAACAGTTATTACTTAGTCAGAGATATTTTGAAGCAGCTCAACAGTTATTACAAAGTTATTACTAGGCCTTAAAAGTCAAATATTTCAGCATAATAAACTTATAAATTAAGACAGAAGTTATTATTCAGAGTAAACTCTTTCACATATTTTTTCCTTGGGCCTTGCATGGTCTCAAAGGTAAAAGATCATTAACTCTACAATAAATAACATTTATACATCCTAGCATATCAGCACCTCCTCATTTTGCATATAAATATTGCATATGAGCCTCATTGTAACTGTTGGTTACATGATCGTTTTTGGACTGATTTCTACTGCTGAGCTAATTGAAGAATGCTAGACTGAATTGAAGAAAACTCTGAGTTTCATAGAGCTATTGTACCTGGAGTATTGTAACTGGTTTGATCATCAATAATATAAGCATGTTCACTGGATCCTTGAGCTATATCAATGGTGAAGTTTTCCTAATTTTTATTGTTTCTTCTATGTTTTCCATTATGTTCATTTTTCTCTGATAAAGAAGCAGAAGTTTTAGATTAGGATTTGTTGTTTTAGCACCCTATTTATGTCTGTGTTCTTTATATTTATGTCTTTCTTCTGCATAGGTTTGATTAGAATATTATTAATTTCCTTCTAGTTATATCTTAGCTTGTTTTCTTGGGAATGATTCAATAGAGTGAAACCAAAGAAATTATGGTGAACCCGTGTTCCTTTGAGTAAGACTTGAGAGATTGTTTTTTAGGATCTTTCTTTAAAGTATACTTATTAGAGTCTGAACCAGTGAGGTTTAAGGTATGCCCTGCCCTCTGGACTGTCTTGAAATGTTGCTTTGAAGAGTCTTTTAGGAGTTTTCAAAAGCAGATTAGATTATTTATGTTTGATCTTAGACCACTTTTATTGTTATCTTATATGTTTTCTTTGTCGAAAGGTAGTTCTTGAATTACTAGATTGTTGTCTTAAAATTTTGCTTATTAAAGTTTGTCTAAAGAGGATTATGGTTTATCTTGCCCTTTGACTTGCTCCAAACAGTTACTTTGAAGATTCTTAACTGACTATAGCTTTGTTGTCTTCACAACTTCTTATTGTTTCATATCACAACCAAATCTAAAGAATCCATTTGATATAGTTAGCTTGCCCTATGAAAGCCCTTGTAAAGTTGATGAAAAATTAAATCCTTTTATGACTCCATTGCCCAATGAATTTATGTCTTCTCATAGTCTATTTGTTCAGCTGAAACATTATCTCAATCAGTCACACCATTAATCCTTCAATCTATCATTTAATCCAACCAAAACAAACAAGTTCCAAGAACTTCATAACTAGCCTAAAATCTTAAACAAAGAGCACAAAGATAAATCAAGTCAAAAACACCTTAAATAGAGAGATCCCTCTCTGAATCCAGGAAGGCTAGGTCCTAGGATTCCAATGCAGTTCTGATGTGGCCCCTACAGTGTTTGTTCTTGCCAATCTAGAAAATCACAGGGAGCCAGCATAGTGGCAACCATACTGGGGAATATTGAGTAATAAACATTTCAGATTCACTCAAAACTCAGAAAACCTCATTAGTTTAAAATAAATCAAGTGTCAGTCAAGATTGGTTTCTGATTTTTTATGGTGGACAACAACCAGTCCTATAAGATAAGTAAAAATCCTCCACCTGGTGACTCCACTAATTCTCATAACTCCACTGGGAAACTTACCCTATCATCAAAACATCTAACAATACCCAGTCAAGAATACTTGTGGATTAAGTATCTCTTTTACAGTTTGGTTTTTGTCTTAAGACTATTATACCTATAAGAAACCATTCTGACCTGTTGGGTCCAAAATCCTGGCTTCTAGAAGAATCCATACTAGATCCCATCCTGACCCAAATCCTCCTGCAATAGTTGATAATCCTGAAAGCATTCTTAGGAAATCTCCTACATCTAAGAATCCAAATATTCTCAGACCCATCTTAAGCGCAAGTTCAGTTCCTGAAAACCTTATAAATTTGCAAAATACCCAATTTGACTTACCTCATATAAGAATCCTATATAAAACCAAGTCGCAAAGTGGTATAGACCATATAAACCTTGATCTTGAAGACTCACAAAAAAGTAGTAGCAAGGAATCCTCTCCTTCCACTCCTCCAAATCTCCATTTTCTCCATAAATTTGGCTTCTCTCATCCAAGATCTGCTCAACATCACTTAGCTAGTCCAAATACTTTAGACACACCCATACATACACCCACTGTTCAAACCACTCCATTGCATTACCTTCCTCCACTGTTTCCACAAGTCCATATCATGGCAACATGGTATGTTCCCTTATTCCTTCCTTTACCTTTAGTTGTTCTACCACCAGACTATCAGTCCAAGATTCCATTATATGATGCTAGATTCAATAGTGTTTATAATGCACTCCCTCCACAAATGAAATCACCACAAGGCTTAGCCTTAATAAAGTTTCCTGAAGGATTTGACAGAGACATGTGTTATCAATTAAGGGAGAGAGAACCCCTCACATTAGAAGACATGCAGAAAGGGGCAGTAAATGTAGAAGCTAACCTTAATGCCAGAAGAGCTAGATTGAAAGAAGATAAGAAGGTTACCTACAAATATGAAGCTAGACCCTCCACATCAATTTCAAAAATTGATAGTCTGGTAAGAACCATGGAAAGGATGATGGAGAGAATAAACATGAATGAGAGAGCTTATCCTAAAGAGAACCAAATAGCTCCTCAAAATAAAAATCAAAATCAGAACCAATACTTTAGAAGGAATCCCCCTCAGATAAGACAAAGAGGACCTGATCAACAAGTCAGACCCCCTTTCCAAAAAAACTATGCTGATGAAGATGAGGGAGTGATTGAAGAAACAGAGGGAGATCACATAAAATTATTGGGAGTAAACAATGAGGATACTGTTTTCCTCACTGAAGAAGAACAAGGCATATATACACCCTATGATGAAGAAAGCCTAGAATCTGAACATTACAAACAAGGCTTTGAAAATGCTATAATGGAAGTACACAAACAATATGACCTTAGGAGTAAAAAGAGTCAAGACACTCCCAAAAATAAAACCTTTGAAATTTCTGCTAGGAACAACGCTGAAAACATTCCTAAAAAGATAGCAGAAAAAAAATAAAACAATGGCTGAAAGTTCTGATAAAAACAAAGGAAAAAACACCCAAAATTATGACAGACCTAGTGGTGACCAAAGTAGCACTAGAAACTCATCTAATGCTCCTAAAAAAACTATTTTAACTGTTGTTCATAATAAATACCAGCAAGTTGATTTTGCTGAGAAAATAGTGACTAAGAAGGCTGATTTAAACATATTAAAAACTCAGATACCTTTCAGTATAGAGAGTGAAATTGTTAAAATCAAGATCCCTATTCCTCTTACTGAATTAGTCACCCAAGATGTATATAAAACCCAACTTTTGAGAGTTATATAAAATCAGGATCCCTGATCCTCTTACTAAATTAGTCACCTAAGATGTATGTAAAACCCAAATTTTGAGAGATTTTGAGAATATACTGCCAAACATCCAAGATCACAAGCTTATAGAGATGATGTTTTTGACCATTTGAAAACATTCACAGAATATGAGCTTAACTTTGTCCCTAGAAACCAAAACATTCTTGCCAATGGTTTGGCCTTTGCTGCTAGTTCATGTCAAAAACCTTATGAGAGAAAACAATACATAGTCCAAGTTAAATATAGAACAGCAATCCCTAATAATATCAAATAGTGGCAAGTCTTTGAAGGAGATAAACAGATAGAGGATTTCCTACAGTCCAGAAATGGGTTTCAAATGTCCAATTTAGACTCAGAGTATGAAGAAGACTATCCCACTGAGGAAAAAATTTATGAAGAAGAAACTCCTAACATTGTTGATATAAATCTGTTAACTAAAGAACACCCACTGAAAACAAAACTGAGCACTAATTTAGGACAAGAAGATTTTGAAGTGTTACAGTCTCACATTGATAACTTGCCAAAGGGACTGGTGCCTTTAGAAGAATTGTTTGACTTCAATGATGTTGCTAAAAAGCCAAAAATGGAACCTACTGAAACTGAAGTAGAATGCAATATAGGCAGTAAAGACAAGCCCAAAATGATCAAATTATCCAAAACACTGCCAGCTCATATAAAACTGAAATATATTGAGATTTTCAGAGAATTTTCTGGTGTTTTTTCTTGGAGTTATGAGGACTTAAAATCATATGATACAGAGATAATCTAGCATAAGATACCCCTCAAAGGAAACCATAAGCCTTTTAGACAAAATTGTGTAGAATAAACCATATGCAATTACCCCTAGTTGAGAAAGAAATCAAGAAAATGTATCATGTTGGAATCATAGTCCCAGTGAGATACTCAGACTGGGTATCCAATCTTGTATCTATGAGGAAGAAAACAGGAGAAATAAGGCTTTGTATATACTTTAGAAACTTAAACAAAGCCTCTTTAAATGACAACTACCCCTTGCCCAAAATGGATCATATTTTACAAAGGGTGGTAGGTTCTAAAATAATTTCTTTGCTAGATGGCTTTTCAGGATATAACCAAGTGCCGGTACATCCTGATGATCAACTGAAAACAACTTTCACTACACCTTGGGGCACTTTCATGTATGTGAAAATTCCCTTTGGTTTAATGAATGTTGGTGCCGCATTCCAAAGAGCCATGGATATTGATTTTTCAGAAGAGATAGGCTTCTTCATTGTGATATATTTAGATGACATCATTGTATATTCCAAAACAGATGAAGAGCACCTTTCTCACTTAAGAAGAGTCTTTGAGAAATGCAGAAAGTATGGTCTATCCTTAAACCCCAAGAAAACTTTATTTGGCCTCCAAGAAGGTAAAATTCTAAGCCATATTATATCTGAATAGGGAATAAAGATAGACCCAAAAAGGATTGAAGGCATATTGAAAATCAACCATCCTAGAAACATCAAAGAGTTGTAATATTTCATTGGAAAGATTAATTTCTTAAGAAGGTTCATACCAAACTTAGCTGAACTCCTTAGAAACATAACAAACATGCTAAAAAGGGAAACAGAAGTTAAATGGACCATTGAAGAAAAGCAATCCTTTGAACTGGTTAAACAAGCACTCACTCAAACACCAGTTCTCATTAGCCCTGATTTCAAAAAGATTTCTTCATTTTCTCCTTTGCATTAGAACATGCAGTTGTTGTTGTCCTACGACAGAAAAAAATAAAAGGATAAGAGCAGCCCATTGCATTTTTCAGCAAGGATTTAAGAGATACTCCCCTTAAATACAACATAATGGAAAAATAGGCATTTTCCTTGATCAAAGCCTTGAAAGACTTCAGAGTTTACATTTTACACTCACACATCATTGCATTTGTCCCACACACAGTTGTCAAAGACATTTTAACTCAAGATCCTGATGGAAAAAGAGAAAAGTGGATTGTTGTTATATTAGAATATGATTTGGAAATTAGGCCCACTAAATTGATAAAGGGACAAGGACTTGCAAAACTTATGGCTGAATCAAACCTCAAAGCCTTAGACATGAACATGATTGATGTTTTAGAAGAACAAGAAGAATGCACAGCCCCTCCTATTGAAAAAGTGTTGTTGAATTCACTTTGGTATGCTGAAATTTTGTATGTGCTCTTCTATATTAATGTTCCTCTTGGTTTATCTAAGACAAAGGCAACATTTCTAAAGTTAAAAGCTGTGAATTACTGCATTATTGATAAATGGTTATATTGGAAAAATTTTAGTGGTCTATTACTGAAATGTTTGCCTGAGAGTGATGCAGAGAAGATAAAATATGAGTTTCATGAAGGGGAATGTGGAGGCCACCTCTATTGGAAGAAAACTGTAAAAAAAATCCTCAGAACTGGTTACTATTGACCCACCCTCTTCCAAGATATTCATAAATTGGTAGTTGCCTTCCATGTAATATTCCAAAATTTGCATACAAGCAAATTGGAATATTAGATTTTGTTGCCTTCACCTAGGAGAGGAATAAATGGGTAAGGAGGCCCATGAACAATAAAAATATGAATAATTTCCACCTTAATAAGGAAGGGGATCACCTTAGGAGCTGTATTTTACACTTTCAGGTGTGAACAAGGGCAAAATAGATGTGGACATAGTCAAGTTTGACTAAGTCAACATGAATTCTTGAGGAGGAAGAAATCACCCAAGTAAACTAGCTCAATGTGAACAAGGATCAGCTAGACACACATAAGAATAGATGGATTGAAGACCCCTTAGTGTGAAAGGAGGCATTACAATTGCACTAGTTCTAGTTGACCAAGTCAACAACGCTGCTAGAAGAGGAGGGAAGCCAACAAGGACAGCGCAGTTTTGAAGGAGGAAGCTTTACTAAGAAGTCACCTCAACAATGTGTGGGGTCCAGGGTGAGGAAGCTCACCAAAGATAAAAAGGATGGAATAGCATCAAGGAGATCATTTTTTCAGTATTCAGCTATCTTTGGTCTTTTGACTACTTGCATGCTTCAGTTGTTTAGTTGTAGTTGCAGCACTGCTTAGTACAAGGAATTCCCAGGTGGGAATTTCATCCTTTATTTGGATCAGCTTGCTTAAGGGATCAAAGGGAAGGATATGAGCTTCCATTTCATTATTTGGCTTAGGGCCTATCAGTCACATTCATCTGCAGTGCAGTTCCCTTCAGAAACTGCGTCATTTATGCAAGGGCAGCAGTAGCAGGGTTGCACACTTAGATTTTGTGCTAGTCTTTGAGGAGGAGGTGTTTATTTCCCTCCAGAAAATCTAATAAAGAGGGCCTAGGGCCATTTTCTATATTATTCAGCTATTGTATGTCATATTCAGCCATGATTAATACAGAGTTGCAGAAAACTATGTTATTTTCTGCAGTACTGCCTTTCATACATGTATAATGCCGGAAGCTCTTGCTGGGTGTCTTGTTTCTGATGTAAAAGAGGTTAAACCTCCATTTCTTTGATACATGATTAATATAAACCTCTTATTACTATTATTTCATAGTTTTCTATAGAAACCCTCATGGAAATTACGCTCTCATAGTCTTCAGAAATTCTACAGTAAAAAGTCATGGGATCAGGGTGTTTTTGAGCTATCTCTAGCTGGGGAGATATGTTTAACTTAGCTAGAATGATTTGTTTAAGCTAAAATTTGATATGGAAGTTGTATAATATATAAACCATGGGATCCAAGTTCCATTTCCCATAGTTATTATGTTATTTTCTGAAAGTGATGTTTTTATGGTCCAAAATGCTGCATTTCCTCATTCTGGGAGAGAATAGTGAGGCAGATTTCTGCTACTGGTCATCCATTGGCTGGTTAAATGTTCCTTGTAAATATTATGAACTGATATACATTGTTATGTCCAAGATTCTATAAAGCCCTAACTTTAGAATATGTTTAGATATTCGATTTGCTGCAGAAAAGCCCTATTTTGTGATATTACAGTGGTATCGGAGCTGCCATCTTGGCTCAGCCTGTGGATTTCAGATCCAATCATAAAATAAGGAGAAGAGGATAAGCTTCTCATATAAGAGAGAATTTGTGTAGAAGAAACCAAGACATGACTCCATTACTTCAAGGAATGACAGAAGAGGAGATCTCCCTGCTTCTTTTCCAAACCCTGGGAGGTATTGAAGAAGATCTCAAAGAGATGGAAGGCAAGGAATGTAGAAGAATTCTAAGAGGTTTTGAAGCAAGCCCTAGCTTTTCACATGATGGGTGGGAGAATTTAGCCACACATGCAGATCCACAGCACAATCCATTGCCCACATTGACTGCAAGAAGGATGGAGGAAGAAGGTGCACCAAGGGAGGAGACCTTGAGTGAATACCTTCAGGAGTATGAATCTCAGTCATGGAGATTCAAAGAAAACTTTTACTTCCAAGGGTTTTGCAAACTCAAGGAGGCAATATCCCCATTTCTTGAAAATCCCTCTTCTATTTGTGAAGATAAGGAGTCCTTTCCTTCAAGGGATGACCGAGATCAAGGGTCTCTCATTGAGGATGAGACACTCTTATGCATGGAAGAAGAGGAGGAGGATCAGCATCAAGGGATGATAAGCATTCACCCTTACCTATTTCTGAAGGTTTCTGCACATAAGGAGGAGTCCTCTTCTCCATTGGAGGATACTTGTACTAGAGCTGTCACAGCCATGGGGGACCAACCCTCATCATCTTCAATTGGAGTAGCCATTACATTGGAGGGAGGAGCCCTTGTAGCACTATAAGTGATTCCCGCATCTCACCAAGGTATGGGAAGATTTCCACTTTTATTTACTACAGAAAATGCTTCTAAAAGTGGTGGAAATTTGTCTTCATATGACCTAGGATCAAACATTATTGCCGAGGTAGAGCAGCAAGATTGCACTGCACTATGCAAGCTTGAATGGTTCAAGGAGCAAATGAACCATCATTCTCATGGACCCCTGTTGATTTTCACACAACCCTTGAGGTTGGAGTGTGATCTTTTGGAGGGAGTCATGAACTTTGAGATGGAGTATGAGGCAGCAACTATATCATGGGAGAGGCTATCAGCGCTGTCAAACAATAGCAGTGAGGGGGCTTTGCCTTTATCACCTTTGGATCTTGATGGATTAAATATGGCTATGGACATGAGATCTTCTCTAAGATATCTCCAAGAAAATGGATTTCAACACTTCATGGCATGCAGAGAAGAGGAACTGGTTGTGGAGGATGATAGCCCACATGGGAAGAATGCCAAGGTGAAGAATGACAAGAGGAATCCACATGGGGTTGAGTGGATGTGGGGGAGGAGAAAGAGGCTGGTGAGCCACCTGCAAATTTATGATACAGGGCAGAAAGAGGCAAAGCTGCATTGGCTACTCTTGAGAGAGTTTGGCCATCATGAGACATATCCTTTTTCCAAGGGTATGTGGATGGAAGGGACTTGGCAGGGTACCTGCATCATGGAGAACCGAGGAGTGTGGATGCATTATGATGATAGGGTCATTATGTTTTCACCACATGAGTTCTATGATGGAGGTATGATGAGGCAGCAAAGACATTTGTTGCTTTGGAGGATTGGGAGAGAGTAGGGGCAGATTTGCTCTCACACTTGGCATGATGTTGCAGGAGTAGGGGATGTAGAAATTATATAACTAATACATTATATATCCAAGATTCTCCTGATCGCACACTATTTTAACTTCATGCACAATACAGAATCTATTCCACTATTGATCATCACATGCGGAAATTAAATAAATTGCAAAGCACACATGAAACCATAAAAATTCACACATATGAACACATTGTTTTAACGGGAAAGCCTGAAGCTAAAAACCCCAACTATCTATATATAATATATGTCATAGAGATCATGTAAAAATCCTCATACAAAGCTAATCATATCAAGCTCTCAGTACAATACAATCGCTACACACTAATCAGGCCCTGATCTGGCAAATCCATGCACCGATCTCTACCACCTGTTAGCCTGCCTCTACTGTGCAATCCCTGTTGAAGAATGGCTCTAAATAAATTCAAATCCACCTGGCTTCCACTGCACAATCCTCATTGGCATCTCTACTGAGTGTTGGATGCAATCAATGCATCACTATAGTCACCTACCTCTCCACTGGTCTCCACTCAAAATATCCATGCACTGTAGTTAATTGATGTATTCTTCAGTTGATTAATGAGTTAATATTTAGTGAATTAATTATTAATTAATTCACACCACTCTCACTAGTGTATCAATCAGTTAGACTAGATACAACTAGCTCAACTGTGTCTAACTGAGTTAAACTGAACACAACTCCACCAACTACTTCTACAACTCCACCAAACTCTATCACATGAGTTCTAACTAAAGTCTCCATGCAATATCTCATCATCTTTTTGAATGTCAACACTCCCTCTCAAGAATATAGGGATTATTTGCCACCCCGATCCTGTCTCTATGGTATTTGAATTTGCTCCTGGTGAGTGCCTTCGTCAGAATATCTGCATCCTGATCCTCCGTAGGAATGTAAGATAGTAACATGATCTTCCGATGCACACAATCTATGATATGATGATACCAGATGTCAATATGTTTAGATCTATCATGAAATACTGGATTAACCGAGAGTTTAATGCAACTCTGATTATCACAATATATCACAATAGGATCTAAGTGTGAACTGAACAACCTAACCAAAATCTTCCTCATCCATATAGCCTCACATGCAGCCAAACTTGCTGCCATGTACTCGACCTCTGCTAAACTGAGTGCCATGGATCTATGTTTCTTGCTGTACCAAGAAACTGTTGTAGACCCGATACTGAATATCCCTCCAGATGTGCTCTTTCTGTCCGTTGGGCTCCCTGCCCAATATGCATCCTTGAAGCCATGCAGATTCACCTCATCTGACTGTCCGTGCCGCAATCCATATCCTGATGTGCCCATGAGATACCTCAGGGCATGCTTGCCTGCCTTCCAAAAGAGCTTGGTAGGCTTAACCATAGATTGTGAAAGCTGGTTAACAGCATAGCATATGTCAGGTCATGCATTGACTAGATACATGAGCGAAGCAACCAAATGTTGATAAACAATGGCATCCACTACCTTTTCCGATGTAGCATCCTCTTTCCTCCAACCACTAGGAATAGGAGTGTCGATAGGCTTGCAGCCTTGCATGTTGAACTTCTCCAGTATCTCCCGGGCATACTTGCCTTGAGACACAAATAGTCCACCCTTCTGCTGCCAAATTTCCAATCCCAGGAAATAATGAAGGAGGCCCAAGTCCTTCATCTCAAACTCCTTTGCAAGATCAGCCTTGCATGAGTGTATCAACAGTTCATCACCAGTCATTATCAAATCATCTACATAAAGTACAATGATCAGCAACTTACCCTCAACCACAATATGGTACAGGTTAGGATCCGCCTCACTCTTGGTAAAACCAAGTCCGGTGAAATAACTGTCTATCTGTGTGTACCAAGCACAAGGTGCTTCTTTCAGCCCATACAACGCTCTTTTAAGCCTACACACATGCGACTCGCTACTGAAGATTTCGAAACCTTCAGGCTACTCTATGTACACCTCCTCCTCAATGACTCTATTGAGGAACGCAGTCTTCACATCCATCTGATGAATGTGCCAACCCATCTGCGTTGAGAGAGCAAGGATGGTCCGTATGGAAGAATACCTTGCGACAGGAGCAAAGGTTTCTTCATAGTCGATCCCCTCAATCTGTGAGAAGCCCCAGGCAACAAATTTTTCCTTGTACTTCTCGATGCTCACGTCAGCAGCTTGCTTCACTTTGTAGATCCATCTCGAACCTACCACTGATTTCCCTTCCGGCCTTGGGACAATATCCCATGCACTGTTTCTAACAATCAAATCATACTCTTCCACCATGGCATCTACCCATGCGAGATCCTCCACAGCTTCCTCAAAAGAGAATGGCTCCATCACGATACACTTGCTCATCAGAGCCATGTATCTAGTAAATCGGTCAGGTTACTGTCTCTGTCTGCGTTGTGATGTAGGAACTCCCACATTCTGCACTACATCAAGATTTAGTCGCTCAGCTTTTGTAGTGCACTTCCGCCCTCTGATGTTTGGCGCTGCATGAGTGGTTTCTTCCACTCCATGAACTTCCTCTTGTGGCTGATCCACATCCTAAGGCTCATCTTTAGGAACTAGTAGCTCCTCATCTGCATGCAAGTGTATCTCCCTTTCAAGCGACAACTTCATGGCTTTCTCCTCATGAAATTTGATATCCCGTCGCACAACAGTATTTCGACTGTCTGGAAAATACACACGATAGTTGTGGGGTGTTTCTGTGTACCCCACAAATATCCAAACCTCTGCGGTCCACTCTAGCTTCTTCCTGGCATCCTTTGTCACATGAATGTAAACAGGTGAACCAAAAATCTTCAAATGAGAAATATCAAGCTTCTTACCAGAAAATGTCTCTTCGAGTGTACTCATGCCAAGTACTCTATGAGGACAACAGTTTTTCACATAAACCGCAGTGTTGCATGCTTCATCCCACAAGTGTATGGGAAGGCCCTGATCATGCAACATCGCCCATGCAGCACCCACGATCGTTCTATTCTTTCGCTCTGCGACCCCATTCTGCTGTGGGTTATGACGCGCTATGAGCTCTCTTCGAATTCATTCTGCGCTGCAAAATTATTTGAATTCGCCAGAGATGAATTCACCACCATTATCACTCCCTAGAGCCTTCACCTGCTTCCCCAATTCTTTCTCAACTAGTGCCTTGAAATCACATAAATTTGAGTATGTCTCGCTCTTCTTCTGCATGAAGAAGATCCAGCACTTACGAGAAAAATCATCAACAAATATCACATAATACTTGTGCTTTGCTGTCGAAGCTACTGAGAAAGGTCCACACATGTCTGTGTGAATTATCTCAAGGATTGTCGTGGTGCAAATATCCTTCTCATGAAAGGTGGCTTTCACAAATTTTCCCAAAGTACATCCCTTGCACTGATCTGACTGCGCAAGTGTACCCTTGGGAAGCCCAGTAGAAATCTGCTGCAAAATTTTCAAAGCACCATGGTGAAGGTGGCCCAATCTCCTGTGCCACAGTTCGCCCTCATCCCGGCTCACCACTCCTTCTTGCCTTTCCTACCATCAAGCAGCCCATCTACTTGCAATTAATAAATGTTCTTTAACTCGAACCCCTATCCCTTCCGGTTTCACCGCCTGCCTTACTCGCTACAGGTAATATACCTCATTTTTTGGTCATCTAACCTTTCATCATTAGATGGACCCAAGTACACCATGTAAGACCAGTTTTACCATAAGTAAAACCACTTTCACCATGTTAAAATAGGAAACCCCAAAAGGAAATATTAAACAAACCTATATTTGTTTGATTTTCCTCATGGAATAATTAATTAAACCATAATTTAATTATTATTCCCAGTCATGTTTAACCCAAAATAAAAGAAATTAATTAGATAAACCTTATTTATCTTATTATTTTCTAGGAATAATTATTTAAACCTTATTTAGATAATATTCCTTGTTAAATATGACCAAATCACCCACAAATAATTAAATAAATCATTATTTATTTGATTATCTTCCAACGACTTCCTTAAAAAGATAAATAAATCATTTATTTATTTATTTTTGACTAATCAAGGGATTTGACCCAAGTCAAAGACCCTTTCCCTCCAAAAAATATAATAAAGTATTCCATAAAAGGTGGATCTAGATTTGGTTAACATTATTTTAATCATGCACCAAGATCTAGAATGACCCAATATTTTGTTATAAATAGGAGGATTTTCCCCATCATTCTTCACCTTTTGTTGCCTACTAGATCACTCTGGATCTATACACTTGGTCTCATTTTTCATCATTTGCTCCCATTGAGCTTCATTTTTGCATTGGGTTTTCTACACCTACAAGAGAGAGAAAGCTTAGATCTAAAGTGCTGAGGACTACAAAGAACCCATCCCATTGAGGAGAGCTGGATACACCTTCTTGTTTTCCTCCCAGGTGCCCTGTAATATAAAAATTCTTTCAAAAAAAATTGTGTTCTTGTCTTGTCTGTTGGATGCATGGAGCAAACCCTTTATTTTACTGCTTAATGTCTTTCCATACATAGATCTGGTGTTTTGCAGCTATTTTCTTGTCTAACTAATCGCAGATCTGAAGATATTGGCAGCCACTTTTGTTGTTAGGGCTATTAGTTATGCGTAGCTAAAGTGGTCCCTTTTCGTACACTTCGACAAAGGATTCATACTAACAAATGGCGACTCCACACGGGTTTTAAATTACGACCGCTGTCGTTTTTCATATTCCTGCATATCCAGCTACTTCAGACCCTAGGGTTTCTTTTCAGATGTTTATTTTCCTATTTTTATGGTGTTTTTCTCACATAAAACCCTAAAACATTAAAATTTCTAACTTCCGTGTGTTTCTGGCCCTATTGCGCAGGTAAGCGACACCAGCCGCAACTGAGACGGCAACTTTTCTGAAAATCTGCCGCCGAGACAACCGGAACTGGGGGTCGCACTTTTTGGCCCTAAACCTACGACCTGGACCTCCAGGTCGCACTTTTCAGCCCTCGTTTCCGCGATCTTTCACCGAAATCGTAGTCGAAACTCGCACCGCTCATTTTTTCAATTTTTCTCGCAATTTTTCCGGGTTTTTCAAATTTTCCGTCAGTAGTCCTCCAAATTTCCTGCCCCGAAATCGTTTCGACCAACCTGGTTCTAATCCGTTTTACCTCATCTAAGTGGGAAATCAGCCCCTTAGGGGCTTAAAGTGGGCCCACTTTTTGTGGGATAGTTTTAAGTTGTTTCAGCCGTCTGTTTTTCAGCTTCAGCCTCCTTTTTCCAGATCTGTTACCTCCCTTTCAGATCCTTTGAAATCAGCCTTTCTTCCTTTCAAATCACCTCCTGTCGTTTTGTTTGGACCTCCTTTGAAGGCCTCCACCTTGCCCCTCTGTTTTTTTGCTTATTTCCTTCCTTTTTCCAGCCACCTTGCCTCTGTCTCTTGGCTGTGATCTGCTCCTCTTTTCAGCAGCTTTGTCCTCTAGATCCCTGTCCCCTTTGACCTTAGATCTATTGGCCCCTTTTCCGTGTGTTTTACATAGTTTTTCCCTTTCTTTTCAGCATAGTTTTGAGAGACCCACCTTCTTGGGTTAGATAGATGCACAAGTAGCTGTTATTTTTATGTTATTTCAGCATTATATTCTGTTCTCTGTAGGTTTATTTTCAGCTACGCAGCACACTTTTTTCTTGCTCTCAAAACGGAAAGGGTTTAAAAATTAAAATTAACGCACGCCACACACTGACCCTAAGCGAAGAAGCGCCTGGTTAACACCGCCTAGAAAAGACTCTAAAATCAATTGTCTCTGCACCTTTTCTGCCCTTGACCGTAATTGATTCTATCCCTTTCTGCCCCTGTTGGTTTCCTTCTTCCTGTCATCATTGCGCCCCCAAGGCGCCTTTCCCGGAGACTTCTTGGCCTTCATCCTCAGTTTCTGATCGATCGACCTGCTCCGCCCAGCCGTCGTCGAGCCAGTCCACCTTCGAGTCCGCACTCCAACTCCTCTCCTGATTCATCGGGTCCTCCTTCTCCTCCCGGTTCTCCCCCTGTCACCTTCACTATGTCTGGTCCAAGGCCTAACGCTAGCGGTTCTCCCGGCCCTAATGCCGGCTCGACTACTAGCGGAACTGCCACAGGAACAACCCTGGCCACCCCTTTGCTGCCATACATTGCAGGCCTCAGCCTCCCCGATTTCAATCAGTTGATCAACGACCCTATCCGCCACAATGTTGGTTGGCCTGCCATGCCAACCAAGCTCCCTTCTGACATTCCTAAATTCGAAGGCCAAGCTGGAGAAGATCCATCCAATCATGTCCGATCTTTCCACATGTGGTGTTCCTCCAATTCCATTACCGATGACTCCATCCGTCTTCGTTTGTTCCAACGCACGCTTACCGGAGAAGCTTCTAAATGGTATGTCGAACAAGCCACCTCTACCCATACCACCTTTGAGACTCTTGCCCAAGCCTTTTTGTCATACTTCCAGCTCCCTCTCCGATACGATACTGGCACGGAGCTCTTGACTTCCTTTAAGCAATCCTCTTCAACACGCCTTTCCGCCCATGTTCAGGAATGGCGAAGAAGACGGAGCTTATGTCGAGCCCCTCCCTTCGAAGATCGGGTTTACATGGACTGGTTCCTTCACACCCTTCCCGCTCCCATCGGCAAAGATGTCGCCTCTCACTTTCCTCAAACTGAAGAAGCCGCCCTCCAAATAGCATTGAAATATGACCTGATCTACGCTCAATCTGGTTATGTTTATACCGTTCTTCCTGACCTCCCCAGGCCCGGTGGCGCTAACGCCCCGGGGGCATCTCATTCCGCCGACGGTATCGTTGGAGCCCTGTCCCATCCATACGCTCAACCTCCTATGGCTATGGTCTCCCTTAGGGAGGGGCTACCTCCTCCAGCACTCTCCCCCCTCCCGGTAGCATGTATCCAGGACACGGCATGCCTCCTCCTTTTGCCCAACCTCCTGCTTACCTCAATGTTGCCCAACCTACCCATTACCCTTATCCGCAGCCTGGTGCGCCAACTCCTCTAGCATATGCGCTTCCTCCTCCCTTGCCTCCTCAACCCCAGCACCAGCACCTACAGCCCCCTCCAGGGCAAGTATTTGCACAGCAGGGCGCGACCAATCCCCCTTCTTCTCAAAGAAGGCGGAGAGGCAATCCAAACCAATCTGCCCCTGGTACCCATGGACCCAATCCTGGTGTGGACCCTAGCACTGCCAACCAGCAACAGGGCACTCAGCCCAAGCCGGACAGGCTGCTTCGCACAAGCAAGCCTTGTTCGTGTTGCGGTGTTTATGGTCATTACACCCACGATTGTCCCCTATTACCCCAGATGCGGCAGATGTGGGAGTCTCAAGCCACATTGCGCGGATAGCACGCATCCCCTCATGCTCCTCCTAATGTGGCCACTACCCAGCCAGCTGTGTTGACTGATCCTTTCCCTCAGCAAGGATTCATGGATACCCAACCACCCGACAGCCAGGTAGCCACCCCCCCTTCCCTTTCTGGTTCCTCTGATTACTAGATCCTTATGATGCACTCCGATCCTAACCCGTCCGTCGATCTTCACCTTCAAACTCGGTCTCGCCAGTACCCCAAGCCTCCTGCTCAGTCTGCTCCCGAGCCTCCTTCTTCAGGTTCTCCAGAGCCTCTTTCGTCACCTAGTGGCCCCTTACATATCCCTCAACCAAAAGTTGAGGTTCATACCAAGATACCTAAGGGCCCCCTACGTCGAAACGCTGCTCCAAGTCGGGCCGCCCATTCGTATAGCATAGTAGATGATTTGGCGCAATCTCCTGCCGCCATTTCCACACTGGAGCTCCTCCAGTCGTGCCCTTCCCAAAAGAAGGCTCTACTATCTACCGTAGGCGCTGTAGATCCTGCGGATGACCAAATGATTGTTTTCGACGCCACTCAATCGGACCATCCTCCTCTCCCTCCTTCCGTCGCCTTCCAAATCCCAGTCAAAATCCGGAATGCCAACGTGTCCCGATGTATCATTGATGAGGGGGCATCCACATGCGTGATGTCTGCTTCGGTTTGGAAGCAACTCGGATCTCCTGAACTGGCCCCTTCCACAATCACCCTTCGAGCGTGGGACAGTCATGCCTCCCAGCCCATTGGCCTATTTCGTAATTTTCCTATCACCCTTGCCGGTAAGACTGTTTGCGTTGACGTCAAAGTCATCGACGCCCCGCTAGATTACAACATTCTATTGGGGTGAAGCTACACCTATGCTATGTCTGCTGTCCCATCCGCGGTCTTTCGCAAGATGTCTTTCCCCCATAACGGAAAGATAGTCACCATTGACCAGTTGACATATCATGAGCCAAAATCTCAGACCTCTCCTGAGACGACTATCTCTTCTGTAGCCAACAAGCAAACCGTTGATTCTTTGACCAGTGTCTCCCCCGGCATTTACAAAGATTCCTCCCTGCTTGGAACTTTCCCTAACCTTCCCCCCCCTCCTGTCACCGATCCCAGCTCATCGAATGTTTGCATGATGCAATCGTCTCAGGCTACCCGTAAGCGGCCTGCCTCGGCTAGTCAGCAACCTCCTCCTCGCCCTCCGCAACCTGCCCCTAGCCATTCATCTCAGCCAGCCAGACCTCCTCCTTCTGGCCCTACCCCTACAGCTGGTATCCCTGAACCCCTTTACCCTCCTGGATCGGTTCCTCTTGGCCTTAACCATCTCGAAGCCATCCCTCCTGGTCATTACCCTGCTGGGCAGATCCCTTTCCTAGCTCCCCCTCCCGGAGTATATTTTGTCCCCGTCATGGCCACCCTCTCTCTCCCTAACTTGACCTTGGGCATACCGGTCTGGTACCTTGATCCCCCAGCCGCCACCCCTCCTTGTCACCCCAAGCCCTATATGGCTTTGACACCGGTTCAACCAATCCCCCTCGCTTCCTTCGTTGCCTCCGTGCCCCCAGCACCTCCACAGGACCCTTCTCCTGTCGTGACAGCACCCGGGAAGAAAGGCAAAGCCCGCAAGGGGGCACCCAAAGACAAGACTACCACAACTGACCCGGCCCCTCCTCCGCCCGCAAAGCCTTGCGCTTTGTGTGATGTCACCGGTCATGCCACCCATGCTTGTCCTGAGTTGCCCCGTATTCAGCCCATGGTTAAAGTCGCGTTCCCCGAGTCTACGGTCCCTGAAGCCCCCATTCCTTCTTCGTCCGTAACCAAGAACCCCAAGACTCTCTGCACCAACAAGCCTTGTGCTTTGTGCGGCGTTCATGGCCATTACTCCCACCATTGTCCTCACCTGACGCACTACCGCGCCTCTTTAGAGGTAATCCGAGAGTATGAGGTTGAACAAAATCAATCCGCCTCTCCTATCCTCGCGCAGTACGCTTCAGGTCAACCTGAGGATCCCCCCGCTCCCATCGACATTCCCCCCCTGATGTTCAGATGACGGAGTTTACTGTAACCATCCTTTACCTATCTTCCTCTGTGAGACACTCAGAGCCTAGCCCGTCTGCATCCTCCCCTGTCGTGTCCCTTGATCACCCTCATACCCGAGATCACTCCACTTATGTCTCCGTTGACCTTCGCAGCTCGAGTCCTCCCCATGCTCCCGATAGCCCTCATACACCACCCTGTCTGAGCCTTGGTCATCCTGCCCCTTGCACTCCCTCCTGCGGTTGCCGCCTGATGACGTCTGTACACTCATGCTGCCATCATTTCCTTTCATCCCCTCATTTATTGTCTTGTCAGACCATTCTGCAGGACCCTCCGTCCACACCCTTTATCGGTTACGCTGATGGTGCAAGTCGCTACTCCAGGAATCTAGCCTTGGCAGGTTGGGCCATCTTCACCCCCTTGCATGCCCTTGTTCTTTCTAACGGGGTATGCATTGGATCTGCCACCAACAATCAGGCCGAATATGATGTAGTGCGGGGCCTATTAGCTAATGCCCTCTTTCATCGCATCCTCCATCTGCACGTTCGTTTGGATTCCTTGCTTCTTGTAATGCAACTCAATGGTGTTTATCCTGTGCATAACCCTGTACTATTTAGACGCTATTTATGAGTGAAAATCTTAATACGTGCGTTTGAAACCATAACTTTCAACCATTTACCTCGAGAATAGAATCACTATGTAGATAGTATTGCAAACCATGTTCTATATTGGCATTTATCACACACATTTCATACAAGACAATAACATTAAATCAACCATCAAAAAACGATGCATATCCATAATATGTGTCACAAAACATGTGTTTAGAGTTCATCTACTCTGATACATATGACATGCCCATAGCATGTTACAAACAAAAACCCAAAACTGGGGGCACCACCTGCCCCTACATACATCATAGGGGGCACCACATGCCCCTACCACTAATCACTATCTGGAGGCTCCCGGGCCAATGGCTCTGCCCCTGCAGCATGTAGATCACGCATAGCCTGACTGGCCATCGCCATGCGCCGCATGACACCTCGCCACTCCGAGGGGAGACCAACACATGGCTCTATGAACTGGTCGTCTAAGTCCTGCCACCCGCGCTCTGATACTCCGGTCAACAACCTTTCGCATCTACGGCGGATGTCCTCCAGCAGGGCGGCTGCATCCTCATTCTGCGTCGCTCTCGACCCACTTGGACCTGTAGCTCCAGACGCTGCCGGTCGTCCCATATATCCGGCCGGTTTTACCGGTGCTATATCTGCATACCAAAAGTACATGAATCAGTATCATCAATTACTATTCAAAAAATTTAACATGCCCACATAAGAATAGCAATTTTTCACTTACCATCGGCCCCCCAGACTCGACTAGGCAGAAGTGGCAGATCCGGATCCCCACAGTAGCTCATCCCACTATAGGGGTAGTCGTCTATGTACAGCGGCATCTGATCCCAATGGGCAAAAAACTCCGGTTGAAACACCCGCCCGACCGCCCCTCCTCCTCCTCTGCACAGTAGCCGTCCCCAACGGCGCATCCTGGGCTCCCTCGGGCCCCCATCTGGAAGCTGTACATGAGGCCTCAAGGTCTGGATCTTCTCAAAGAAGAAAGCGCACAACAAAGTCCCATATGAGCAGTCATGGTTTACCTGCCGCCTGCATAGTGACAACAGTCGCTTTAGCGACACCAATAACATCTGGGCCCATCCATAGTATGTCCCACCCAACACACTTTCCACTATCATCATCTGCCCCCCAGTGATGTGATGGAACGCCTGGATGCCCAGGATTTGCAGCACAGCTGCGGCCACTGCACGGGTTTCTAGCCTCTCTAGATCCCCGATCGGTATTCGAGTCCCCTTGACTTGGAGACCCGGTCGACAATGGCGTTCCACGAACTCCATGATATGCCGCCCCCGCGGCAACATTGGCTGTGTGTTTCCCACCATCCCCAGTGGCGGGAGACCAGTCAGGAAGTACACGTCCTGGACCGTCAGCTCGATCCTATGCCCCTGCACTACAAAGATCTCCTGATCTGGATCCCAGTAACTGATAATCCGGGCCAGTAACGGTTCCCCTGCTCTCATCAACGGGTTCTCCAAAAACTTGAGAACCCCAAATCTGGCCAAAACACGGCGGACGCCCTGATCCGCCTGGATCTCTGTCCGTAGTGTCCCCAGATCTCTCTCCCTCCAGTTGACCCGTAACTCTGCCATACCTGCACAAACACATCATTTTTGTCAGTGTACAGATCGGGAAAACCATAACCAAACACCAAAACCCAACTTCCAGCCATAAAATAGCACCACAACCCCCTCATCTCCCAGGTCGCAGTTTTCTGCTCTTTTCTGGACCAGGTCGCACTTTTTGCCCTGATACCTGCGTCCTAGGTCGCACTTTTTGCCCCAAAAAGTGTGACCCGACCATAGAGATGAAGGAGGGACTGTTCTTGGATTTCTGGGCCCTAAACTGACAAAGTAATCCATCAAAATGCAAGAGAAAAGTTAGACCTCCTACCTGTAACTGACGGATCGCGATTCCAACAGTCGGTTTGTCCGCTACGTTCACCGCAAGATTTAGGGCCTTCTCTCCTCTCTACATTCACCACAGCAACAATAGCAAATGAGTGATTTTGGAGGGAAAACTGCCTTATTAAAAGAGAACCCATGTTTCTTCTTTCGACTGCTGTGACCACATCGTAGCCCCGTTTGACGAACCGTTTGCACCGTTGGAAAGCTCTCACTAAGCCTTCAAATGGGTATCTGTTAGTATTTTGAGATTTGACACTCCACCAGGACACATTTTTTCCAAGAAGGGTCACTTCACCCCTCCTTAAAATCGAATTTCCTCACTTACGACACTTGTACTTGGGGCACCATATTGCCTCCTTACTTGTCTTCGTTCGTGTTGATTTTCTTCATGAGTTCCCATCATGTACTCATGTTCCACAGTCCCCCATTGGGGCCTTTACTGTGTGGCAGCACCATCGAGTTGCCCTTGTTTAGAGCATCCAAGTTGAGTCATCATTCCCTCCATGGAGTCTATACTGAGTCCCTTTGTACCCCACTATAGCCCTCCATCCGTTATTGATTGGTCTCTCTCTTGTGTCGCACATTATGACCTTCAGTTCCACTATCCCCCATCCCTGATGATGTTGTGTCAGTTGCTGCCATGTCATTCATGCCCTTTATGCTCTAGCAAGGGAAGTCGTCCATTAGCTACTCAGTCCTTTCCACTTCACTATCATCATTAGTGTCAGTCTGTCCGTCGCTCTACTCTTTTCTCTCGTGCCTTAGTTGAGGGTCTCTCATTGCCTCAGCTATGGCGGACCTCCTTCTGTCGACATCAGCTCATTCATTCCAGAAGCCAGGTTTAGAGGGCAGTGTACCTTGGTTCCAGCTTCCACTCTTGTTCGGTGCTTCGGATCAGGCAAAGGGATATCTCCTTTCCCTTTGGCTTGATTGTTTCTCCAGCTCCTTTCAGCATGATCGAGATTCGTATACTTGATGGTCCAGTGATCCAGCAGCAGCTCTTGATGATTCCCGGGTGTGTGTGAGATGTTTCAACCCTCATGAGGGGGTGGCCCTGCAGGTAGCCCCCCACATGCCCGGATGAACTCTTCTTTGCAGCCTTCGATGCAGCTCCAGATATTTGATGATGTTGGCCACAGCCACTTGCAGCACCTCTTCGATTTGCATGTATCAGTCAGATTTTGTGAGCCCTTCCCCATTTGCAGGGGGCATTTGGGTTGTATTTATATCTCATGTACTCAGATCTTATTGTACAAGTCCTGGCTGTTATCCCAGGCACATCATGTATGTGGGATTCCTCATTGTATTTTTATCTGGCTCATGATTCTGCTAGCTGTATTTTATGGTTCGGTCCCTTGTTTACTGGACACACTATTCTTTTGTACTTTGTCTCGACGGGCATAGGTATGCCTCCCCCGCCGCCTTCAGCACAGGTACCCTCTCATAAAAAGAGACTTGTTGCACCTGCGAGTCTCGTCTCCTCAGGGTCTAGTCCTTCAGCACACTATCTACCTCGCATTTCTCTCTCTGACATCCCTTTTGTTGTCTAGTGATTGTGTTCTTACAACGTACTTTGGTCATACGATTTGCTCCTGACACTCGCACGCTGGGGGGCAATCTGTTACACCATTTTTTGGTCATCTAACCTTTTATCATTAGATGGACCCAAGTACACCATGTACGACCAGTTTTACCATAAGTAAAACTGCTTTCACTATGTTAAAATAGGAAACCCCAAAAGGAAATATTAAACAAACCTATATTTGTTTGATTTTCCTCATGGAATAATTAATTAAACCATAATTTAATTATTATTCCCGGTCATGTTTAACCCAAAAACAAAGAAATTAATTAGATAAACCTTTATTTATCTTATTATTTTCTAGGAATAATTATTTAAATCTTATTTAGATAATATTCCTTGTTAAATATGACAAAATCACCCACAAATAATTAAATAAATCATTATTTATTTGATTATCTTCCAACCACTTCCTTAAAAAGATAAATAAATCATTTATTTATTTATTTTTTACTAATCAAGGGATTTGACCCAAGTCAAAGACCCTTTCCCCCCAACAAATATAATAAAGTATTCCATAAAAGGTGGATCTAGATTTGGTTAACATTATTTTAATCATGCACCAAGATCTAGAATGACCCAATATTTTGTTATAAATAGGAGGGTTTTTCCCATCATTCTTCACCTTTTTTTG